>JARHVA010001136.1:835000-1417500 GCA_037957365.1 Torreya grandis
ATACATAAATATAGAATTGGGCCACTTCAAAGGGGCAACCTCCACAATCCTTACAATAAACGCATAATTCATAACATATGATGATTCAATACTAAACACTACCTCCTATGTATACCCTAATTAGGCGATGGGAACTCCTGCGAATATACAAATAGAGAAACTATCATATGAGTAAGCCAAAGGATATGCATGTCTTAAGTTAGCCACATATATCCCGAGACCCCCAACAGGTTAAGGGTGCAACATTGCCCCCCATTCAAACAAGTGTTGTCCTCAATGTTGACCATTTGTGGATGCTTATGCATGGAATCTTCATCTTCCCGTCTCACATATTTCCTAGGTAGGTTCTTCAACTTAATAAAATACTCTCTGATCACCCTCATCCACAACCTCTTTGTGTATGTCTAGTGAATCACTTCAAGTTCCAAGATGATTCCTCCCTCTTCGTTAAGCTACTATAACTTTGTCCGTGATGGAACCTTCTGGCCAATGGCTTTCTTCAAACAAGAAACATGAAAGATAAGATGTATTTTTGTTGAATGAGGTAAATCCAATTGTATGGCACGCTGCCAATATTTTCCAGAATTTGATAAGGACCCTTAGCTGAAAGTTTGTTATCCTTATTTCGTTGCTTCAACAACATTTACTTATATGGTTGCAACCTCAAAAAAACCCTATCTCCTACTTAAAAATGTATTTCACTCACGTGGTGGTCAACTTGTTTCATTTTGGTTTGAGTCATGGCCAAGTTCTCCCTAAGTCTAGAAAGTATCTCCTATTGGTGTTGAATGTGTGCTTTGACTACTCGAACTCTTAGTCGCACTTTCAAGGATGAGGTAATGCATGGTGGATGGTAACCATACAATGCCATAAACAAGGACATTTTGGAAGAATTACGTAAAATAGTTTTATACCACCATTCTGCTAGTGGCAATCAGTTAAGCCCTTGTGCCTACTTATCAAAAGTAAAACAACATAGATAACCTTCCAAGCACTTCCTGACCACTTCTGTTTGCCTATCGAATTGGGGATGATATGAAGAGTTATGAACTAGCTGAGTACCCAAACAAGAGAATAAATTAGTTCCAAAATTACTAGCAAATATGAGGTCACAATCACTTACTAAAATCTTTGGGATCCCATGTAGCCATAAATGTTGCTGCCACCATGCTACAAATGCCACAAGCCACAAAAAAGGGCATATCTTTTGAGCCGATCTCCCACTACAATGATGACATCTTTTTATTCTAACTTTGACAATCCCATGATGAAATCTATGGATACCTCCTCCCATTATTGGCTAGGGATAGATGAAGGCTACAAAAAGCCCAAAGTGTTATTTATCTCACCTTTGTTTCTTGGCACACCAAACATTCAACCACAAAGTTTTCTACATCACGTTTGAGCCCCTCCCAAAAAACATTTGCTTGATCCTATGACAAGTCTTCAGAATTTTTGAATGTACACTAACCAAAGAAGCATGGAGCTCCTTGAGAACCTTATGTTGGAGGTTTATATTTTTGCAAACGTATAGCCTATCCTTGTACCATAAGGAATCCCCATCCCACACAAATTTATCTAAAGTGCTCGGATTTTGCTGAAGTTGTTGAGTGAGATTTCATGTATCTATGTCCGACTGCCATTATGATATTGCCTCATCCACCCAATCCCCCTGCAATATGGACATGGCACAGAACAATGCCTCTGTGTTCTCATCCATTCTAGAGAGTGCATCTACCACTACATTCTCCTTCCCTTTCATGTACATGATCTCAAAGTCATACATCAACATCTTAATTACCCATTTTTGTTACTCTTTTGATGATAGGCTCTATTCCAAAACAAAATATAATGAAAATAGGAATGTTTTCATCAATATTCAAAATATTATACATGGTCTTGAATTTGTTCTTGCCAACCTCACACATGATAATTATGTCTTTAATGAAGAATTGTATCAAGATTAACCCAACTCGTACATATGCAAATGGGGATGGTACCTACAATGGTTATCTAGAATAGTTCATATGTACATGAGCTTACTAATCCATAACTAACTCAAAATTTTAATTAAGGCAGCATGTACAATACATGTCTATATAACCATTCTTTCATTAAACACTTTCTTTACTCATGGCTACATACAATGACGATAACAAATAATGACCAAATTTCTCTTTACACGTGTTTCCCATTTTAGCTTGATCGACATGCTCATCAACAACTAGGTAGTAGGAGTGTGAGGTTGGCATGAGGGAGACAGCTTGGAAGGCTGAAACGAACTTGAAACCTGTGTGCTGGATTGTGCTACACAAATACTGAAGTTCAGGCTGGAGAAATTGCTGAAGTTAGTGTTGACAATTCTTCCACAGGCCAAAAATTGTCAACCTTACTATTCGGAAGACGGTCTTATGGGTACCAATTTGTCTTGTGAATCAGTTTCGGGTACTGAATAATGAAAAGGAAAAGGTTTTGCAAAGTTCAATCGAGCCTAAATCCATACCTACAACTACCCAAGGAGCCATGTACAGCAACGCAGCCAGCAAGGAAAGAAGCCAACAAAGCAAAGGAAATTACAAAGGAAGATATCCTTCGGAAAAAAGTCCGAAGGAATTCCTTCAGACTTTTTGTCCGAAGGAATACTTCAGAGAATAAACAAACGGAAAGTCTGCAGCCTCCAAAGAAAAGTCCGCAGAAAAACATGAAGACAAAGGAATAAGGACACCTGCAAAAAACCCAGGTGCCCTACAATTTTTCCGAAAAGCCATAGAGGAAGGACAGAAGCCCTTGCGGAGGGCACTTGGTCGGTGACAGGGCCATTCCAACTTTCCCAAAGGGCACAGAGGAAGGACAGAAGCCCTTACGGAGGGCACTTGATTAGTGACAGGACTTTGCGTTTTTTCCAAAGGCCATTCTGCTGATGGTAAAGACAAAGACAAAGGACTAATTCCTTCGGACATTTTGTCCGAAGGAATTCGGGACAAAGAAAAAACCCGTGGAAAAAAGTCCGAAGGCAAAAGAGAAAAAAAAAAGGAAGGATATCCTTCAGAAAAAAGTCCTTTGAATTTCTGAGGTCTTTTTCCTACAGGCTTTTCTATTTGCACTTTTCCCGAATTAATCCTTCGGACAAAAAGTTCGAAGGAATTCCTTCGAACTTTTTGTCCGAAGGATTAATTCGGGAAAAGTGCAAATAGAAAAGCCTGTAGGAAAAAGACCTCAGAAATTCAAAGGACTTTTTTCTGAAGGATATCCTTCCTTTGTTTTTTTTTGTCCGAAGGATTAATTCGGGAAAAGTGCAAATAGAAAAGCCTGTAGGAAAAAGACCTCAGAAATTCAAAGGACACAAAGCCCGCGGGAAAAGTATGAAGGACATAAAGCCAAGGGAAATAAAGCCAAAGGAAAAGAAAGACCCATGGAGGATAAAATCTCGGACTTTTTGTCCGAAGAGCGAAGTTCGAAGGCAGAAAAGGGAAAGTCCGAGAAAATCAAAGGGAGATAAAACCAAGGGGAAAACAATTAAGCCGAGGGAAATAAAGCAAAAGGGAAAGTCCATGGAAAGACAAATACAGATAGAGGTCAAGAAGAAGAATTCTAGATTTAGCCAAGAGAAATCACGGACACTTGGGCCGAGAGAAACCCATGCACAAACAAAAGACAGAGTCAACGTGGAATTCCATGCAAGCAAAAGCTAATTACGGTTGACTAGTCAAGGCTTCAGTTGACTGGTTGTTGAAGTCAAGTTTATCTTCAAACGTTCCAACTCAGCCTTTCAAACGTTCCAACTAGGCTTCCAACGAATCAAATCAGAGTTCTAAAATTGACATTGGCGTTGGATTTCATGCATGATATTGTCATCTCATACTTTCAAACGTTCCAACAGCTCATGAAGAAGCTAAAATTGACATTGGCGTGGATTTACATGCAAAGAGAGGTGGGTGTTTCAATAAACCCAGCCATCCACTTCCTCTAGCGCCAAGGAGCTTCATGCAAAGACAAACGAAAAACATATTTTATTGAAAGACAAAGTCAGCCTTGAGTTAATCTAAGTTCATCTTCCTCTTCTATTTTTCAACGCCAATCTTTTGGCTTTTGTAATTCTCTATAAGTTGGCTTTCATCCTTGATTAAATGACCCCTCTCTTGGCAAGACCAGACTCTACCATTGGTGAGTTGTGTAACCTCGTCAATCGATAGGTCTGTACTTTCAGCTTTCAAGTGCTGGCATAGTGTATATTCATTCAGCAATTTGCATATGTAGTAGATTTCTCTCCCTTCCCAAATTTTGATTCGTACCTAGTTGCTAGCTTATCGTATTATGCAGGTCATGTTAAGTGTTCTTTATGTCTTTTGCTGACGCTGTAAGTGGATGTTCGGTGGCTGCAAAGTGTCTTGTATCAGACCTATCTCCATCATTTTCCCTCATGTTTTGCTTATTGGATCGAACCTTCTCATGAAATACTTATACATAGTGGTCGATTAAAATCAAAGGTCTTCCTTTTCCCTTGTTTGTTCAGTGTTCAAGGTTCCAAGTAGAGTGGATCAATCTTTTGGTGTATCACCGTTATTAGGTAGGATTTCCCCTTAAAGTTTCCTTCTCCCTTTTCCATGGTAGTCCGCAGCACAGAGTAGAGATCCTCATTGATACATCTTACAGGAACCAGCCTTCTCTGGAGGTTCTTCTCACCATTGAGGCACCCACCCTCATGAGAAGATCCCATTGTTTCAACCGAATAGAGGATTGGCCATTTCATGCACATCTTCGATTCAGGGCGCAGCTCCATTTTGACGACAGTTAGTACCCATCAACTGATTGTATTTTGTCACCAACTTCTTGTAGCTTCTCCAAACCTTTTCACAAGCCTAAATACTGTCTAGTGAGGTCTTTATCATCTTTGGATTGATTTAAACCTATACAAGTTCAGCCTCTGATTCATCTTTTACAAGCTCCCAAATTTTCAAAGATTTTCATCATTCCTGGTTTCGGCCTTTAACTTGACCAAATCCATCTCAACTCGGATTTAGAGCGCCACTTGTTCAAGGCTGCTTCCTTTGCTTGGTCTCACTCCTTTAGTTGTGACACTTCGTTTTTCATCTCTATTGTATTATTAAACAATGATTCAAAAATGATAAATAACTTTTAGAGAGTCATGATTAGAAAAGATAATAGAGCTCGAACAATTTTTTCAATGAATTGTGCAATCTATACATGACATGCACTTGAGGGAGATCCACGATTGTATATCTTCCACTAACTACATCTCTGTTGAGATATTTAATGCTACCTATTTATTTAGATATGTATAGATGATGTTACAAAGCCATGAAGGTTAAATAATTGTTATGGACGATGAAATGGTTGCTTTTCAACGAGTGACTCTTCTGCTCCTCTAAGAATGAAAGCAACAAAATTGTCGCCAATTGTCGGTATCACATGTTGTGAGTTGAACTTAGCAGTTTAGATTGTAAATCTCTGTAATCCTAAGACAATGATGAATATTGCATTAGGTTTTGTGCGTGCTTGAATGGTGCCATGTCTGATCCTCCAAAAATGCCCTGCACCACTGAATACGTGTTTGTGCTACCTAGTAAAGATGGAATGGTGATCATGGAAGCACCACAGAACATCGTAGGTGGTAAAGCATTATTGTAGGCCACAGAACATGAGTTGCCACTCCCATAGACCATGAGAATGGGCTTGGCAGTGATCTGTATTTAATCGGAAATCTAGAGGAAATCACACAAATTGCAGAAATTTAATGTGCAATAAAAAAAATGAACCAAATCAATGAATTTGACAATAATAAACCAATATTGCACTATAGATGAAGCTTTATTCAAGTCGAGAGTAATTTACAAGAGGGTAACAATCTTTGGGAAGAGATGTGAACCTACAAGGCTCTTTTTCTTATTTTTCATTCAGTTGACAATTATTTTAGATCTATTTTTACCCAGAAATCAACACTCCAAAAATAGAATATGAAGTGATCGTGTTGGAATCTGAAGTCATGTGACAAGTGTTCCCCAAAGAAGATGGGAGGTTTTGTCATGACTCAAAACTCAGAAAAAATACAAAATTAGTTACTTCCTATATTTTGGTATTTTTTCACATTTTTTTAAACTTCGGAGTAGATTATGCCCTTAGAAGTTTAGCCAAATGCCTCTAAAGGGTGCAAATCTACCTTTGAGGGAATCAAAACTTATTCATTCCTAAGCTTTTTTACACATTTTGCGGTTTTAAATTTTTTGCAACGGTCAAGGAAATATAACCCAAGCAAGGTGGTGTACAAGTTTCTTAGTACTCGGACAAAAGAATCCCCTAAATTGCCACCTAGATCATTCGCCCTCCTTGAGAAGCAATGGCCCCATTGCTCCTAGTTCCAAATTTTGATAGACATGAGAACATCTTATTGCATAAGTGATTGCCTTCCATTGGAGTGGGGTGAACCATCAAAAATTCATTTTCACCGATTGTGAAGATTTAGGAGCAGGGGTGACATTAAACCAACATGTGCATACGATGGATTGAGAAAGTTGTCCACTACATAGTTCAAAAAACATCGATAAATCGTCAAGAACTCCAAAACTCACAAGTCAAGAAACTCATGAGAAACTTGTGTGGCAAGTTTGCAATATGTATATCTTACCCTAGCCTTAACCATAACCCTACTAATTCAATTTTTTTATATATTTTTTAAAATGTAAAAATAAATAACTAAAACAATAAAAAAATACCTAACCCTAAAGGCTAACCCTAACCCTACTAACCCTAATCTAAGTTCATTTTTTTATATATTTTTTAAAATCTAAATAAAAATTTAGAAAAAAATATCTTACCCTAGCCCTAGCCCTAACCCTAATAATCCATTTTTTTATATATATTTTAAAATGTAAAATTAAATAACTAAAAAAATACCTAACCCTAACCCCACTAACCCTAATCTAAGTTCTTTTTTTATATTTTTTAAATTATAAATAAAAATTTAAAAAAAATCTAACCCTAGCCCTAACCCTACCCCTAACCCTAACAGTTCACCTTTTATTTATATATTTTTAAAATGTAAAAAAAAATTAAACCTAACACTAACCTAAATTTAGTTTTTTTTATAAATTTTTTAAATGTAAATAAAAAATAAAAAAAAATACCTAACCTTAATCCGAACCGTACTAACCTAAATTTAGTTTTTTTATAAAAATTTTAAATGTAATAAAAAATTTAAAAATACCTAACCCTAACCCTAACCCTAATGATTAAGGTTAGGGTTAGGGTTTTTTATTATAAATTAAAATTTGAACCTAACCCTTAATATTAATTTCTTTATATGATTATTTTTATGGTTGTTAGGAATTATTTTCTTTTTAAATATTAATTTTTTTAATAAAATTTTTTAGCTTGTAATTAATAAAATATATATATATGTATAAAATATTAAAAAACAATATTTTATTCCAAGGAATTTTTGTAATTTGTTAATAAATTTAAATATAATGTTTTTATATGATTTTATTATGTATGTATTTATTACTAACGATTGCAAGATTGCAAAAAAATAAAAATAAAAAAAACAAACAAAGCATCTCTAAAATACATTAATTTTTATTCTTCTCTTTTTGTTCTTTCAGGGTCTGTCATTCCGCTGTAAATCCAACGCAGGGGGATCGCAATGTCAGAGGGATACTGTGCCTACGAGCTTTAAACTGCCCCCTATGAGCAGGGATTCCATTAGACTAAACCGAAACCTTTCACGTACCATTTCTTTCAGTGCCACTACTCTCACGTACTATCATTATTCTACGTACCTTCGAATATATAGGAAAGTTTGGTATATCGAGAGGGGTGGTCTATCGAGAGAATTGCTCCTCTCGAAGGGCGGTTTGGCTATTGGAGATTTAGGTATATCGAAAGGTGGGAGTGATAAATTGGAGTGATAAGGGTTTTTTCTGGGAGTGATAAGTAAAAACTAAAAACCTTCAAAATATTTTAGCACCTAAACAAACAATTTTATGCTACATTGCAGATTCAATCATCATGCCACGTGTTAAAGATTTTTATTATAAATTAAAATTTGAACCTAACCCTAAATATTAATTTTTTTATATGATTATTTTTATGGTTAGGAATTTTTTTTTTAATATTAATTTTTTCAATAAATTTTTTTAGCTTGTAATTAATAAAATATATATAAATTATTAAAAAACAATATTTTATTCCAAGGAATTTTTGTAATTTGTTAATAAATTTCGATATAACATTTTTATATGATTTTATTATGTATTTATTACTAACGATTGCAAGAATGCAAAAAAATAAAAATAAAAAAACCAAACAAAGCACTCTAAAATACATAATTTTTTACTCTTCTCTTTTTGTTCTTTCGGGATCTGTCGTTCGACTGTAAATCCAACGCAAGGGGGTCGCAGTGTCAGATGGATACCATGTCTACGAGCTTTAAACTACCACCTATGAGCAGGGATTCCATTACACAGAACCGAGACCTTTCACGTACCATTTCTATCAATGCCACTACTCTCACGTATCACTCTACTCTCACGTCCATCAAATAGCATATTGTATGTCAGGGTATGGGCACTTGTATCAAGTCCTACCTAAATTGTGTGAATTGTATTGAGACTTATCTTTTATGCCTACGAACTGCTATTGTTTGGATTACTATTATATGTACGTTGCTATTGATGGTCTAGTATCCCAGTAGACATTAATCATTCTAAATTTGGCATCGTTGCCTTAAAAAATGTTAGGTCAAGTTAAATTCAATTCACAAATCTATGTGCCAAAGGTAATTGTGAAACACAAATATTACAATGACACAAAGTATTCATAAAGAAGAAGACCAACGCATATGAGCAATAATTCATGCTATTGACTCCGAACAAAGGTGGGAGAGAAACACATAGTTACGGAGGGGCTAAAAAGTTAATTCAAAAAACACATCAATGGAAGTATGAACGTAAAGTCAAAGTATGAAGCCAAAGCGCAAGCCAAGGCTGAAGTGTTCAATCGAAACTAGTGGACCCTACACCACTCACGGTAAGGAGTAGGTAAAGATTGCCATAGCCTTGGGGAAGTGCAAGGGAATCACGTGAAATTCCAGGGCTACTCAAACGATAAGTTGGAATGCACGAAAAGGAACCTAATGGCATTAAAGATAGTCTATGAATCCCTATCGAAGGAAGGGTTGAACATAGGGACATGTCCAATTGTGGTAAGAGAGCACAAGAACATCCGACATTGACCTCCTCAAGAGGGAGACTTGTATTCAAAAAACCACGCTAGAGCCATGGTTGCCCCATCATATCCATCTCTAGAAAAGCTAAAGTTGCCAAAATTTACGAATGGCAAATCTAACAGTCCGGTGCAGCATTGTCATACGTGCATCACTATTTGCACTATCAATGGGCAAACAAATGCTCAAATGTGGTTAAGATGCTTCCCGGCTAGCCATTGATTGGTACATTGATCTATCAAGTACTAACAAAGCAACATGTGCAACACTCAAGCAAGCGTTTGAAAAGCAATTCAAAGCCCTGAGACACGAAAATCAGATTGTTGTGAAGATCTACAAACCAAACTAAGTAATCACAATACAGTCCTGGCTTACAATAGCATACTCAAGGAGTTGCTTGGCAAAGTCGAGAAGTACCCAGCGTATGGGTTGAAAAGGAGGTAGTTTATTTAAGGGTTGGTTCCCTCACTGAGAAAACAAATGAAGGTAATCCCACCTTCGTCATACGAAGATGCCTATAACCAAGCAATGAACATTGAAAAGTGAGAATAAAACATCATCCTTGCACAGAAGAAGATGGAGTGAAGATGAGGACTCTAATTCTAGTGATAGGAAACCGGGATCTATGTGAGCTTTGAGAAAAGACATGCTTTGGATGATGAACTAAAAAGAAACGGTAAGAAAGATTATAAGGATCTTTTGTTCGAGATTTGTCACATCATAGGGCATGCAGTCAAGGATTGCACATACAATTTGAGAAATAAGAGCGGCTAAGTACTATTCACACAAGGAGAGCCATCAACACCACCCACCACACCGCCAAGGAAATATCGAAGGCAGGGTAATAGCGGTGGCAAAAGTCAGTACGACTCCGAAGGATGGCCAATTATACAATGTTGGGAGTGCAATGATTGGGGCCATTTCGCAAGAGATTGCTCTAACCAAAATGGCATTCGACTTCTCTATGATGGTGTGGGCCCAGGGATAGTTGCAAGAATCGCGAAAAAATCATGATTACTCTTGAATCGTTGTTTAAAATGCATTTTTCGGTCATTTAACTGCGGGTTTTTGCCAATCAACACATTAACCCTGCAAAATCATCGAAAATCGTGAAAAAAACGTGAGTAAATCGAAAACATAAGGAAAATCGCAATTTAAATGGGTGTTAAACACAATTTATTCGTGATTTCTGCAATTTTTGCATTTATAAGTGCAGGAAATGGAAAAATAACACCACAATTTTGGAGATTTTTTTATCATTTTTATGAGCAAATTTTGATCAACTTTCTTCATGCAGATTTGTAGCATTTGATCGAGATTTTCAAAGACTTTCAGAGATTTTTGCAAGATTTTTTCAGAGGTCTTCAAGTTCAGTCTTCACCCTTCAAATTTTCAAATTCCAAGTTAAATTTTTTTTATTTATATCTTCATTTTGTAATATGTAAATAAAAATTATACAATTTAAAAAATCCCTAACCCTAATCTAAGTTCATTTATTTATATATTTTTTAAATTGTAAATAAAAATTATAAAAATAAAAAAAATCTTATCTCAGCCCTAACCCTAATAATTCAGTTTTTTATATATTTTTTAAAATGTACAATTAAATAACTAAAAAAATAATAAAAATACCTCACCCTAAAGGCTAACCCTAATCTAAGTTCATTTTTTTATATATTTTTTAAATTGTAAATAAAAATTATAAATATATATGTGTGTGTATATGTTACCCTGGCCTTAACCCTAACCCTAATAATTCAACTTTTTTATATATTTTTTAAAATGTAAAAATAAATAACTAAAAAAATACGTAACCCTAAAGGCTAACCTAACCCTACTAACCCTAATCTAAGTTCTTTTTTATTATATTTTTTAAATTCTAAATAAAACTTTAGAAAAAAAATATCTTACCCTAGCCCTAGCCCTAACCCTAAGAATTCATTTTTTCATATATATTTTAAAATGTAAAATTAAATAACTAAATAAATACCTAGCCCTAATCTAATTTCTTTTTTTATATTTTTTAAATTATAAATAAAAATTTAAAAAAAATCTAACCCTAGCCCTAACCCTAACAGTTCACTTTTTATTTTATATATTTTTAAAATGTAAAAAAAATTAAACCTAACCCTAACCTAAATTTAGTTTTTTTAATAAATTTTTTAAATGTAAATAAAAAATAAAAAAAATACCTAACCTTAATCCTAACCGTACTAACCTAAATTTAGTTTTTTATAAATTTTTTAAAATGTAATAAAAAATTAAAAAATCCCTGACCCTAACCCTAATGATTAGGGTTAGGGTTTTTTATTATAAATTAAAATTTGAACCTAACCCTAAATATTAATTTCTTTATATGATTATTTTTATGGTTAGAAATTATTATTTTTTTAAATATTAATTTTTTTAATAACATTTTTTAGCTTGTAATTAATAAATTATATATATATATATGAAATATTAAAAAACAATATTTTATTCCAAGGAATTTTTGTAATTTGTTAATAAATTTCGATATAATGTTTTTATATGATTTTATTATGTATGTATTTATTACTAACGATCGCAAGAATGCAAAAAAATAAAAATAAAAAAAACCAAACAAAGCATCTCTAAAATACATTATTTTTTATTCTTCTATTTTTGTTCTTTCGAGATTTGTCACTCGGTTGTAAATCCAACGTAGGGGGTCGCAGTGTCAGATGGATACCGTGCTTACGAGCTTTAAACTGCCTCCTATGAGCAGGGATTCTATTAGACAGAACCAAGACCTTTCACGTACCATTTCTTTCAGTGCCACTACTCTCACGTATCACTCTACTCTCACGTACATCTCTCTTCCAAATACTATCATTATCCTACGTACCTTCGGGTATATAGGAAGGTTTGGTATATCAAGAGGGGTGGTCTATCGAGAGAATTGCTCCTCTCGAGGGGCGGTTTGGCTATTGGAGATTTAAGTATATCGAAAGGCGGGAGTGATAAGTTGGAGTGATAAGGGTTTCTTCTGGGAGTGATAAGAAAAAACTAAACACCTTCAGAATATTTTAGCATCTAAACAAACAATTTTATGCCACATTGCAGATTCAATCATCATGCCACATGTTAAAGATTTTTATTATAAATTAAAATTTGAACCTGACCCTAAATATTAATTTTTTTATATGATTATTTTTATGGTTAGGAATTATTTTCTTTTTAGTTATTAATTTTTTTAATAAAATTTTTTAGCTTGAAATTAATAAAATATTAAAAAACAATATTTTATTCCAAGGAATTTTTGTAATTTGTTAATAAATTTTGATATAATGTTTTTATATGATTTTATGTATGTATTTATTACTAACGATTGCAAGAATGCAAAAAAATAAAAATAAAAAAACCAAACAAAATATCTCTAAAATACATTATTTTTTATTCTTCTCTTTTTGTTCTTTTGGGATCTGTCGTTCGGTTGTAAATCCAATGCAGGGGGTCGCAATGTCAGATAAATACAGTGCCTACGAGCTTTAAACTACTTCCTATGAGCAGGAATTCCATTAGACAGAACTGAGACCTTTCACATACCATTTCTTTCAATGCCACTACTCTCACGTATCACTCTACTCTCACGTACATCTCTCTTTCACGTACTATCATTATTCTACCTACCTTCGGATATATAGGAAGGTTTGGTATATCGAGCGGGGTGATCTATTGAGAGAATTGCTCCTCTCGAGGGGCAGTTTGGCTATTGGAGATTTAAGTATATCGAAAGGTGGGAGTGATAAGGGTTTCTTCTAGGAGTGATAAGGGTTTCTTCTAGGAGTGATAAGGAAAAACTAAACACCTTCAAAATATTTTAGCACCTAAACAAACAATTTTATGCCACATTGCAAATTCAATCATCATGCCATGTGTTAAAGATTTTGAGTGGAACTACTGCACCGAAGTCGAGCCAAGGAATGCAAACAAGGTCAAATGCAATTTTGTGGACATATATGCAATGGAGGCATATACCGCTTCAAGTGGCATTTGACGAAAAACGAGGGCACGAAATTACACTTTGCACTAATGCATGCCCTATAGATGTCACTAATCAAGCTATAGCAACATTCAAAAGATATTCGGATTCGAAGGCAAAAAGGACAAAAACAGGGACAAAAGTAAGTTCTAACTCTTCAGATGCAAGCGCTGATGAAGAATATGATGACATACCTGGACCATCAACAGAACATGAAAAGGGGAAGGAGAGGTTTTATGTGGCACCTCCATCAGTATCTCATGGACCAAACACAGGTGCGAAAAACATTCATGCCTTCTTAAGCCCTCGCACTACCCCTAGAGCGCAAACCACACTAGAGAGTACAAGCTAGAATAAAATTGTGCACAAGCAAACAAAGAAGGCAATCTCTAACTTTTGGTACTCTTATAGCTTGCCATTTAATGTGGCCAGATCTCTATATTGGCAAAGTATGGTGGATGCAATTGCAATTGCAGGTCCAAGGTTCTTAGCCCCATCATATAAGGCTTTGCAGACAGATTTGTTGAAAGATATCGTACAGGGTGTGAGTGATGTCCTTGCAGAACATCGCAAAAAATGAGCACAATCGAGATGCACTATCATGTCAAATAGATGGACAGATAGAAGAAATTGCACGTGTATCAACTTTCTTGTGTCATGTAACATTGGCATTGTGTTTCTAAAGAGTGTCGATGCAACTGATCAAATAAAATCGAGTAAGGCACTGTTTCATCTATTTGATGAAGTTGTGATTGAGGTGGGGCCAGAAAATGTGGTCCAAATCATTACTGATAATGTCACTGCTTGTGTGGCCGCTGGAAGGCTTCTTATAGAGAAATATGCAACTCTGTTTTGGACTCCATGTGCGGCACAGTGTTGATTTGCTTGGAGGACATCGGCAAAATTCCATGGGTGAAAGAGGTTTTGCAAAAGACCCACACAATCATGAAGTTCATATTCAATCACACAAGGGTTCTTAGTATGATGCGGTCATTCATGGATGGCAAGAAACTTTTTCGGCCAGGAGTGATAAGGTTTGCAACCCACTTCCTTGCTTTGCAGACTCTTTTTCAACAGCAAATGAATTTAAAATTAATGTTTTGTTTCATGTGAGTGGGTGGAATGTTCTTTTGCAAAACATATGGATGGCAGAATGATGAATGACTATGTTTTATCACCGTCTTTTTGGAAAGAGATGGAGCAAACTATGTTATTCTCCGAGCCTCTAGTTCGAATTTTGAGACTTGTCGATGGGGATAAATCTCTCATGGGTTATTTGTATAAAGCAATGGATAGGGCAAAAAAAGCTATTAAGGACAAAATGAAGAATAACGAGACAAAATACATGCCATTATGAGAGATAGTTGATAACAGATGAAATCAACAAATGCATTCTCCCCTCCATGCAATTGGATACTTCTTCAATCCAACATTGTTCTACAATGCCTCATTTCGAGACGATGCAGAGGTCACAAAGGGCCTATTGAAGTGGATGAAAAGAATGTTTCCTATTGAGCAGGAGTTTGAAGAAGTCATGGGAGAGTTGTCAATGTACAAGCAAGCAAGAGGTTTCTTTTGTAGTAAGGCAACCATCACAAGAAGGAAGACCTTGCAACTAGGTAGACGAATTTTTTCATATGTACAGTTAAAGTTTTAAATTTTGATTGGATTGTGCAACTAGTAACAAAATCTTATTTTTGCAGCACAATGGTGGGATTTCTTTGGCAAAGAAACCAAACACCTTCAAAGGATGGCGATGTGCATTTTGAGCCAACTATGTAATTCATGCGCTTGGGAGCGCAATCGAAATGTGTTCGAGCATATACACTCAAAAAGCGCAATCGACTCACTCAAAGACGAATGAATGATTTGACACTTGTCCACAATCTTCCCCTGAAGATGAAAAAAGCTCAAAGTTAATAAATATTGCATTTTTTATTCTCAATTCATTTGAAAAGCCGATTTATATTATTGTTACTTGTAAAATATTATTTGCATAAGTCAGTAACATATGCATTGTTTTGTATAATGTTAGGTACCATCGAGGAAGATCATCCGATCGACCTTGACAAGATCGATCTAGATTCTAAATGGCTCGAAAATAATGAAGAGCCTCTTTTTGAGGATTTCGACTTCGACGTCATGGATGATGCTAGGATTAACGCGCAGGCCATCTATCAAATTGGGAAGGGCAAGAACCTTGAAAATATGATGAGGTGTAGCCCTGGTGAACCATAGTCTACGTGCTACCATTTGTTCCCTCCCCTTTTTTGTTCCACTATGACAATAGTATGCATTTTGAAATGCAAATGTAATGAAATTTGAATATTTATGAAAGGTAATGAAAGAAATCAGTTGACTGATTTGGATGGCGTACAATCTCATTTATCTTTCATGGATGGTATAATTGTATGATGTATCTATTTTCTATGCAATTGAAATGCCTAATATGTATCTGATGCAATGGAAATGCATTTAAATTTTAAAAAAAAAACTATTTTTTTCTTTTTTTCCGCATTTTTCTAATGGTTTTAAGTTTTTCAATTTTTTCCCGATTAATCATGATTTTTTGAAAAACACTTACACTTTTGAATAAACGATTTTTTCCTCAAACAATTAATGCTATTATTGGCCCAAGAACCATAACGATGGCAATTGTCCAAAACAAGCCATCGTCATTATGATTGACATAGTCGAGGGCAAGGAAATTATGGCAATTACTAGAGAACAAATGAAGTATTACCCTGACCTGTGTACTAGAAAACGCTGGCCAAATTGAGGATGGAAGTCGAGAGGGCCATGGTCAAAGGGCGTTACTCAAATGAACATACAAGTGCAATGAAAAGCAAACTAAAGTTCAACAAAGCTATTGCACGACATGTATTGTAAATCACTATACCTGTGAAGATAGGTGACTTATTGCAAAGCATTCCAAAAGTCAAGAATGCTCTAACTGCTACCATACATGACATTGGCACAAACATGGAGCTTACAATGGCACATCTAATGTTAGGGGATGTGGAGAGCACAAAACAAAAGGAATGAACCCATAGGCTAGCCACCCTTTTCAAGTGACCAAGTAATCGATCCTATGCTTCCGAAGATTTAATGACCACCATCGTAGACAATGGTTCTAGAATAAATGTTCTTCTAGAAGAAACTTGGAACATTCTTGGGAAGCCAACTACGTGGCTTCCAACATTCCAATGTGTAGGAGCATATTAACATGGCATTAAGGTATTGGGTGTACTAATGGGACAAAAGGTAATTATTGGAACCCAACCCTTTTTGTTGAATTTTGTGATCATCTCATTGTCATATATGTCCTATGATGCATTATTGGGTCAAGGTTGGTTGATAGCATCCAAAGCCAATCATGGCTAGAAAACAGTGTTGCAAGGAGATGCGTCTCCTACCACCTAAGATGCATCTCTGAGACGTGAATGCATCTCCAATACAGGAGACAGATATGGAAATGTCTCTCGTGCCAAGACATGCCCTTTTGGAGACTTTCAACTTCTCCTTCCCATTTCCTATTCAACTTTCAACATCTTCAATAAAAAACAGATAAAAACACATCAAAATAACACTAAATGTGGTGAAGGGAATAGATTCAGCTGATTTTGCAGAGCATTAGGCATTGATTTGAAGGCATCAATTGTGTGCAAAATTGTCGATCCTACTATGTAGAACCATTCATTTCTATTATTTAAGCCCTAGGGTTTCTGTTTTTTGTTGTTGGGATTTTGTTGTTAGCCTATCTAGGTGTTTTTTGGCCATTGGAAACTTGAAACACAACATAATTTATGCATTTACATTTAAATGTCATTCAAAATGCTATGGCAATTCATTGCAAACATAGCATTATCGCTGCGTTTACAATGAACTGACATAGCATTTTATCAGCAGTTCAAACTTAAACATAGACTTCAGGTTTTAACTTTTAAATTTTTTTTTAAGTTGTAACTTATAGTTTATAAATTTATTTATTTATTTCGGATTGATATAAGGATTGGTGGGAACCCTCCCTATATAAGCAAAATAGAGAGATTTTCACAGTCTGAGATACCAGTATGAAACACGGTAGGCATATGACCACAAAAGACTAGATTACAAAAAGTCCATATAAGACAATAATTGTATACCTATTAAAAAAAGGTAATACTTACAGTGTACAAAAAACAAAACTATTCACTCTGCCACCTTTCACCACATCACTTAACAGATCATTGAAACACAAAATCCTTATTAGTCTGAGATTTCAATATACTCCCAAGACACCCTGCCCAACACCTTCGCACCCCTAGTATCAACGTGCAACCCGTCGATTCCATCCAAGACTCCAAACAGAGGTATCCCAAATGCCTGAGGCTTCATTCCTGACAACAAGCACACTCCAACAAACCCGACCTAAGCAAAAACCCCATGCAAAGAATGAGTCTAAACAGGGTCGAGTGTATCCGACAAAGCCCCCGAAGCCACCCTAGGAGAAGCCAACAAAACCCAACTTGGATCCTAGATTTTTCCCCGATACAACCCACGACCTAGAAATTTAACAACTGCCACCCTAGCCAGAGACCAATGAGCTGCCACCCAAGCCTCCATCTCCAAAATGGGGACCAGCGCCTCCTCCTATGGGGGATGTGGAAGGGAGCAACCCACTGAGGAAGGATTTTTGAAAGCAGCCTGCATTTCTTACAAAAAAACCAAGAGGGATGAATTTTACCTCCAATGCCCTTAATATGGAGACAGGAATCAAACCTACCTTGTCCTTTCCGAAGAATGGAAGTCGCTCAAAAGGACCATTGTCAACTTCTGTCAGAGCCTACGCCAAGCCCACCCGACATCCAGGCAGAACAAAAAACTCCAGCTCTAAGACATGAGATTTGTCCACTACTAGCACAAGAAAGTTGCTCGCAAAGAGAGAGAGACAATGCCTAAATTTACCTTGATTCTCAAGCTCTCACAAAGAAGAGGTTCCCCAATTACCCCGCACCCTATTATCGATGTTACACCCCTCTTGGGCTAGTAAAACATATGCTTGGTCAAATAGTACCATACAACCTGCCCAAACCACATGCAACCGACCATACAACGAAACCACTCACTAACCGTCATACGCCTAGCATAGACCTATTGTATGTTTAAGAAAGCTTACCCTCATTGTATGCTCATCAAACAACATCCTCTCCATACGGCCTACTCAAGAAGCACTCACCGAACGACATGCCCATCCATACATCCAATTCCTTCAACCTTCATTGTATGCCCCGAACTGTCAACCCTCATTGAATGCTTCATTTAACTCTTTCATGTATGTCCAGCACAATGAACACCACCATACGTCCACCTTGGTTGCCCTATTTGTCCTTTGCAGAAGCTAACCTCACCATACGACCATTTGTGTCGACCCAGTTTGAACAGTTGTTGTACATTGCCAAGCTCAATCCCCACTCATCATACAGCCTAGAAGCTGCCTTTAATGTTCGTCCAACTCCAACAATTCACATTGTACGCTTTGATCTGGCCCTCCACCCTAAAGCCCATACGCTTTGATCTGCCCCTCCACTCTGTGTCATACGATAGTAGGTCAAGAACGAGCGTTGTCAAGCATGTGCAACCATACTGCTCTTTAAAACTCCCCTTTTCAGATCAGCATCTGCCATTGCCATTGTTTAATTTGTTGAGCTTGCCCACAAATAGACAAAGTGTTGGGGCAGAGGGAAGCGGGGGAGGCCAAAATCATGCACTTTCAAAACGGGTTTTTACAAAGAAATTTGGTTGTCGTCGTGGCTTTTCAAGGGTTGCAGAAGGGTCAAATTGTGTTTGGCTCTTCCCTGATGGGAAAAAAAGATGGTTTGAGAATTGTGGCAAGTGAAACATGTTTTTTTTTTTGCCTTGAGCAATGTTGCAATATTTCTTCATCAATAGCAGCTCCACCAGAATGTCTTCTATTTTTCCTCTTCATTCTGAGTTTTACATGTGTTTTATGACTTGTGTTGGGAGGGACTCTAAATTGTTTAAAGGGGGGGAGGGGTAATGTAGAGCATCAATCATGACAATGTTTGTAAGTCATTTGTCAACAGTTAGTTAATAAAGTAGCAAGAACCTTAGCAATGTCAATTGTGACATCTGGTTTAACCAACAACCGTTGGGTCTTGTCTTTCAAATAGCATATTGTATGTCAGGCTATGAGCAATTGTATCAAGCCCTCCCTGTACTGTGTGAATTGTATTAAGACTTATCTTTTATAAATACAAACTCTTATTGTTCGGATTACTATTATGTGGGTACCACTGTTAATGGTCTAGTATATCAGTAGACATTATCCATTCTATAGTAATTTCTTCCAAAAAAAAAAAGCAGCCGGCAAACATTCTAGGATTGGGAGACTTTAGCTACATTTGTGAAGAATGTTCCTAAACATGTATCATTGGAAACTTTGATTGGAGGGGTCTTCAATCTGATATACAAGATGAATTGTGTATGCCTGAAATACAAACCATTCAAGATGCAATCACATATCTAGTATGGTTGAGCAAAGAGTATAGTATCAACAAAGAAACTGCAACTCATCCTTCCTCATTTAAAATCAATACAACACTGATTATCAAAAACTTATCACAGCTTCGACAAAATAGTTTTGGCAGATACAACAACAGGGAATACAAACAAAAATCTGAACCAGCACAAAATTGTAAGAAAGTATACTTTTGTGAAGATGAACACCAAGATGGAAGTTATAATGATGCAAAAAGGGTGATTACCATGATTCAAATAGTTAATGAGTCTCATTGCAATCATCCAACTAAACGAGAAGTTCAACCACGAGTATCACAAGCAGCACGCTAGCAGCTATAACCAGAATCATTCATCCCCAAACCTTGAAAGTTCAAGGGTATATCAAGAAGAAGAAAGTTACGGTACTTATTGAATCTGGTGTAATGTTCCCTTCTAGTTAGACATTGTACTTTCAACATGATTAGCCTATCAATGGCCCTCGTAGGCTAATACGGCAAGGTTTCAGGGTCCTCTCCGCAGTTACCCAAATGGCAGTCAATTTCTTTGGGGAAGTTTCGACATATTCTGAAGGTTTTCTAATGATTTATTAGAATGTTCTATTTTTAAAAACCTCATGTTACAAGATGATGTTATATTTGTGCTTTATGATATAATTCATTATTTTATATTAAAGTGCAAATATAATATATTAAAAGGGAAAAAATAATAATAAAATATTATGATGTTTCTAGAAGCTTCCCAAATGAAAAAGAGTATAAAAGGAGGTGTGGGCTGCCGTTATGAATTATCCCAATTTGATGTTGTCTTTGTTGTGGTATGCTGGTGGAGCCTAGAGTTTCCTGCAGTGAATCAATTTGTCTTTGGGAACGATAACTCCCATTGATAGCATAACTAAAGGAGTGAAATATCTCTTGAAGGGTTGCATTTTGGAGGTGATATTTCAGTCATCTCAATTGGAGCAAATTTTGTGGCCATTGCCCAGTTTTGGAGAAATCAATTTGGTGAATTTGTGGAGGTTGCATAGCTATCTCTTTGGTGTTGGTTTCTATATAGCTTGACATCGATTTTTCCTTGGTTAAGAGAGCAGATTTCATTGTAGAGAACGCTGATATAAAAATCAGATATTTACAGTCAAGGAAGGACGCCATTAGGAGGGACGTTTTTGCTTGTGGGGGTTCCATTTTGCATCAATTCTCTGCTTGGCTTGGTGCATCCACTTCCTTGGAGCATGGAGATGATATTAGATGCTTGAGGCAGTGCATATTCAGTGCATATTATTTTAAATTTGAGATCAGACCAAAACAGGGGCGGCTGGCTTGGAAAAATTCGATTTGGCTTGGGAGATCATCTTTTCGCTGTGAAATTGCTTGCTCCTTCATCTATTCTCAAGGGCGCCTCAATCCCACCAGGGTTCATTGCATACAATCCATCCTTTAGTATAGTTTATATTTGCAACTGTAGGTGTATGTCCATACCAGCATACCATATAATTGTAATTCTTGTTTATGCCATGAGTCTTGGCTAGTTTAGTGGAGCATTGTATCAAATCATCAATACAATTAAGAATCACAAGTTGCTGATCATTTATGGTTATCTTTTGAGCATTTGAATTGAGATAGTTGGTTGCATGCCAACTGTTCGACTAAATGTCCATTGGCTGTAAGTGATTAGTTTGCTTTGTGAATTCATCTAATTGCATAGAAAAGAACAAAACCTACATCTAGAACTCAGCATTGTCATTCTTAAAACTTCTTGAAGCTTTAATACATCGTCATTCAAACAAATCATCAAAACTGTGACAAAAACCAGCAAGAAGCACTTTGCTTACAAAGTGTTTGAAAAAATTACAAGGCAGCAAATTGAGACAATTAAGCGCAGATTGGGCAAGGATTGTTACATCTGGAAGCACCCATAAATTTATTGACACTTCCTCAACTAGAACACTCAATTTATTTGTTTATCCTGGGAAGGATTTTAATGTCATCATAGACTTGTGAAGGAAAATGTTATAAGATCCAATTGACCATGCAATGGTGTAGACTTCTGAGAACTTCCCATGCCTTCCCGCACGCAGGAGTTAATATAGAGAGTTTGTCGATTGCTTAGAAGAATTGAATACATTTTTTATGAATTAATGAAATTATTTCCTCATTTTCATTTGGGAAGGGCAGAAAAACACGCTTGAGGGGTTTATATCCCACCAATGACCACACTAAGCTCGTATCATCCCATAGAATGAAGAAAATGATTCCAGGAAAGGCACCAGCATTCATAGCCAGATGTTATGATATTCAAGCAATTGCAAAGAAGACACATTACAGATTATCTAATCAAGTCAAGATTCTATCGAGAGTAAAAGCATTTTGGATGAGTCAACCTTTTATAGATATGCATCCTTTTCTCCCTCCTCTTTTAGAGAAAAGCATCTCAAACATTTGGAATTTTTTATGAAACTGTTAACTAAATATCTATTATGGAATGCCCTTGATGCACAACACTTTGGCGTCTATATATCTAGCACCCACATATGCCTTAATCATCATATCTCTATAATCTAGAGTACATATTTTGTTATGTAACACATTTCCAAGTCATGTATAGGCAACAGGTTGTGGTGCCGACAGAAATTTGGTATGCAATCTGAGAATAGTTGTGGAAAATCGCCCTAGGGGCATTACGAGCTTACAGGAAAGGTCAGTAAAACTAAATGCAATAGCAGAATTGATTATTTTGGCACAGTGATCCACAGAAGTAGAAGAAGAAAATAGAAGAAAATATTGGCATGATAAGCAATTATAAAGAATGCTATTACAGCCGACCAGGCATGTTACTATTAAAATTCACTGGAAATTTGGATAAGGACCAAATTTGAAACTGTAATGGGGAGATCCTCGTGAAGTTTATCAAATATTTGATAATGAAGCAGTACGATCACAAAATCTATACGGCACTATGCGTCCTCATTTGATCTACATCTCCAAACTAAAAAAATACCATTGGCAAGAAGATGAAGTTGCACAATTCATCAAAGCTGAGAAATTTCTAAAGAAAGAAATGATAATGTCAAACGGGTCTAATGGTCAATGGAATGGAACCAGCAAACAACAAGCAACAACAAACGCTATCAAGAAAATGCCAAAAACAATAAAAACCCATCTTATTCTCAATCTATGCCCAAAACACATCCTACTTGTTAGGAGTTTAAAGCGAAGAGGATTGATGACATTTTTCATCGAGCTGAGTACAACAACCATCAACATCGATCAAAAAATCAGAAGGGTTGTAATTGGGGAATGCTAAGATTTCTCAGACTCCGCCTAATGAGAGAGTCTAGCGGCTGGCAATAACACTTCATGGTCTGAAATATCTTGACCACAAAAAGGACACAATACAAAGTCGTTGAGAGTGATTGTGTCAAGCAATGAATAGTTATATGACAAAAACAAGCCAAGAGACACGATGATATGTACAGATGTAGGTGGGTGTAAGAAAGAGGACATGGAAAATAGGTCAGCAGCAACTCGTCGTCCCCTGACACCGACAGATGTTTTTCCCATAGGGGCCATAGGGATAATTTCTTTGAATTTTTTAATAGGAAAAAAAATTCAATATCAATAAGAGAGATATTACTTGATGAAAAGGCAAAGATAAAAAAATATTTTACTGCTGATGATGAATGTTAAGAGTATCGAAAGACATGAAAGGCATTTGTAGCAGCTTGTACATTGTGAATCTCAGCGGCAGCAGGAGAATTAGCAGATTCTTACTTGACATTCATCCAAAGTCCTGGGATTAAAAGTGGGAGGGCCTGGAGCTGAATCTAGAGACTTCTGATATTTTGGTGTAGTGAGAGACAAATAGATAGCCAATTCTAAAGGATCCAGAGGCCCTTTGCCATGACATCCTGCTGATGTGACTAGCTGATAATGAGCTGCTAAAAAATGTTCAAGCAAGCTGATAATTTGCTGATTTTTTGTGACTAGTTGATCATGTTGTCAGGCAGTTTGGGTCATAAGTTTAGCTTGTGGAATAATGTGAGTGTCAACAAAGACCTAGTTACCGTGTGTAATCCCTTGGATAAGAGTTGCATTTTATCAGCAGCAAGGGGAGTTTGGGTGGGATGTATCGGGGGTTGATGAGCATGCTTATGGATAGGGTGACCAGGGGATCATTGAGGATTAGATTCGGGGGTTTTTCTTGGATTCAGGGCAACTGGATGAAACGCAGATCCTTGATAGGAGGACTATGACATTTAAATAGCACCTTTTTTGCGAGCTTTTATCCTGTAAAGCTTTTGAAACAGTTTCCAAGGTTGGCAGCAAGGAGTGCACATATTGATGTGTGAAACTTTTGGGGCCTGCCTACGAACAAAATAAGGTTACGCAATGGAAACCCCTGAGGTTACCAAAAACAGATACTCTAGCAGCAATAGTGAAACCAGATAAGAACTGTGGATGTGGCTGATTTCTAAACGATGTAGCATTTAAATTTACTCCGCCTTGCATACATGAGTTGATAACGGAGGATGAGTGTATAAAATGACTGTCGTGAGCAATACCTAGGTCCCTACGGTGAACTGATGGTGGGCACCTGAAACGTGAATATAATGATCCTAAGCTTTTATGAGTCAGTGTAGAACTGCATTGCCCATAGACTGGGGAGAATTTGTTGCTTTTTATCCATGGCTGGGGAGAAGAATTTTGATGGTCCAAATTCTGTTCTGTTTGCAAGAATTGTTTAGGTATGCCATTTGTTGACTTAGCCTGAAACAACAACTAGAAGCTTTTAAAATTTGGTGTAATGGAAGATTATTGCACGGAATGATTCTGCTGAGATGAAATTATACAGACACATAAGCCTTTAACTCCTGCATAAGCGTTTCATTATCTCCCAATGCAATGTTTGAGGGTGCGCATAGAAAGAAAATTGGATTTTGAGAAGACAAGCCAGATTTGGTTGCGAAGATGATCATGTAGTAGATATACCAAGTTATTGTTGGAGAAAGGATTGAGAACACTCAAATTGATATCATGAAAGGCACTTGTCCAAGAAGAAAAGGGAAAAAGAGGATAGAGAGTAGAGGTGATGCGCACTATAAAACTCAGACAGGGGACTAGTAGCAGAATACTTTGTAGTAAGAGGCACAAAAAACCAAGCAATTAGCTATGAAAACAAAAACCGCCTTCGAAAAGGACAGAAAAATGATGAAAAACGGTGAAAGGGGATAACCTACTCGATATATCATTTTGTAGAGAACAATATTTGTTGAGGCAATCAAACGCCCTAATTGTGCAGAGATTATCCAAAGCAGACTTGCAGATTTTCTGCATTCCCGTGTGATCCAACGTCATTTACATGCATGGAGCAAAGACATGTGGTGATTTCGAAGAGTTGACCTGTTGACGCAGTGGATTGCACCATGGCAGGACGCCTAGCTCCTGCGTTCCACACATCAAAATGGAAACTCCCCTCTCGCCTGTGGGACCGGCGAAGCTGGAGGGGAGAGTCTCTAGATAGGGCTAGCTCCCTCTGATGTATCTTTTAGGTCCTGGACTTCCTACTGCTAACAAAAAATGAAAAAAGGCGGGGGGGGGGGGGGGGTGGGATGAAAAGGGAGAAAGATGCTGAAAATAGAACCTAAGCCTAAACTTAAAAAGGTGATACACCAAAAAAGATGACCCACTCAGCCCGAAAATACACTTTTCACCGACAAGAAGCGCCCATACACTTCATCTGATGTGGGAAACTCTTCTATATCAGTGAGTCAGGGGTCCGTAGAGATACAGGGAGGAAGAACTATCAAAAGTGTTTTGAGACACATTTTCGCAGCCTATTCACATGCGCCTATATTCTTGCTGTAGACACTTATGGCAAACCTATAGAAGAACTTCACAATGCACTAGACATGCTGGAATCGATCTGTGAAAAGCATAAAAGGAAATGACTTAACACAAAAAGAAAACATAGACATATGCGTGAGTGCAAGTCCAAATGGAGGTAAAAATGCCAAGTCTTGATTCAAGGTAAAATCTAGCAGAGTTCTGCGTTACAAACCCGAGAGATTTTTGGGCAGAGCTTTGCCTTACGGGCTAAGAGAATGGATCCATCTCAAAATGAGAAGTTTACAATATATAGAAAGAGGAGAAGTAAAGGCGCCGCTTTGGAAAAGACTTTGGCGCTCTTTGACAAGTTGGCCCATGTGCGCTGAGAGCATCGGGAAGAGGAAGTCACTGTTGCTGATGTCATTCTGCTAGAAGAGCCCTGTTGGAACCATGTTGTGTAATCGCCGATCTTGACTTTAGCGTTCAAACATTAATGTGAAAGCACGGGCCGCGCCTCTTTTCTTGCAAACAAGCCTGTTTTTTCAGATATCACACGGTTTGTCCCCTTATAAATGCAAAATGGAGAAGACAGGCCGCGCCATTTACTGTTTGCGCCATTTGATGACCACCTGGCAATAACTCGCCTCCCCTTTGCCACTTGGACTGTTTGTCCGTTTCTGCACTGTCTTCTACCTGTTTTTGTCTCTTTCTGGGTCCTTTGGCCCTCGAGGCTATCTTTTGGCAGGTCGCTGAGTTCCTTGGGCTCTCCTTTAAGCTTTTCAAAATCAATGGCTATTTCACGAGCCTTGAAATTGACGTTCGCGTACCCGTCACTGCGTTTGAATTTCCAACGGTTAGTTCACCATGCTTGACTTTGACGTCCTCGGGCCCATCACCCCTTGGACTTTCTTCGGCCTTTCTCTTTCTCTCAGCTTCTTCTGTTGCTCCCTTTCCTTCGGACTTCTTGCTTTGAACCTTCCCAGAGGGAAGGTGACCCTTCGGCTTATAGAGAAGTGCCCTTCGTTTTGGCCGAGAGTCCCCTGCAAGGGCACCTGCCCTTCGGGGTCCTTCGGCTCCCTTGGCTTTGAAATTCTTCGGAGTTTTCCCCTCGAACTTTTTCCCGCAGACAAAAAGTCCGCAAGAATTGCCTTCGACCACTTTGCTTTCCTTCGGAAATTCCGTCGACTTTTCCTCCCGCGGCCTTCCTCCGAATTTCTTCATACTTTTTGTCAGAAGGAATGCCTTCGAACAAAAAGTCCGAAGAAATTATTCTAGCCTTTGCCTTAGTCCTTTTTTGCAGGATTTTTGTTTGTGGCCCTTCCGAATTCCTTCAAACTTTTTGTCCGAAGGATTTCTTCCTTTGCTTCTTTGACTGCCTTTGAAAAGTGCCCTTCGGAAAAATTGGAAACGACCCTTCCAAAGGGTACTCCCTTTGTCTTAAACAAATTTTCGAAGGAAACTTACCTTTTCGGCTTTTCTCTGTGGCCTCTTTTGAAAGTGTTCCCTGCCCTCCGCAAGGGCTCTTGAGATGGTCCAAAGATGGTCCATTTTAAGCCTAAGTGGGAACTTGCCTCTTCCTGCAAAGTTCGTAGTTTTTCGCCTGCCGAGTCCATAGAAATCCATGTCTGCAGAGTCCGTAGAAAACCTGCAGAGTCCGTAGAAATGCACCTGCAGAGTCCGTAGAAATTTTCAGACTTGTGCAAAATCAAGAAATGAGTTGGCTCAGAACAGCGGGGAAAGAAGGGGACCAATTTTTTGCCCTGTTGGGCCAAAAATGGTCAACATGACCTAGGTGGGAAAAGGTAAAGTGTTGTTTGGTAGCCCCATGAAGAACATTCCAAACAATAACAACCATGCTATCAAAAACAAGGAATATGTGCACATTTTCATGAACATGGGCACATTAAATAGGCATGAAAAGTTGTGAAGAAGAACATGTGAAAAAGAAAAAATTTGAACTGGGCACAATAAAAGACAATTTGAACAAGGAAGCAAAGGTCAAGAAATTGCAAGGACAGCTGAAAAATGCAAGGAAGAAACAAGCTGCTCCAAGTACTGAAAAATCATCTAAGTTGATGAAATGGTTTTAACCAAATACAAAGAGCTAGAGTAGACTGAGAGTATGACCCTATTAATAACGAATAAAGATGCTAGAATTTAAGCACTTGAAAGAATTTGTAAGGCAAAAGATGATGATTTCAAAAATTGGAAGGAATACGGAGACAAGTACCTGATTTCTATCAAGGCCAATATCAAAGGCTGCAAACCAAAGGTTAAGGAGTTGACTGCAGATCTTAAAGCCAAGAATGAAGAACTGGAGGAGGATAGGGTTTCCCCATTCAAGTATGGTGATCTAGCAGAATGTTGTAAGAAGGATTTGAAAGAGGTCATGGCAAAGGCACTTGAGATTGCCATTTGCAAACCTCCACTTGCAGTATATGCTATATATCTTCAACAGTTATGGTACACATATGGAACTCTCTTTCTTATTTCCTCTGTTCCTTGGTTTTGATTGTTCACTAGACACTTTGAAGGAACAATTTTCGATATGTTGTCAAAAGAATCAAAAATTGCTTTATGAATTGTATGAGGCTAGTACAATAGGACATCTTGAAGTGAATTTGAACCCCATTTAGGAGATGTCCATCTTAGAGCCTACTATTATGTTCTGCATGATTAAATTCCTTAAAAAGAGAGTGGGGATATGTATGAAAGGCATGAGGAACAAATTGCTCAGAACGTTAAAGGAGATGGGGAGTCAAATGCAGAATTTTTTAGGAGCCATGATGAAATGGTAAATGACCCCCAAGTCACAGAGCGAATGGCTAATTAACAAACTAAGATCAAGATGTATAACATTTTTGCCAAATTAAAATGGGGTGCTCTGAGAGTAGCAGAAGAAAGATTTGAGAGTTAACCCCTCTCGAGAAAACTAGAGCCACACTACCCTGCCAACTATAGATCAGAAAAATTCAGGGTTGAGAAGTATTTGCTTCTGTAGCAAGAAAAGGATGCCAGATGCAATGGGCACAGATATCAGCCTTCACTGTTTTGGATTCCATTACCAGATCCAAAGAGCACAACAGAGAACCCTATGCAAGAATCCAATAGATAACATAAGATAAGATATATTAAATGTCCAACAAATGAACACAAAGAAGGTCAATGGGACTGCAAAAATACAACTGGGACAACAACACAGCCAGAGAGCTAAAAAGAGTCTCCGAAGAACAAAAGATAAACCAAAATACAAGCCCAAGAGAAAAGGTACAAGAATAACAATGCCAGTAGGAAGGAACAGACCCGAACTCGCCCTCGAAAATGGAGGGGGAGAAGGGAGATACAAAGCCTAGAAGGAGAAGAGAAAGATCAAGCAGCCAAAAGGACCGCAGAACTCATCTCACAATCGAGGCCGACTGGAAGAAGCTGGTAATGAACTGGCTGTGGTCCTAGAGCGTTGAGTCCACGTGCAAGTGTTCCAACGAGAGTGTCTGACGGATCTGGAGGGTCGCCGAGTGCTCGTCTGTGCATACCCAAGAGAGTGGAGGAGCTGAGTGGCCGTTCTCAGGGAACTGACTCTAGGGTAGGGGTCAGGACTAGCACCACGTTGTCTCTTAGAGCCTCTATCTGCTGGGATCCCTGTGAAGAATGAAGTAATCCGTTGTGTGGTCAACGATGTGGAGGGTGGTCTTAACACCTCCCTACAGAGACTCAGTGCTTCGTGTAGGTAAAGCGCTAGGCACCTCTGGTCACAGTATCTGAAGAAGGTAGGAAAATCCGGATGGTCTCTAAATAAGCAATGGAATCTCCCTCTAATCTCGTAGTAGATGGTGCAACAGAAAATTAAGTGTTCCCCCGTCTCCACCTCCTGGAGAGAGCAGAGCTAGCAAATCCTGTCTAAGTGAGGTAACTGGTGGTCAGTTTCGACCCAACGCCTGTGTGATCCAACTATGAATTGGCCCAATGCAATATGGATGGACTGTGTCCAATGGCACGCAATGTACTGGGGACGAATGATCAGACAATCACGGATCTCAAGGAAGTGCTCTGCATAAAAGGCCATCTTGGGTCTTAGCCTCCCTGCAGTAGAAGCCAGGTGGTCTGAATAAATTGTCTGTAAATATCTTCCCTGATAGACTTGTTCAGCTCTTGTTTGATCGGGAGAAGGTGAGGGGGGCATCCAAAGAATACCTAGAAGGAGGGAGTCGATCTACATGGATGCCCACTGAACCCAAAAGTCTCGCAACTCCAAAGTACCAGCACCGAGAGCGGTCTGGATGGTCAGAAGAGGCGATGGCTTCCAAGGAGCACTAGGCCAAATAAGGCTATCGATTCCTCCCTGCAGTTGAGTCTGCGAAACCTCTGATGCAATGAAGTAAAGAAGTCAAGCTGAACACCACTTCCAATCTAAAAGGCCTGGCACCGAACTCTGCGAGGATGATGTTATGAGGAACAGTTTCCTTGCACCTGATAAGATGCTTGAGTAGCAGATTTTGAACTCTCCACAGCAGTCCAGTCTGATTCCAGTAAAGAAGGTCCCCACACATTAGAACCGTATAGAACGGTCAGTCGAACGAGGGAGTCAACAAGCGACATCTTGGAAGAGATGTCTTAAGAGTGGTGGCTGAAGCACTGTCTTTCCAAGATGGCCAGAGATCCATACCCCTTGTCGATCTTGGGTTGGAGAGCCTGACGCATGCTGAAGTGAGGTCCAGAGAAAATCACTCCTAGGTAGGTGTAGGAATTGATGATCTCGAGCTCATTCCCCCAGAAGTAGAAATGGAAATCAGAGATTTTTTGGGCTGTTGAAGATCATGACTTTGGTTTTCCCCAAATTGACCTTCAAGTGTTTGTTCTCACAAAAAAGGGCAAGGGCATCCAGTTGTTGTAACCCATCTGGCGATGAGGCTAGAAGAACAATGTCATCCGCAAACAAGAGGATGGAAATAAGGGCCTGGTGAAGCAAGCAACCATCTCCCTCCTGAATGTGGTCGTGGAGAAAGGATTCTAGCTCGTCAATATAGATCCCAAATAGGGTAGGAGATAGCGGCCAGCCCTATTTAACCCCGATGGTGCTCCTGATGAAGTCGAAAAGTCCACTGACTGAACGACGTCGGCCAAGGACCTCCTCATAGAGACGCGTGATAGTTGTGAGCAGAGTATCCGAGACACCGGTGTTCCCGAGTCTCTAGAAGAGTAAATCCCTCAGAACTGAGTCAAAAGCTTTCCGAAAATCCACAAAGCAACAAAAGACTTTGGACAACCAGTGGTGAGCTTCTTCAATGATGGCCCTGAGAATGAAGATATGATCAATAGTCTAATAGTCTGCACGAAAACTTACCTGTCCCTTGGCTCACAACCGTATGTGCTTGAGATCTCGGGAGAGCTCCCTGTGAAGTGTCGTGGCATAGAGCTTCGCAAACGTGTGGCCCAACATGATAGTCCTGTAATTGTTGGGATCTGAAGTGGGACCCAATTTATGGATTGGGTGAATAATATGATGGGACCAGGTCTACGGAAACCTAGTACATACTACCTGATTAAAAAGATCAGCCAAGTAGCAACTCAAGGTACTCTGAACCTATTTGAAAAGTTCTGCCTGGAACCCCTCCTCATCTGTGGCTTTACTGTTGTTCATTGCCCAAATAGCTTTCCCTAATCCCTGAGGAGCTGAAGATGTGGCATGAAGGGGGTGGGACCGATACAAGAATATGGGGCTGGCCAGGAATGTCATAGAGGTTGGAAGTATGGGTAAACATGGAGCTGGGGTCAAGGTCCTGGGGCAAAGGAGGATGGTGGGGGAGGATGGTGCGCTAGAAGCACTTGGGAGAGTGTATAAGGGATGTGTGAAGTTCCCACCTCCGTCGTGAGATGTACTGGCGTTTCTTGTGACGAAGGAAACGACGGTAGGAGGTTTTCAGAGAGTGGTAGGAGGGGTGGGCATGTGTGAAGGCGAGGCGAAGCTGGCGGTGGAAGTCTTTGCACTCACTATCATACCATTTATTCATAGGACATGTTTTAGTACTGCGGGATGAGATGGTGGATTGGGGAAAGGAATTAAGTGTTGCAGCTTGGATAGCGGAGGAAAGGAGGGTAAACTCGGTGCCAGAGTCGGTAATGGATATAAATTGAGAGAAGGGTGGAAGGAGTTGACAAAGGTAAGAAGAAAAGGTTTCGGGGTCCCCCTCCTCGAAGTTTGTGATAACACGGGTGGGGGAGCAGAGGTGGGGAAGTGTGGGAGGGGGATTGGCAAGTAGACGAAAAGAGAGGATAGCATGGTCGGCAAGGGGGATGGAGGAAATGGTTAGGTCATGGATGATAGGAAGTATACTGGAAGTGGACTGAACATAATCAACCACACTAGCTCCACCCCTGTGAGGCAAGCAAGTAAAGGAGCCGAATTTGGGAAAACAAGGAATTCCGTTAAGGATCACCAACTCATGCAATTCTCCCAGCTGCAATAGGTTGCGGCCATAGGCGGTAAGAGCCCCTGAAGTGTCCACAGAAACTATTTGAAGCCCCATCACATCTGTGTCAATCTCGTTGGTACACAACACGTCCGTAGCTCAAGTCATGTACAGGGACCTAGAAGTCTCTGGTTCGAGCATTAAAATCCCCCAAAATGACTCTCTCCAAGGGCGGCAAACTCACGAATGCTTGTATATAAGTCAAAGAAGGGGTCACCCTCAGGGCCGTTATGGATGGCATATGGGGAGGAAGCAGGAGGAAAGTAACAAACGGTGATATAGAAGTAAGAAACGGCGATATAGAAGTCTTTGGGTTCCAGGGCAACCCGTCTGATCTGTATCCAAAGAAATCTAGCAAAATTATCTTCAGCAAGCACTGAGACTCTGCTCCGGAGAGAATCTCAAAACAAGCATGCAACACCCCCTGAGCCCCTGACACCCCCATAATTCCTCGTTTCTCGCCTACAAACAGAGAACCACTAGTACCCTTTTATCCCAGGGAGGGGACGAACAAGGCTCTCATGTGTCTCTGTAACAAACAGTACATCTGATGTCCCAAGCGCATCAAAAAGCAAACCAAGGGAAGACCAAAAGGACTCGTTACCATTCCAGCAAGAGACCATGATGCCAGTGTGCTGCCGTCCATGCAACCGGAATTGTCATTTAAGAGCGTGAAGACGGGTATCCCAACCAAGGGGGAAGGAGTCCCAAATGACTGGTCGGAGATTACGAATGACTGCCCATTTACCTGCTTTCCTCGCGGCCATCATTGCTTCGCAGGATTGTTTGAGCTCAGCAACCTGAGTGCGGGTGAGATCCTCATCAAGATCTATCTTGTTAGCAAGGGCGAAAAGCTTACGCTTCGCTCAAAGAGCATGAAGGCAGTCATCTGCTGATTTGAAGCGTAAGAAGAGGGTCGAGTCAAACCCAAACCATGCCCTATCCAATGTGACATTGGAGAGCCCCAGTGTATCATTGATGAAGGCTGCGCCAATCACTAACGGGTCAGAATTGGGGGGGCAGGCAGGCGACGGGGTGGGGAGACCCCTCACTTTAAGGTTTAGTTCTCTGGTCCTCCTGGTCCTCTCCTCTGCAAGCTTGGCCTGAATCACCTCTTCCATGAAAGCCATGGGAGGAGAAGGGATTGTATTCTTCCCTTTCACAACTTGTGCCGAAGAATTTATATGTAATTCCGTCTGCTGTTTTAGCGAATCCTGTTGGTTATGAATTTCCTCCTGCTTGTTTTTCAACTCACAGATTTCAGCTTGCAGCTGACTGTTGATTTTATCAGGTGGGCCTTGTACGGTGTTGTCTGAAATTAGACATTTGAGCAAAATGTTTTCTACTTCGAGTTTTTCCAGACAAGTGGTAAGCTCGAAAACCTCCGTCCTCAAGGTCCTGTTGGAGGATTCCACGATTTTCAGTCTAGAAGACAATTCTGCGATCAAAGTATGGATTCCGTTATCGCTGCCTGGTTGTCCTTGTGCCTTCTGTGCATTGGTGAGTGTAATCCGCAGAGCTTCTAGGCAAGGATTCATGCCTGTATGTGACGGAGAAAGACTGCTGGGATGAACCATTCTGAGCAGTTGAAGGGAAATTGGGTGAAATTCCGAGCATCCCAGCAAACTTTCCGTGTCAAGGCCTGTGACCAGGTTCATGAAAGAGGGGGATACTGTGCTAAAGGAGACTGCCCACGAACAGAAGCGACACAGGCAGGAGGACACGAGGGCAAGGCCAACGCCATGAGCACCGTCCATAAATAGAGAGAAACAGAAATGGCAGAATGTGAATAGACTTCTAGAGCCTATGAGTTTAGAGTGTTGTTTTGAATTTTTGTCATACCAATGGATATGAAACTACTGTTTTTAGCTGCCATTAATGAGTTTGCAGCTTAGGAAGAGCCTGGAGATGAAGATGAGCCCACACCATCAATCTTGAGAGGCAACACACTAGCTTAGTGCTTTGATCTTTGTTGTTGTATATAGAAAGAAAGAAAGAAATTATATTAATGTCCACAAATGACCAAAAGTAGGTCAATGGGACTGAAAGATACAACCAATAGCAATAGAAAGTTCTAGGAAAAGAGAATCCTAGAGGTGAACCAAAGAAATAAAGTATGAAGACAAAATAGAACAGCGTGCCACTAACACAAGTGGCAAAGAAACCAATACAAATAGCAATGAGGGGTGAACAAAAGCCCCAAGAGCATGTGCCAATGAAGACTGGAGGCAAATCTCATCAAATATCCCTGTCTGTGCTTGAAGTAGAGGAGTCATCTGGACCATTATTGATCACTGTGAGAGATCTGAAAATGCTGTCCAATGAGTGTACAGGGTCGGAGGAGCCAGGTTGGGGGATCCTAGGAGGAAGCAAGAAACTTCCCCTAGAATCTCCCCTAACATCCAAGGCTGGTGTAACTCCCATAGTAGAAAACAAGCTAGTAATATCAGTTTGCCCCTGTGGTCTCGGGGGCAGCTGACAAGTAGTAGAACCATGTCAACGGAGAGGGGCATAGCCACGATGACGGATCAGACTCATTTTGGTACAGCAGATAGAAAAGTGCTTTGTGATTATCGGGAATTTATCACAAAGGGACTTGTGACACCTTAAGTTGTGGGATGTAATGAGTCCAATTTTGAATAATTTTTATTAACTTTTCTAAGCATATTTGATAGGTCAAGTGGGTATAAGTAGTCCTCTTCAAAATATATATATATATATATATATATATATATATATATATATATAGTGTATTTAGAATCTTTTGTGGTCTTTGCTATTGGGCCAGTTTTTACCTTTTATCGACCAAGGACTTTGAGTTGCAATTATATCTATCTTTTATTTACCCTTATTTTCCATGCATTCAATTTCACATTTCTCTTCATTTTCCTTTATAATGTCATGCACTTGTGTTTTGAATAAATGGATAGGACAAGTTGAAGCCGAACGATTAGAGTTTTATGACAGATAATGTGCTAGATGAGATGTGGAAGATGACAAACATAAACATCAATAGTTTCTCCTGCAACATCCTAGCTCCGAGAGAATTTGTAGATAAACGTAACAGGGCATGGTTATAGACAAAAGCTGCAGGTCACCTGTAGCTCCACATCCACACAATATTTTCCCACATTTCTTTTCATCTGAAGATTGTTATATGTTAAAGCCATTTCCAAAAATTATGAGTTTGCTATGAGAACCATCAGAAATATTGTATCGTCGTATTTAAGAAATAACCATGTAGATGAAGATTTTCCATTCCATATTTTCTAAGTTTTCATTGTCATGTACTGAGAATTGTCAGTTGTTTTCAGTCATTCCTAGCCAGAAAGATAGAGATGGTTGTTCCAGTTTTCAGATTCCATATTTTATGTTTTCTTGCCGTATTTGTACAAAAAAAGAACTATATTGGTTGATTCTCCAGGAGATAACCATTTGTTTGTATGGTCTAATATGTTGTAAAGTCTTTAAAAGTGGTCAAGGTTAAGTCAATTATGACATAAAAGATATATGATTGTCGATGTAGTCATATCGACGCACTAAAAGGTAGTTTAACTGTCTAACCAACCTGTCTTATTTATCCTCCAACTACATATACATACATATATATATATATATAGTTTGAGGGAGACAAGAAGCTGGTTTTCTGAGATCTGTCTTTTACCAAGTGTTTTTCCACTTAATCAAAAGAGCAGTTATCCGAACAGGTGCCTTTGAAAGAGGTAATTGTACGAATCTTGATTAAAAGGCCTAGATTAGTATAGCAACCTTTGTCTGTTAGAATTTTTTTCTAGTTTGCTTTAATAGAGTATTTTTTCCTTCTGAATTTTCCTTCTTACTATAGTTTTAATTTAAAAGTACATTTACTTTCCTGAAATTATTTTTAAGGCACAGAAATTAATTTTAACTTCCAATCATTAATTCTTAGTCAATGTGTGTATACCACACATTGGTGCCCCAGAAGTTTAATCCCTGGGTTAACATTTATAACTTCATCAATGTAAATGTTTTATAATTTGAGAATTAGTGTTGAGCAGGCCCTCTTAAATAAGAATCTTGTTAAATCATGTGGGTACTCTTCCAACTTCGTTAAAATCAATAGCAGTGAGATGCCACAACTCACATTCATACTGACACTAAAGAAAAATGTGGTCCTTGGTTTCATTGGCCATCAGAAGCATGAGCAAGAAGGACAACATCGTCACCTAAAAACAGAATAGCAATCAAAACATGGTGTAATATAGGAAGAAGCACAGATACAAGAAGAAAATCTCACGTGCCTACTATCACTTCACCTTCCATAACATAGATGAGGAAAAAGAGGAATGGGGAAAGTGGATCCTCTTGTGCATGTTGATAGTAGTAGAGACTATATCCTTATGTTTTTGACTCCATGGATAGCATAACCCATACCTTTTGGATTATGCAATCAGATTTTCTGAACTTTAATATAAAACGAACTTTCTCTGCTTCATGTACAGTCACACTGTTTAGCTACATTTTGGCATTTACCATGTATGTTAGCATGCATTTGATTACATTTTTACATCACAAAGTAAATTTGTTTTGGAAAGAAAAACAAAAAGTGAAATATTGTAAACTAAATGATTTTTCACTTTCCAAGTTAATTCTGGAGCCTTCGTTGCTGTTGCATTGCTCTTGCTGAGTCCAACTCAGCTAAGTTGTTTGGATACGGGTAAGGGTACAGGTATGTCTCGGATATGTGGGTACACCATTTTTCAAAAACTTTGATTTGGATATGCCATGGATACGTCTGTATATGTATATATATGTATATGTATATATATATATATATAAAAACAATGCAAATTACTCATTATTTTAGTAAAACACTTGAAAATACGTAGTGTTTGTTCATTCATTGCTTCAAAATGTTCAAAGTAGACATTGCAAATACATTCAAAATTCAAATTTAGAATAAATCATGATTCATCTAGATTCAGATTGTCATGCCACTCCCACTAGCTCCACGTGGACCACTTGGACACTCCCACTAGCTCCACTCTCCACCCCTCATGTAGAATTCTCTTGATTGTCATCGTCATCATCAACACCAAGTAATGAAAGTTAGGCAAATGTAGACTTGGACAATATTATTTGTGGGACGACAAGCCATCCGGCATGAGGGGTGTTGCAGGGGAGCTGTCGCCCCCGAAAAATTTCCTAAGGCGTGTTTTTCTCTACGGGAATGCGTGGAGTCACGGGGACGGGCTAAAATTTAAATCAAAGGAGTGAAAGTTGATCACTAAAGGAAGATTTGAGAGTTTTTTTTTGTTTTTTGTTTTTTTTTTTCACTTGGGAAACCCGCCAGAGACATCCTAAAGGTCTCCGGTCATCTCCAAGACATCTCCAGGCAGGATTCGTGGGAGGGAGGGGGTGTTTCCAGCAACATAGAGTCCAAGTCTCCTAACTAGGGCTTAGACGGTACTTCAGTAATTACTCATCCCATGGACAAGATTGATACATCAGTTGAAAGACTGTTACGGTGAAAGGCTCTTTTGGATGTCAAGGAAATTTTTGTTTAAAAAGATCTCGTGAAAAAATATTTCACATTTGACAAATCTATAAAGACTCTGCAGAGTTTGTTGACCACAGCAGTTTAAGATGCAGTTAACATTCATGATCAGCTCTTACACTGGCCATTATTGTTCAAGCAGGGCAACCAGTTTCCAATATTTTTTGCTGATGATAATCTTTGCCTTGACTACGTGTGCATGGACCTTTGCATACTTGTACGTGTCTCTTCATGACTATGGAGAGAAACAGGATGTTTTCAAAGAATGATCAACCTTACATAACAGCTTGAACGTGGCTCCGGTTATGAAGTTTATGAGAAAACAATAGAAAGGACTGTCCTGTAGATCCAAATGCAAAGTATTTGACCAATACCATCTTCTCCAAAACATTTTATAAAATCCGACCTCATAATGAAAGTCCATACAAAGAGCATTAAAACTATATAACAAAATATGCATGTCGGAAGTGAATTAATTTTGTCCAATGTCTGAAAATTTAGGACCCACGGTCACTTTGAAAGACAGGATTTAGCACAAACATTTGGCAATAAAATGAACCAGATTTATACCTTCTTGGTTATTGTATTTTATAGAAATATTCCCATGAGAAATGAATTTCGATGTATGTTTCTTGCCATTAACTACAATACACAAGGACTTCTGCATCCAAAAAAATAAATCACCAACAATCAATGAGCAGAAACCTGTTTCTGAGTAGCAGACTTCCAATTCATCATATTCACGCAATGCATCATCCTGGAGTTGTGACATCTCAAACATAAATGCCAAACTCTCCTGCATGAATTAGACAAGGCTAGTTACTCTAAAAGGCAGGAGCACAAATGTATTCTTGACCAATTGCTTTAAAATTTCTTATACAATAAAAAAAAGGTATACTGATGTTGATTTTCCATTATTTTAACCTGTCCTTTCTCATTGATTACAAGTTAAACTTGCTGTCAACAAATAAACAGGAACAACTAAATACCTTGAGAATGAAGAAATTGCAAAAGTTCCACACTGGCATGAAACGGTTTTCACTGAGCCTACGAATTTCCTCTTCATAAAACATAACACGCTTATCCAATGTGTTTCTGATACATTCTACCATCTTAGCTTCGACATCCTCCCAAAATGCTGCATCAGTTGCGTGCATATCTAGTTTGCAACACCTGTACAGGAATACTATTTAGTCTGATATTGAAAAAGATCAGATCAACATAGAAACATGCGAATATAAGAGAGAGTGAATCTAAAATTGGGAAAAAGATAAATTGACATGAGATAACCAACTAGTGGCTGAGAAAAGATGAAATTAGATGAGATAAAAGACTGTTTAACAAAGAGTTTAAAAGGTTGCATACAGATACCCAAATCTATGGCATATTGGCAAGCCTAAAACATGAAAAAACCTGAGTAAATTACAGACTATAATAGGAGGATGTTGAATTTAGCACAAATACTCGAGAAGCCTACAGGAGATGAGCTAAACCAGTATTATTTTGGGCATGGTATAAGGAACACCTTTAAGAAAAGCTTATGTCAAGGTCTTAAAATACATATAATGGTATACTTGATGTGCAGCAATGCCAATAACATTATTTCTAGTCCAATAACCTAATGGACCATGATGAGATGCCTAAGGGCTAAAGACTGCTACAAAAGTTTTTAATAAGGTATGAAAAATTAAAAACATAAGCCTAAAAGATCCAATTTGTGGTGTTTGAAACTTTGAAGTTCCAAATGGAAGGGCACACCGGAGAAGAACACCCAGTCATGTATAATCTGTAATGTGAAGAATCATGACATGAAAGACTATCCTTTAATTCAAAGACAAATTAAAGGAAGTAAGACAATGCATGTTGGCACAGTGAGTACTGACAAGTGGAGGGTTCAAGAATCAAAGGAATCAAAGATCAATTAGCAATAGCATTAATAGTAGCAGAGGCACAATTTTGGGTGCTTTCCTGCTTCATAGGATGGCTTGTAAATGGTAACATCCAATTTTAATATTTACAAGATGCTGCAGGGAACAGTGCAATGTATTAACGTACAGTGTAAGATAATGGTGGAGACCCTCACTGCAGAGATATAGAACCAGAGTTCTGGTATGATGAAGCGTTCAGACTTCTAGGCCATAGATGGACTGATACAGTGAAGTAATAAAGGGGCTGATGATTTCATCCCATGGAGCAGTGGAAGAAGACCTATGAAAGAATCAGCTATATTCATAGACGCTTCCACTAGGGAAGCCATGACTGCTGTAGTCTCTCTGAGTCTCGATAATTATGCCAAGTATATAATGCTTTTGAAGCCTCTGCAGCTCTATAATTGCAGGTTTTTGTACTCCTATTAATGGGATAAGAGCCACTCCCTCTATGAGAAAAGTAGTTAAGTGAGCTCCCCCCAAGCCCGCCTGGGCCAGACTAAATTTTGAAGAGGCCTCAAGGGGAAACCCAGGAATAGAAATCTTGGTTGCTTCCTAAGGACTGAGTCAGGTCATCTCTTGGCAGTGTCGTCCTCCTTTCTCTCATATGCCACGAATAACAAAGCAAAATTCCATGCGTTAGTGGAAGGTGTCAAAATGGCCCGATTGCAGGAAATGGACAAGTTGGAGGTCGAAGGAGATTCAATGCTAGTCATCAATGCAATAGTTAAGAGATCACCTCTGAACTGGAAAATGAACTACCTCTTGAACACGGTATTCGATTCTCAACCTCTCTTCCATCAAAATTCTTTCTCTCACTGCTTATGTTAAGTCAACAATCCAGCTGATCTCTTAACAAATGCTGGGGCAGATCTCAAAAAATTCTCCAAGACTCCAAGTTTAATATTTGCCATCAGACTGGCCAGGTCTCACAAAGCATATGCTCAACTCGCCTTGAATGACTTAAGGAACTGAGTATCCTAAGGAGGGTGGGGGGGAAGGAAAAAAATAGAATCAATGCACCCTTTCGTATAGGCTATAGTCATCACCTTTAGCTTCACTTTCTGGGTAGATACCTGAGTCCTCTTCCTAATCATGGCTAAAATCTATCTTTTTTCCCCTCGGCATGTGCCATAACTTAAGGCAATGATGATTGCTCTAGTACCACCACTGCACGTATCTCCAGCCTCTTCTTTGCTCCTGGAGTTCGTTGATGAGAAGTTTCATCTCAGTTGGGGCATCTCCCAGGTCAGTCCTGGAAGGTGACACAGTTAACATTACTGCAATTCTGCTGTCCCATCCCTCTCTCGGTCCCGGTGCCCTATTTATTGTTTTTCCCTCTCCAACACCCGTCAGCTCTCAATCCATAAACTCTCGCCCATGGCTGCTTTGGCCAGTCCTTCCTGCCCCTCTGCTCCCGAAGCTTATCAAATTCCTTCCGATTGTCTCCATGCTCGCTTTGTTTTGAACGGTCTAGAAGAACATTTTTAATATCCAAGTTTTGGGCCATGTGGTCTATAAAATAGACACTCTGGATAAATCTCTTGGTTCTGTTAGGGACAACTTCTTGTGTCAGCTGGCTATGATTACTCCAACGTTTTACTCTTTCCAACTCACTGCTTGTCACATCCTTCCCCCTTTTGCATTGCCAACAGTTGAGGAGCTTAAGGCTATATGGAAAATCTACCAGCCTAAGCTGCTTATGAAAGACCATGACCAGGACCTCTACTTCCACACGCCTCCTGCTCTAGAGGAAGAAATACCGAATTGGCATCCACTGGCAGAACCAGAGGTGAATGACAATTTTGTGGCAGCACTCAAAAAACAGCTTTCCAACCTTGCCAAGACACTCAAGCAATGTGAAAAAACAATTTCAAGTTTGGCTACCTCCTCTCAGGGCAGAAAGTATGTTTGCAATCATTCTGTCCATGGCACCAACAGGCAGACTCCAATTAGGCATTCTTGGAAGCACCCTTCCTCCAGAAAGCATGGCAGACCAGCTAGGATAGAGGATGGCATCTCTGCAGACACCTGGATTCTAGATGCAAAGGGCCCCATTCCCATTGAGAAGCTGCTCAAAGGACCACCTCATTCCTTCTCTGAGCTCCAACACATGGGTACGGCAGCCGCTTTTGCATCTGACGTAGCCTTCATTTTCACAACCTGGGGCAATTGGCCGGAATTCCTTGCTCGAAAGGATAATTTTTTGGCATATTTTGCAGAGCCAAAGATCGCTCCTGTGGCCTATCCGCCTGCCAAAGCTTCTAAAAAAGGTAAAGCCTCTGCTTATGCACCTCCTCTGCTCCGATATGTTATATTATGTCCAGTTACTTGTTTTCTACTTTGCTTTTTGCACTCGGGAGGGTTCACCATCATGTTGCCATTTTGTAACAGCTTATTTTTGTCTCAAGTTCAATCTATCTTTCAGTATCTAGTGGCTCTGCCACCTTTTTTTTTGTAAACGCATTTTCGTATCATGGGTGAGGACCCTAATAGAATCCCTTGTTTAACCAATTAAAAAAAAGCCTGTTTTTGTACATTTTTGTATAGCAGTGGGTTATTTTGTATCTACAGACTTGGTAAAATTATGGCCCTGTTGTGGGGTTTTTAATGTTGTGTTGTTTTGTTGCTTCAGACCCATAATTTGTTGCAAATATGCACAGGATTGTAATAGACGTTACTGTGCTTGGAGCCCTTGTAACTGGCTGGTTGATATTGTTTATTTTGTAAGCCCCAGGGTTGACAGTCATCTGGGCTTGATTGTAAATGACTTTTTAATATTACTTTAATATTTTACTCATCAAAAAAATTAATAGCAGAGGCACTAGATCTTCAATCCAACGAGATAACAAGGGCAGGCTAATAATTCAATGCAATAAGTGGTGACATTTTGCAAGAGATGGCCCCCAAAAGCAAGTTCAGAAGTGCGAAGTGTGCTCCAAGGGACAATGAAGGAAAACTATCATCCAAAGTCAAAATCAGTCACCATGGCTGAGATTGAATAAAGTAACCATAAGAAAATTCTCTTATAGTGACAAGAGCTGCAAAGGATATTAGTTAAAAAAATCCAATGAAATAAGCTTCACACTTTTGTATTTATGTAAATTACCTTTTAGCGTTGGCTTTGTACTTTTTGCTTTTTTGCTTGTGCTTGGCCTTAACCAGACACCACACACATTCATCATTGTACATCTATATATTCAACACTAATGCAGAGTGTAAACATACAATCTTGGCAGTAATATCTTTAGTCTCTCAGCTGTCTTTGTGCATGCTCTTTTCTTAATTTCTGCAGTGAACTCTGAGAGACACATCAATGAAATTCAATGGATCAGACAGGCGACACCACTAATGCATGAGGAGAAACCAAAGACTAGTCAATCTCCCAAGTTCAAATCTGCCTGACAAGAGAAAGAATTAAATGCTGTGAACTCACAGAAGATAAGAAGCAAAAAGCAGCAAGCGGGATCATTTTGTGCAGACCACAGGGACAGACTTACATTACCAGTTTCTTTTGTACTATGGGAAGTATCTCGGCCATGGATGCTAGGGGAGATTTTAGAGGAAATGCTTTGCTTCCCCCTAGGATCTCCCACCCAGGCCCCTCCCATATTGAGTACTCCCCTACGAACAATATCAGATCTTCTCACAGTGATTGATGATGGGTCAGACAGCCCCTCCACTTCAGGCATAGATAGAGAGTTCCAATGAAGTCTTCCAGTCTTCATCAACACATGCTTTTGTAGGCTCTTGTTCTCCCTGCATTGATATTTGTGTTGGTTCCATTACCACCTTTGTTAGTGGCACAATGTTCTACTTCATCTTATGTACTTTAGTTATAGTGTTGAGACTCGGCAAGTCTTGCCAAGGACTCACGGATCCGAGCCCGAGTCCACTAAAACTAGGCCCCGTTTGACAGACTCGGCGAGTCCTGGGACAGGTCTCATCAAGTTTGTCGAAAACAACAAACATTTAAAACATGCAAAAAAAAAATAACACAATAAAGTGAAAAAAGCAAAACCTAAACCTAACCTAAAAGGCATTCTAACATCCTCAAACTGCCATTCACTCATTCTAACTTTGTTTTCATGAGCCCATTTCATTTTTCATTTTCCTCCATTGTGATTGAATCATTCAGATTTGTTGTTTTTGCTTCAAACAGGCTGATTGCTAGTGTGCAAAGGTTGGTTTAGCAACAAGTGAGTGTATTGTTGGAGCCTTGGAGGCTGGAGCTTCAAGGCATTGGCTGTTTTTAAGTGCATTGGCTGATCCAAAGCTTCAAGTCAAAGTGTGTGCACTATGGATTGTGTGTGGTTGTGCATTGTTGGAGGCTTAGAGCTGATTCAAGTATGCATCTACAAGAAGTAAATTACATGAACACTTCTCTTTTATTTCTCTCATTTCCTAACATTTTTTTTTTCTTCTTCATTACACATTAAAATCTAAATTTAAAACCCACGGTTATTGCTGTTTTTTTACCTTTTCCCTTTCTTTTTTTAATTTTGTTTTTGTGATAGGTATTATGAACCATGGTTATTGTTCTTTTTCTATTCTATATTTTTCTTGTTGTATATTTAAATTTTGCAAAGTAAAATGTTAACCCTACGATCCTCACCGTTTTTTTTGTTTATGTACAATGTAGGTTTTTGGGTCCTATGGTTACTATTTGTTTATATACAATGTAGGTTTTTGGGTCCTATGGTTACTATGACAAAAGGATCAAAAAATCTAAAAGACCCTGCTTGGAGGCATGACATTGAGGGTTCGAAGAAAGGGCATGTGATTTGCAAATATTGTGAGGCAGAGTTTCTTGGTGGTGACATTAATCACCTAAAATATCACCTTGCCCGCATATCTAAGCATGATATTGCAGTATGTCCCACTGCAGGGCCTGAAGTCTTAAGGGAGATCACAGTTCAATTGGAGAGCTTTCATGAAAAGGAGTTAAGGAGCAAAACCAACATATAGTTTCCGCTTCCAAACCCATGCCTCCAATTCCTGGATCGAGTTCTAGTAGCATTGGCCCTAGAGAGGGTAGTTCGGCGAGTTAGTTCATCCCATGTAGTGTTCTTGGTTCCCAACCATCGATGAAAAACACAGGTTGGAACAAGGACAAACATGTAACTGCGAGAAGCGCAATGGGTGACTTTTGGTACTTTTGTGACATTCCTTTTCATGCGACGAGGTAATATTATATTTTTATGATTTCTTCTACATTAAGAATTAAAAAAATATGAATTTAAAACGATAATATAATTCTAAGAATCTAAATAGGTTTATTAATTATAAAAAAATAATAATTTAAATTCTAAATTTTATTTTTTTGGCATTTTAGGTCGCTCTATTGGCAAGCGCTAATGGATGCTATCATCGTTGTTGGTCGGAGGTTCAAAGCTCCCTCTATTGATGATTTAAGGGGGGCAATTTTGTCCGATAAAGTGGTTGATGTGAAATCAATCATTGATGAGCAGTGATTTATTTGGAGGAATAAGCATTGCACTATCATGTCTGATGGATGGACAGATAGAGAAAATGGAACATTGTTGAATTTCTTGTTTTCTTTTTCGGGTGGGACTGTCTTCTTGGAGTCCATTGATGCCTTCCGAAGAATAAAAAATGTTGATTATTTATGTGACATTTTTGAAGAAGTTATCGCAGAGGTGGGTGAAGAAAGTGTGATGCAAGTAGTCACCAATAATACAGCAAATTATGTTGTTGCAAGCAGGCTATCATGCAAAGGCATCCCTCGATCTTTTGGACACCTTGATCAGCCCATTGCATCGATTTGATGCTAGTGGATATTGGGAAAATAGAGTGGGTCATGCCAATTGTGGAGATGGGTCGTAATATTTGCAAGCACATCTACAACCATGATTGGGTCCTCTCTTTAATGAGAGAGTTCACAGACAACAAGTAGCTGGTCCGACCTGGTGTAACCCATTTTGCAACCTCCTCCATCACCTTGCAACCTTTGCTACAATCAAAAGCTTCATTGAAGTGAATGTTTGTTAGCGAAAAATGGAGCAAGTCTTCATATGCAACGACCATTGGCAGCGTTGCTATTGTATAGTGGGTGTTTGATGAGTCCCATTTTTTGGTGCCAACAAGGGAGATTGTAAATGCAAGTCAATTTAAGTTTCTTGAATTTTCATTTTCTTTGTTTGAAAATGTTATGTAATTTAATTTTTTTATTTAATAATTAGAGTCATAATTCTAAATTATGTTTTTTAATATTTGTTATAGATCACCAAACTATTGGTTTCTCTCCTCTGTGTGGTTGATGGAGAAAAACCTACAATGCGGTATATCTATGAGGGCATGGACCGAGCCAAAGGGCAAATAAAAATTGTCTATGTCATGGTCGAGGCTAAGTATAAACCCATTTGGGATATCATTGACCAACGGTGGATAAGGCAACTCCATAGGCCACTTCATGCTTGTGCTTACTTTTTGAACCCAGCTTTCCAATTCTTTGAGAGCTTCAAAGCCAACGAGGAAATTATGAGCAGCCTTTACATAGTCATAGAGGCCACGGAGACAAATGTGCAGACAAGAGTGAATATTATGTCCAAGATTGAGATTTACAAACAAGCACTAGGAGATCTCTTTTCTCAAGATATTTGCAAGGCAGCTAGGACAACAATTAATCTAGGTAAATTTTGAGTTGAATAATCAATATTTTCCAATTTTTATTGTTTTTTTCATATTTTTTGGAATTGAAGTCTACGACATTTTAATACCTATGGTTACAGAGGCATGGTGGCAAAATTTTGCTACAAAGGTGTCAAATCTTCAAGGATTGTTATTCAAGTGCTAAGTCAACCATGTAGTGCTTCCGGGTGTGAGTGCAATGTATGATTGAGCACACACTCCAAAAAACACAATAGGTTGTCAATGCAAAGGTTGAATGACCTTATATGTGTACATTACAACCTTCGCCTTTGTCACAAGAAGATTATAGGGAATGAGGAAGATTTATCCCCCATTGAGCTAGAGGAGTATGATCCACAATCAGGATGGATCACAGAGAATGACAACCGTGTGTTTATAGAGGAGGACCATGAATGGGTTGATCAAGCTAATCGCAAGACAAAGCTTGTAGCGTCGGGAGAGGAGGAGCAAGCCCATAAATCTAGGGATACAATGGTTGCAGTTGCTTCTTTGACATAAAAAACATCGTAGGCTCCAATGTGTTGGAGCTTGTGTTGAGAGGACGAGTGATGCAGGGTCTTCTCAACCTTAGATGTATCTTTTTATATTATGTTTTTGTTGATGCCATCGCCACAGATTTCTAAATCCATATTTTCTATGTAAAAAACAATTTGATGAATATAAAAACAACTCCTATGTAATATTAGTTCTCAACTTTCAAATTTCAAGTTCAACTGTTCAATTGAAAACATTCAATATTGCATTATTTACTTCTTTGTGTATACATGTGTATGTTAGATCTAATTAACTAGTTTTGGGTGTATTTAAGTGGATTTGATATGGAATGCATTTTAATAGTTTTTCCTCCTAAAATTCACTATTTTTAATGATTTTTTAAAATTTGCCAAGCCTTGCCGAGTCCAAGTCCGAAGTAAAAGTAGGCTTGTTGAGTCTTTGCCGATTCTGAGTCTCAACACTATAACTTTAGTTTCTTGGATTGTCTTTCCTTGAACTTTCTACTGTTAACGGTTGTATCCTTGAGTCTCATTGACCTACTTTTGGTCATCTGTGGACAATAATATAATTTCTTTCTTTCTCGATTACAACAATTAATATCAGCAATACATGTATGACTAAGATGGTGACAGTGACAGTGATGGTGACTGCAACAGTAAAATTATAATTGGAGTTAATACCCCACTTCACAAAAGCACAAGATCCAGGAGCCCCAGGTGAAGCCATAGAGGTCCTTGCCTGATGATGGCATTCCCACAATTTAACATTGAGATAAAAGATACGGTCCTTCCTAATGCTATGAAAGGTGGGTGTTCTGGAGTGAATATACTTCTAGAAATAATCTGAAGATGTTAGGAAAACCAATGTGGATTTATGAAACTTTCAGGTTTAAAATGTCAAACCATTTAGGAAATTCACCATTAAGAGTGTTCATGACACAAAAAATTATAATTGCAAACAGGCCACTAGAAATAGACTTTGTAGTCATAAAGATGGAGTGTCCTGGAGCAATATTATGCAATCTTGGGATGATCGTGATTAGATCTGGTCAGCTCTTCATGGCTAGAAGCATAAGGCCATTACAATCAAACTACGACAGGCCAGAATGATGATGGATATTATCAGAAATGAGAAGACTAAGACATGTGGACATAGCAGCAGACAAAACATGGTCATTTTAGCAAGTCCACCGCCCAATTTCAAATTACACACACTAACAGGAAGCTTTTTGAGCTGCACATACAATAGAGGCCTCATAAAGTTGACATCCAGACTAGATTTCACCTGGACACAAGTCTAATTTGTTGAAAAGGTGCGATTCAAGAGTACGAGTATTTCGATTATCAGCTAGCATATATTTGACATTGTTGAATATATCATCTTGCTACTACATCTATAGCATTTGATGTCAATCAATTTTCTAGTCTGAAGGAATTATACTGTTGACTCTTATTAGATCACTAGGCATGTATAAATTGCCCACCATTTCTAGTTATGGGCAATAATACGGGTAGGGCTTGCGTTAGTCAAGATAGCATAGAAATTGTTGTGGCAACATTCAATTGTTACCAATCCTTTCTAACAATATATCTTTCAATTACAATCCTCATAATATTTTTTCCACAATGTGTCCAAAGTTCCCTCTTTAAAGATCAGACTGCCCCGTGCTTCTTCAACACAACTTCTCTATTTTGCACTGTAGTTTCTCGTCGCTTACCAATGGAATATCCACTGTCCAACTGTTCTTTGTTGTGCCCACACACATACATGCCAATTTTTTTAATATCGAGGAAGTGCCTGTTGATAATGTTTTAACTGTTCATTTACTAAAGCTTTTATGATCTGTCTACTCCAACAAACATGTTGGATCTTCCAAAACTTTACTTTCATGTATGGTTATGTTCAGAGTTTTGAGACTCTTCACTCTTCAAAAAGCCCTAGTCTGATAGGCAAGTGGACCAAACCAAAGTTGTAATGAATCAGCCATCCCAAGCCTCTCCCAAGTTTCAAAAAGTCCTTCCACGTTTGGACAAGTCTCTACAAGTTTGACCACGAAACTCTGCCACATACAAAACAAAGGAAAAAAGGCTGGATTAGACTTCGTTCGGAGTAGCCACGTCTTTGCCAAGCTTTGGCCATGTTTTTCTTGTCAAGTCTTGTAAGTATGTTCACACTTGCACATTTGGCCTGCTTGTAGGGCGCTATTGCATGCATGTTTTTGTCTTAGTGTATCATTCTTACCAAGTCCAAGCCAAATCTGAGGCAAGTCCGAGTCTGATTAGTGTGGTTATACTTGCAGTTTGGCCTACTTTTAGAGAGCTGTTGAATGCATGTTTGGTTTAGCCTTTGCACTTATCCACAGTTAACGTGGATGCAACACAATAAAAACCAAGATACGCCATGGAAGGAAGAAGTCTCAGAGAAATTAAATGAGATGAAACTATATTTATGTCAACAAATGGGACTCAAAAGTACAAGTTACAATAGATTCTAAACCTCTTCAATTGCACAATCAAATTGAAAGTTAAATCTGTTCTTAAAAATTGCTGTTTGATCGCACCAGGGCAAAACATTCTTTAAAAGGCAAAAGGTGGTCAAAACAAAAACTGCAGACTGAATTACTAAGATTGGATCAGCCGTTTTGGTTTGTAGAATCATATCAGCGGTATTAAATTTCAACTCCCATTAACCAAAAAATATTAAAATAGAAATCTCTGGAGGCATAAAATTGGTCGACTGCATTGCCTTTGTATCTCTCTTTGAGAATCTCATCATCATCATTTTCAGACCATTCTCATTAATTTAAAATATCTCCTCAATGGCTCATGAAGCAGACTTAATATCAGAGGAAGAAAGTGTGTGGTTGATCAATAATGCCACATTTAAAGTACAATGAGGCATTACAAATATTCTTCTATAAACTCTACAAAGCAGTATAATCATTGGCATGAAGAGGCAATATTGTCTGCCTGTCAATCTACATAATTTCAGTGATCGGCTCTCATATCCTGACTTACACATTAAGAAATGTTTGAGCTTTCTTTCACATTGAAATACAAGTCTTTTGTCAATCATATGGAGTTTCAGATATCTGTTGTAAGCACATAATTTCATGGAGCTCATACAGTGTCTGAAAAGATTATTTAGAGCATAGTTACCAAGTTGGGAAATCTGGATCCGTTCAAGAGGGCAAAAAAATCCGAAATCCACAATTCTTGAAAAAGTTCAGGAAAATCCGATCCGGAATATATATATAAGCATAGTTTTAAAAATGTACAAAACTAACAAATACATTGAAGAATATTAATAAAATAATATAAAATGTTAATATTGTATAATTTTACGGTTTGTGGGCATTTTTTTGCGCAGAAAACCTAAAAAATTTAAATTTTAAAAAAAAAATGAAAATATATAGAGCCAACCCGGTGAACTTATCCAGGCCATCCAAAAAATCCGGATCCAGCTAGATTTTGCTCAGCTCTGGCCGGATTTGGTAACTATGATTTAGAGAGATATCTAAAATTTCTATTACAGTGAAATTTTCAATTTGTGACAATGTGTGAAATAATTTCTATTGACAATGTTGTCTAAGCCCTTGTGAATGCCAATTTCTATTGACAATGTTGTCTAAGCCCTTGTGAATGCCAAGAAATAAATGCATCATCCCAGCTTACATATGAGGGATGAATGTGAATTATGTTAAACTTATGAGACGCAACACATATCATCCACAAATTATACAAAAAGAGTAAATAAAAATGGAAAGTCATAGAGAGTATCAGACATGTTCTGGCCCCAAAAGCCACCAAATGAGAACTGTATAAAAAATAAATAGAAGCTCAATAATTCGTTAAAATTGTGACAAAAACAAGATGAATAATTTCAGCTTAATATTGAAATCATGCTTGATAGTGGAATAATTATATATGATGTATTTGTAGATAACATAAACCAAGTTTTTCCGTCATTTCATATGTTACAAAGCCCGATTTCCCATTTAAGAACAAGAAACATACAACTGAATTTTTGAAGAACAAATCCAAAAAGAAAGATAACACAAGCTACTGAATGATAGCTTACCTGTCTCGCTTTTTAGTGCTAAAGTCGACTTCAAGCTTACTGTATATTCTCTTCATCAATTTGCTTGCTTGGTCATTGCTTAAGTATGCCTTTGAGACGAACACAATAAACCACTCACGGTCATCATTTTGGACAATCAACTTTAAGCGTGGCTTTAATATTGTTTTGTACTCGTCAAAATCCTGGATGCCAGAGAATAAGTCCAGATAGTCATGTTTTAGAGGTAGTCGTGTTTTAAAGTTATTCAATTTCCTATACCCTGGAGTTTTTAAAGCAGCTACTATTGATTAAAATTAAAAAACACGTAAAAGCATAAAAGTAAAAAAAGTGAGTGGTAACAAAATTTTCCCAAAGACAATTTGACAAGTTACAGAACAATAATACATTTGTTTTAGTAACTGTGTTTCACTTAGTGTACAGTGGAAATACCTCCCCAGTGACCATGTATAGCAAAGAAGGGATGTTACACATCTTAGGGATGCCTGGGCAATGCCAGTACCTATCAGACCATATCCACCATATCCCAAAAGAGGAACATGCTATGGAAAATAAAAGTTTCCAACAGCCATGATTTTGAATATTTTATTTCAGTAAAAAATGATACCATGTTCAAATAAAGGTCAGTTTTAAAAAGCACGAGTTTTTTATTATTTCAATAACTCTGAAAATTATAATTTCGTAATAACAGGAAAATTAACCAAAAGAAACCCTCAAGAAGAAGAACCTAGGCAGAAAATTTGGCTCGTACAATGCACTAAGGGACCGGTGTAAAGCAATTCAAGGACTAAACAGTCAAACTGAAAAATCGGGACTATTGTGAATGACCCAAGGGCCTTCTCTAAATAGGAAATACAATTCCAGAGATACCACCCTATCCATGTGGCAGTTCGGAGCAGTCTTTTGGCAGACTACCAACAAACAAGTATGTCACCTTTCCGGAATCATAGCCCTTTGAACGTTGCTCGGAATTTGAAACCGCAAAATGTATTGGAAATCTTAGGAAATGAACACTTTTTTATACCCCTAGAGGCAGCTTTGCAATCTTTAGGGGCATCTGCCTAAACATTCGGGGGGTAATTCCATTCCAAAGGGTCCCAAAAATGAAAAATATGAAAATGTAGAAAAATACCTGAAATATAGAAAATACCGAATTTTGTATTTTTATGAATTTCAAGTCACGACAAAACCTCTCAACTTCTTGGGGGAACACTTCTCACATGACACTTCAGATTCGCAAGGCAAATCATTTCATATTCTTTTTTTAGACTATTCATTCCCTGCTAAAAATAGATATAAAGGAATTGTCATCCAAATGTAAAAATCAGAAAGAAATCCTTGTACCTTCATATCTCTTCTTAGAGAATGCTACCCTCTTGGAAATTACTCTTAGCTTCAATAAAGCATCATTTACAATGCAATATTATGTTATTATTGTGTCCAATTCCTTGATTAAGTTCATTTATTTCATATTACATTAAATTTCTACAATTTGGTGTGTTGAACACTCAATTTCCAGTTAAATCCAAATCAATGGTATCAAAGTTGTTGGTTCAATTCTCTTATGTCCCATTGAACAAGGTCAGACAATCCGAAGCACAATCTCATGGGCATGTGACCCTTCAAATTATCTTCCTTATCGCTCCAAAAGATCTCAGATGGTAATAAAGGGATGGGAGATCCTTTCAAATTATTGCTCGATGATGCCTATGAAAATAAAAGGTGCTAGATGATGGCACAATTCTCTAAAATTATTTCACAGATAATACGTACAGAGCCCACCTCGTCAACAAACAAATCCTTTGGGGGTCTAACACCCTTTAAGGTACAAGTGAATGTCGATATTCCTCTTTTTGAAGGCCAAATTGATGCAGATAAAGTAAACTGATTTCCCGACCAATTGGACTCATATTTCTATGTAAATAATATTTTTGACAATGAAATAAAATAACATTTGCACTCTTAGCTACATCACATGACAAACAATAGTGGGAATCATATTGTCTTCAAACAGTGAAGTAGAGAATGATTATGAAATGAAACTAGACCAAAAGGATGCCCTCATGGAGACTTCGTAAATGCCATCAAAGAAGAGTACTACCATGTGAAGAATTATGATGACCAATTTAAAATGTTCCATCGATTGCACCACGGTCTGGACCAAACGCTTCAAGATTATACCAATGCATTTAATGTCTTGTTGGCAAAAGTTTGTATATGCGGCAGTGAGTGGAATTCTCAAATATCGCAGCAGCTTGCGGTTTTACATCCAAGAAGAAAATCTAAACATTGGGAGAGGCCTACTACTATGCAATCAAGATCGAAGAAAATTTTTAAAAGGGGAGAAGAGAAACTAGTCTGGGCAATAAATCTGAAATTAAACAACACGACCAACACCCTCGGTTGACGCCTCTGCCAAAGGAGTTATCGGATAAAAGCCCAAAAAAGGACACGAGAAAGTAATGTGACATTCACAAGAGCAGGCGCTGCTATGCAAATGAAGTGTATCGTGCTGGACAAGCGCTATTGGCTAAGTGAGAAACCCCACCACTAGATTCCCCAGCCAATTCGGATCAAGGACTATCATCCGCATCGACACGGATGCCACCACCTCTGCCAAAAAAGGGAAAGGAATTCATACAGGCTGATCCCTGCTCCATTGTTGCCACAACTCAAGTGTTTCATTCTGATCCAGAGGAGGCAAAGTGTCTCTTCCACTCACAACTATGGCTGAAGAGAACATCTCTGCATTTTTTTATGGACATTGCCAGTCAGAAAACTTGATTTCAGAAGATGTCATCAAAAGATCAAACCTACAAACGACCGCTCAGCCTAAACCATACACAATCACTTGGGTGAATCAAATTAGAGATATACATATCAGATGACAATATCGGCTTCCCTACACAATCAGGCCTTTCCGAGATTAAGTGCTATGCGACATGGTGCCTCTAGAAGACTGTGATGATCTATTCGGCCAAACTTTTATGTGGAAATAATATAACATCTATCACTCCAAAGCCCTTGTTGTCACTGTTAACCAGGGCGATCTGTCTTATAACATTCCAGAAGTGACTCCTACAAAGATATCTTCACTCACTGCAAATAAATTTGTACTCTTTGACCAGCACCAAGATGAGGATGATCCTTCATCGTCTCAAAATGGGCACAAGTTGCTTTTGGAAGAAAATCAACAACTGAGGGATAAGAATCAATGGTTGTAGAAAAACTTCAGTCATGTTATTGAGCAAATTATAGAAAAGCAACAGAATTTGTCCAACATTGGAAACCTTGTTGAGGGATTGCTTCGGAAAAAGGAAAGGTACAACCGAGCCAAAGAATTGATTGCTAAGGAATATTGATCTATTTCCAAATAGAGTACAAATATCTGCAGACCAAGAAGACTTCAACAAAAGACACCCAAACAAAAGCAAACTAGTACATGATAAGCCCCTTGATTTCCGACACTTTGATTATTCATCAGATTCATTTGGCAGTTTTGAAAAACACACCGAAGGGATTGATTCGAAATTGTAGAAGAGAATGAGATACATTGGTCAAGGTCTTGGAAAAGATGGCAGAGGTATTCAGAAACATATAGAGGAAGATGAGAACCATGAGTTTTGGTCTTGGGTACACTGGACCACAGTTCAAACACTAGTACTCGGCAGCCAAAAATTTTGACTCGCGCTCACAACTCGATAAAACTCGGCAAATTTTCTGTGAGTTTAATTATATATATATAAATTCATAAAATAAACTCAAATTCCCATCAAAATCCTTCAAATCTGATTGAAATCCCTTCACAACTGATAAATCATCAAATGTGTTTTAGCAGAGCAAAAAACAGCATAAAATCAAATGCAAAAGTGATAAAGACATTTGTTTTAGTGCTGACTGCTATTATACAGCAGTAGGTGAGTTTGCAGTACGGACTTGAGAAATTCATAAAATAAACTCAAATCCCAGTCAAAAACCTTCAAATCTGATTACAATCACTTCACAACAATTGATGAATCATCAAATGGAGTAAAAAATAGCATAAAATCAAATGCAAAAGTGAAAAGGATGTTTGTTTTAGCACTGACAGTTATTACGTAGCAGTAGGCAAGTTTGCAGTAAGGATTCATAAATAAACTAAAATGCAAAAGTGAAAAAGATGTTTCTTTTAGCGCTGACTGTTATTATGCAGCAGTAGGCGAGTTTCTTGCAAGTTTCCCAGCTGGCATCTTGACTTGCAAGTTTTGGAGTTTCTCAGCAATTTCTTGCTTGTTTTAGAACTATGCGCTTGACAACCTTCTCAATCCACAATGGGCACATGTTCGTTTAATGGCAACCCTGCTCCTAAATCTTCACAATTGGTGAAAATGAAAGTTGGATGAATCACCCCATTCCAATAAAAGTTTCTTGGAACTAGGAGCAATGGAGCCCATTGTTTCTCAAGGAGGGGCGAATTATCCAAGAGGCGGTTCAGGGATGTCTTTTAGCAGACTACTAACAAACAAGTATGTCACCTTGCTCAGGTCATATCTCTTAACCATTGCCCAGAATTAGAAATCCTGAAATGTTTTGAAAAGCTCAGGAAATGAATAAGTATTGATGCCCCTAAAGGCAGCTTCCACCCGTTAGAGGCATCTGGCTAACCTTCCAATGGCAACCTCCACTCCGAAGGGCCTCAAAAAAGTAACATACAAAAATGTGGAAAAAACCTAAATTTTGAAAATACCAAATTTTGTATTTCTATGAGTTTCGGGTCACAACAAAACCTCTCAACTTCTTGGGGGGAACACTTGTTACATGAATCTTCACATATAAAGACGAATCACTTCATACTCTATTTTTAGAGTGTTTATTTCTTGTTAAAAATAGATATAAAGCAATTGTCAGCCACATTTAAAATAAGAAAAAGAGCTATGTAGGTTCACATCTCTTCTCAAAGATTGTTACCCTCTTGTGAATTACTCTTGGCTTAAATAAAGCTTCATTCACAATGTAAAATTGTGTTATTATTGTCAAATTCCTTGATTTGGTTCAATATTTTTATTGCGCATTAAATTTCTGCAATTTGGTGTGTTTTCCACAAGATTTCCAATTAAACCCAAATCGCCACCAAGCCCATTCTCATAGGCTACAATAATGCTAACTCATGTTTTATGGTCTACAGTAATGTTTAACCACCATTGATGTGTATGATTGTATTTTTGAGCTATGAATTAAAACTACTATAATATAGCAAATTCGACCCAAAAGCACAATAACATCAAAAGGAAAGATTATGGAAGCAAATCAAAAATACTAAGCATAATCTTACCATTGCCTTGCTCCTCTTATCCTCTCTCCAAGATCTTAAAGCAGATTTTCAAGGATTCTTGACTTTGCTTGTGGATTGCTATGGATGGACAAAGAATTTTGGCATAATGATAACTTGATGATAGACTAAAATGATCGCATGGATTGATATTGGCATGAAGGTCTTATTTGATTTCTAATTAGTTCTAATGGAGGATTAAAGGTGTTTAAATAGAAGAGAGAGGGAGGATTAGAAAGGAATTAAAAATTCCAATCTATTGATTTCTAGTTAGTTTCAATCGAGGATTGGAGGTGTTTAAATAGAAGAACGGGGGAGGATTAAAAAGGAATTAAAAATTCCTTGGAAGCCTCTAGAATAGAAGCTTCTAAAGAAGAAGGGCCAAGTTAGAGAGGATTCTAGAATTGGAGAATGCTAGAATCTATTTAGGGGCTAAGTAAGATTAGTAGGAGATTAGGATAGGTGATTAGGGACTATGGATGTAGGAGAGCCTAGGAATAGGCTAGGGTAGGTGGGTATGTGGGTCATGGGAATTTTAAATTCCCAAATAATGGATAAGTGGGATTAGTTAGTAGATAATTGTGATTTAGATGAATTAATGAAGAAGTGGGAAGGGGTAAGGTTAGTATGATGAAGAATAATGGAGGATGGGATTCAATTATTTAATTAGGGCTTGGTTACGCGATTAATTAGGATAAATAGCAAGATTAGTAAAATGGTTAGGGCGAGCAGATTTAGGTGCATACACCATGGTCTACAGTGCTTCCAAGATCAACATTTTCTTCACCAGATAACACAAACGTGTATCCAACCACACAAGGCATTTTTCGAAGATAAGCAAGACACTATTTAAGCATGCACGAAACCTTATGCAGTCTTCATCATTGGCTGAGTCAGGATTCCAGAGACTTACTCTAGTTGAACTCACAACAGGTGTTGCTGGCATAATGCCAATTGCTAATAGTGTTGTTGCTTTCGTCCTTAGAGGAGCGAAGTCCCTCATGTGACTCGAGGGGTTCCCCTTGCACAGTTGAAGGGTAGCACCATTGAGAGGTGCGAGAAAACACCCCATAAGACAGATTTGACCATTAAATTTTGACACCATTAACTCCAACCGACGGAAGGTGAAAAGTCAATCGTGAAAAAGCAACCATTTCATCTTCTATAATAGTTATTTAGCCTTCATGGCTTTCTAACATCATGTATACACATCTAGATAAATAGTTAGCATCAAAAATCATAGAAGAGATGTAGTTAGTGGAAGATAGACAACCATACATCTCCCTCGAGAGTAAGTTGTGTATCTGTTAACTTTTCTATGAATCACTCGCTAAACGCTATTTATCATTTTTTAACCATTGCTTATCATAGTTTAACAAACTTATAGAGATGAAAAACATGGTGTAACAGCTTAAGGGGTCAGTGACTGATCAGAAGAAGCAATCTTGAACAACTGGCGCTGTAAATCAAGTTAAAGGCCAAAACCAGGAATGATAACAATCTTTAAAACATTGGGAGTTTGTAGAAGACAAAATTAGAATTGAAAACTAAACTTTTACAAGTTCAATATCAATATCCAAAGATGATAAAGACCTCACCAAAGGATTCAGACTGCTGAAAAGGTTTGGAGAAGCTGCAAGAAGTTGGAGACAGAATACAATCAGTTGATGGGTACCAACTTCAGCAATTGCTCCACCCTCAGCTTCAGCATTTGTGTGGGCCAATCCAACACCCTGGCTTCCAGTTCGTTTCAGCCATCCAACCAGTCTCCCTCATCCCAACCTCACACTCCTACTACCTAGTTGTTGACAAGTATGTCGATCAAGCTAAAATGAGGAACATATGTAAATAGAAATTTCATCATCATTGTACATAGCCATGAGTATAGAAAGTGCCTAATGAAAGAATGATTATACATATATGTATTACACTTGCCTTGTCTTTGTTACTACCCTTTTACCTCATCAAATCATACCCCAATTGGATGCCCTGAACTATCATCTAGAAGTGGCTGAGGACTATTGGGATCAACTCAATCAAGTCCACTTAGAATTGGCTAAGGACTATTGGGATCAACTCAGTCGAGTTCACTTATCTGCTCCCCTCAGACCCATCTTTGGTCAATCTTTGCCCATTCAATTCATACCTGTCCAACCCAAAATCCTCCAAAGACCTAATCAACCCCAACTACCTAACCCTAACCCCCGATTTCTCCCTCTTCTTTCCTCCCTTTCCGGCTGTCTCGACCTGACCTCAGGAAGTCATGTGTACCCCCAGGGATCACATGTTGTTTTCCCAGCGTACATTACCCTACATGGAAAATAACAATATCATAAATGTGGCCCTAAAAGGCATGTTTCTAAATCTAGTGTATATTGTCTTCAGATGGAACTCCCTCCAATTGAAATTTGACTAGTCATGATGGCTTGGGCGTGCTACATGCTACCTAGTTTTTATTGAAAAGGTATGTAATTTTGTGGTTCAAAATCTAAATATATTTACAATACATGAAAGGAAAGGTTAAGTGATTGAGATGCCCATGGTCTCCAACACGAATTTAATATAAACATTGAGACTTAATAAGACGTTTGCAGTTTTCTGGCACATAACTCAGCAATAAATAGTGCAAATTAGCTCCCAGATCGCAAAATTGGGATCACAATATTAATTATATATATATTTTATTTGTGGTATTTCAACTGCGTATTGAGTCATCTTGTTGCTGACCCACAACGAACCTCTAAGTGATTTTGGTGTTGGTGATTATGAAAATGCTAACACATCAACCAGAAAACTTTCACCCCAAACATTGTTTCTGATTGGCAAGCTTTGGGTGCATGTAATGCCATCTAACTTTGAATTAGATATCTTTTTTTGTGAGATTTTTAACCATGTACTATAGTCATCTCTTTGATTACCAATTTCCATAGTAATCATTTCTTATGACCTTTCTCTCATGTATATTGGTAATAATCACAAGGCAAGATCATATGACCAATTGTCATCAACAAGGCTGATGCATAAGAAACCATCCAAGCCAGCAAAGCTAATGCAATTGTTTTCAACTCAATGGTTTTTCCCTACGGTGTGACATTTTATCATATTCAGATGAGATCAAATTTTGTAGCAATATCTATTAAGACATTCAACCAAGACCTTAAACAATCGGCATAAGAATAGAGGACATGAAAGTAAAATTCCCAATAAAAGCCAAGATTAAGTCAACAATCATATGACCAACTGTCATCAACAAGACTGAAGGATAAGAAACCAGCAAAGCAAGCAATACTATTGCAATTGTTTTCAACTCAATGGTTTTAGCCTACGGTGTGACATTTTATCATATTCATATCCCTTCCTAAAACTTATGTCAAAGAATTAATATTAACAAATTCTTTTGATCACTTTAAGAAAAAATAAAATATTACAAATTTAAACTCAAATCAATTTGCACTCGTTCCTCAACACACTTTTAGTGCCAACATGCAGTTCATTATACCTAGAGGATTTCAAAACACTCCTAAGTGTAACATTTAATATGAAACCAATAATCAAGAACTATTTTTTTAAGTGCAGAAGTCTGTAAAAATAATTATATACAAATGGAATTATACTTGATGACATACAGTGCTAGATCCCTTGTTAGAACTTAGGATTACATGTCTAGCATCAATGAATTGTGTACCATAAGATGAGTGCAGAAGTCACTAATGCAAAATTAGTTGTCAAGAGCAGTTCACTAATATAAATGGCTACATCATTATGCCTTAATAGAATTGTTAGTCCCTCTTCCAGCACCCAACTTTGGAGACTTAATTGCCCCATTCACATATCTTCCAAATAAGATATTCTCAATAACTGTATTGAATGTTGAGTATAGACATTTTACAAATCATTATTCAATTAAATTCTTACATAGATCTATATTCTGGACATTGAAATTACTGGGTTCCTGAAAGAATAAGCCCTTCTCCTATCCTTGAACTGTGCATTGAATTGAGAAACTTTTCCATAGTTGAACTAACGTACCAAATATTATGCTGATGTCTTGTGGCTGAATATCACAAACAGATAATATTGGCAACATATAAACCTTCATCAATATGAACAGATGTCTATTTGAACAAATAAAGAAAAAACCCCAAAATGGATGGTTCATAAAGCACAATACTTGCTAAAGAGTTTGTGAAAAGGGAAGACAAGCTAAGTGGGCTTGAATGTGGGCAAAACTCCATGGTGGTTACGCACGCTTGAGACAGAATAGAACAGGGATGGGTGACCTCTGGGGAATTTTCGGTTACAATGTGCAAGTCTCAACGATGACGATTGATGCTATTCGATGGTTCATTTCACTGGTTTCAATCCCATTGAGTATCACCTAATGCAATGAGTGCTAAGTGAGCCATTCAAGATCATGAGAAGAGGCACATTGTGAACTACTAGTCATGAAAGATGGTTTGCACAGATTGGCTCTATATTATACACAGTTGATTCTCAAAAAAATCAAAATTTGAAATGATGCACTGCACAGATGCCACACATAAAAACATACAAGGACATTCAAAAGAATCAAATTAAAAATATGGAAAAACTTTTGCATAGAAGGAACAGAAGATCCTTTCTGACGAACCATGTCAAGTCAAATTTATAAGTACTTCATGCTGATTTCTTCATGAATATACATAATAAATAGTGATTACTAATTGGACTGTCGCAGCCTTAAATGTGAATCACAGTACAATCATATATATTATTAATCAGGAAATATTATGATCATAAGCATACCTCGCAAGTAACAAGAACAACAGTTGCATAAGGTTGCCGGAACCAGAACAGAGATTGTTCTTGTGGGAAACGGCTGCGAAGACGAGAATCTGTTGTTAAGATGAACTCTACAGGCAGCTTCTCCACATAAATAGGATTACGAGCCTTGTTGTTAAGGCAAGCTTTCCGAAAAGGCACACGAGCCTCAAATCCATCTTTGACTGTAGGCCACAGATCACTTACATCTTCAACTGCAAGACAGAAATTCAACTCTTGAGATTGATTGCCGTATCTTACAAAAGTTTTTTAAATTACTCAAGAATTGTACTGATAATTTTAAAAAAACCTTAATAATACTTGATTTGGAAGAAATCAACCATTGGAAATGATCATCGTATAGCATTTATAATCAAAACATTAATATGAAATCACAAAAACTTATTCTTTCTACAACCTTGTTCTCAAGTAAGAGTTGAAAACTTCAAGCATGTGTGCATATTTATAAATGGATAAATATATCTGTATAAAATAAATTTGTAGATATGCCTGTATTTGTACATAAATTTGCACATGCTGAGATATTTTTACATTCCTATGCCATAAGTGTGTGCACATAGTAGTGAATGCACAGATAAATATATATTTATACTTAAATAAGAGTCCGCATACATCTATGTGCATGCACATAAATATGTCATTATACAAAAACATGCTTATGTCTGCTAAGTGCCTATACATATGTCCACATCTATGTATGCAAATATGCATGTGATTATAAACACACATTTATGTGAGCTTATATTTATAATATATGAGGCATTTGTGTGTGAAGGTCCAACGTAAACAGTTGTGAAATTAAAAAGCATTACTGCACATACAAACTTACTGCATACATGCACAAATACAAACGTGTGCATATACAGTCATGCACACATAATGTTTATTTAGGGAATACATATTTATGTACAATGATGTGCATGAATGTATGCACACATTCTAACTCTCTCTCTTGCCTCCAACAGGTATCCCACCACCAATTTCCTAATCCCATATCTTGCTTATAATATACCCTCCAAGAAAATGGCATGCACGAGTAGTTGATTCTTATCTTGTGGCCCTAACAAAAATTGTGAACTCTAGTTGAACGTTAAAATTTCAAAAACTTTTACGATATCATTTAGAAAGAAGAGAGGTGAGATCAATAACTGCCGGTATAGCTGCATGCAGAAATGGGTCTTCGTGGAAAAGGGACCCAAAGAATTCATCCTCAAAATCAAAGGAATCCTCTCCGTTTTAATGCTACTGCAAAGGAGGAACTTCATATTTCAAATCTTCAACATCGTCGTTTTCTAACATTTAAATTCAAAGGGCCTTTTACATTTCCCACAAGTTGTTCTGTCAAGGTAGTGGAAAAAATCCTGCATGGAAGACCACATAGCCTCTACAAAGGCTTGAAACTCATCTTCTCAAGACATTATAAATATTTTTTCAATAAATGGGAGATAAACTAGAGGTTCATGAAGTGCATGAATAATACCCCTTTTTTTTAAAATGAAGGCCCCAAAATGGACCACTAAGGTACTGAAACGATACTTCTGCAAGTACTTAAGAGCTCTCAAAAGTAAAGTAGGGCTTATAATGCTAAGAAAAATGCCCTTAATTAAGCTCTTTGCAATAGTTGAGTCTTACAAATAATGCCTTATGAAATTGTATAATTTGAACTATTAACTAGAACGAATTATGTGTCTCTTATATTGATTTGAGTGTGCTCTCTACATAAACACTCAAGTACATCAACAACATAAGTCCAGGGAAAATGCACACATGAGAGCTCCCAGACACTATTTTACTTATCACCAAAGCTGACTTAGTACAAAATAGCCACGTACTACAAACATAATTGACATCTACTTTAGTGCCTACATATGCCCCTTCCCTGTTTCTGCAAAACTAGTTGGTGTCCCTACTGACTCTTAGAAACCCACTAGAGGGTGACTGGAACAAGCCTCCCCAATGTGGTTGCTCCATTGTTGCATATAGTAATCCAATTGTGGTTGCTTTGAAAAACTCAAAAAATTGAGTAATCTACCTTGGCCATGTCTCGTTCTACCTTTGCACGCTCGTACTAGCAATGTATGACCTTGTTAGAGGCATGTACGGCCCAGTTAAAGGCTCATACAGCCCTATTATACGATGTATTGATGACCTGTGCAGCCCTGCCAGCCAACACACTATCAACCTATATGGCCCTGTCAGCCAACATACTGTCAACGTCTACTCACCTAAAAGCTAACATATGACCAACCTATACAGCCCTATCAGCAGACATACGACCGAACTATACAAACCAGTAGTTCCCTTCAAGTCACACATAACTCAAGATTTGTGTCTACTATTGTTGCCTCCAATTTCTTCACCAACTAGATCTTTTACTTATTTTTCATTTATTGTTAGCTTGATTTTAATTCTAAGTCACTACCAAGTGAAATGACAGACAATTCTCCCTCAATTGAAATGACGAGCAAGTCCCCGCCAAACGAGAAGACCTCTACTCTGCCAACTGAAATGGCAGGCAAATCCACACTAAACGAGAAGACCTCTACTCCGCCAACTAAAATGACGGGCAAATCCATGCTAAATGAGAAGACCTCTACTCCACCAACTGAAATGACGAGAAATTCCTTGCCAACAAAAAAGCTTCTACTCCAACAACAAAAAATTAGTCTTCTCCTCAAACTATCTTCGTTATATTTTTTGAATTTATATTTGCATAAGTTTCTTCAAATAACAAAAAATATGGTTGTACCTTGCTTGGCACGGCTAACTCTCTGGTTGGTAAACCTCCTCTTCATGACTCAATTGGAAGTCCTCTTCTCGACCAGAGTCTACATAGACATCAAGTTCCACAAGCTTCAAATCTATTTACTCGTCAGGATTTTTCATCTAGGTTTTTTCATACTTCTCAACAACTAAAACATCATCAATCTCTGGCCCAGTGGCAAAGATAACTTGGTTGTGTAGAAAGGAGAACCCAACTACACTCAAGGCATCCGCCGTAAGATGCAACAATAAAACTTCTTTGTCTTTCTTTGCAATAGCATCCTCATCTTCGTCTGAACTTTATACTCATCTTCAAGCTCACATGGCATCTGCCTTGCAACCACACCTTTCAATTTCACTTGGCTTATATACTTCATCCACACTAGACAATATCCTTTCTTCCTAATTGTTCACTTACATGCTCATACTTTTATGTTTGTTTGCATTATTTGATGTTGATCACGTCATGTTCTCTCTTAGAGCAATAAACTTTTCCAATGCTACCAAACCTGCAATGCTCTCCTTTTTTGTCAGAACAATGAGGCACGTGTCCCAATTGCAACTCCCTCTCAGCACCGATGGCCTTATTTCCCTTAATCCCTCTACCAAGATCCTATAAGTGCTTGCAATCTCTATGGCTTCACTTCCAAACTTGGTATGATGGAAGCCAAGCACTCTTGCCTTCTCCTCAGTAATCATCATACTGCAAGATGCTCCTCTTCCAATAGAATAGTGTTACACGTTATTGTGGCAAGCTACCACCAAACACATGCACACCCACTCCCACCCAAACTTGAGCAATCCTTGCAGCCTAGCTCCCTACATCTTAATATGCCTTGGACATTCTTGCTCATCGCTTTGGTTTGCTAAAATATCACATCCTTATTGTCTTTAGGATGGATCCTAAAACACTAACTTCATATCAATAGATCTTCAAACTACTAAAAACTCAACTTGATGAGCTAGAACCTCTCTTTATAGGCTCTTTATTCCATTGGTCATGTGGATCTTCTACTTCTAAAGTTCTATATATTCCCCTGGGACTTCTATTGCCACATTTCTCTTTGTTCATTGATTTCTCTCTTCTCTTTGATCATTGTCCATATTGGCCTCAACTATCATTCAATTCTATAATTGCTCGTACAATTGAGCTCTCAGTACATACAAGGTCTTCATCATACTTCGAGTATTTGTCGAACAAATCTTTCAAAATGTACATCACCTTGCCTGAACTGGGTTGTATAAGCAACAAAGCAAAAAATATACGTTGCCAAACCAGAATAAACAATAATTGTCAGCTAACAATTGAAGTATAATAGACAAAAAATGTTAACAAGCAATGTAGATCAACAAAAGATATCTTCAACAATGATTATATCACCAATAGACAAAGGAAATCAACAATTGAGAGAAGTTCAGAGGACGACATACATGAGAGCTCTCCAACAATGTCCAAGTCACATCCATAAGTACAATGATGGCCAACGCGTGTGGCGGTTGAGACAACCATTCCCAACCACCCAATACCAACAAAAAATTAATAATGGTTCATACACAAACATAACTATGGACACTTTGTCTCCATCTAACACAACAACTTAACTTTGCTTTATTCAAACATAGCCATGATCGAATTAGTACAAAATGCACTCTTCAACTCAAGTTACTTCAAATGAACTTGGTTCTCATAGTACACCATCTTCTTTTTCCACTCAATTGCTTTGTTCTTCAGATTTTATTCTCCGCAATAAGCTTCAAACATGTGACTTTAGTTTCTTTGTGGACCATCACCACCAAGGTGTGCCATCTAAAATTGTCACACTCTTCCTATATCTGCCTTCCCTACATTTTTGCCTTGTGCACCATGACCAAATACCATTTGGAGTGCAAATTCAAATAAGCTGAATGGTACACTGTCTTTTGGAGGGTTTCATTCTCTATTGAATCACCAAATAATCTACCCTTCCTAAGTTCCTTCTAGTACATATCCCTCCAAAGCCTTCTGTAGCTCTCATAGTAGCACACCATCTCATACGCCAAGTCGTCAAAATTGACTTTGTTGTATGCCTTGGAGATATTAGATGCTAAAGTGCCCACACTTGCTTCCCATTGTTTGTACTTGGATCCTTTAAGCACCTCGTCCATCTATGCGTGCAATTGTACAAGTTGCTTGTGAATCTGCAATTGAACAAGCTGCTCATCATTCTCATCCTCATTGTCTTGCCTTCCCATTCTCTTCCTCGTCATCCCCATCGGATCTCTCCCCATAGGTAACCTCATGTTCATGTTCCCCCTCCTTGGACCCTACTACAAATTCCCTCTCAGCTCACTCAACCTCTTCTCTAGGAGAAATGTCCTAATGAGCCTCTTATGTGTCCCCGACCAAGGGAGGGTCTACCCTGGATATATGACTAGACATTTCCCCTCATAACCCTTCTTACAAACAATCTGCCTTATGTCTCCGAGTCCACTGCATATGTATCTACTACAAATCAGCCTCTAACATGGCATTCCTCTCCTTGTATGCTGATTTCGAAGCCACACCTTCCTTTTTCATTTTTTCTACGTGGTTTTTCATGTTTTAGGGGTTAAGGCACGTCTATCCCAATAACTCCCATCGAAATATTGAGGGAAGTCAAAGCTCTTTCAACAACTTCGAGAAGAATGGGTCATTTCCCCCTTATCAAGGGAGTGGAATACCCTTTGTGTAGAGGGCATCCTATATCAATGAGACGGAATGAAGGTTAATAAAAAAAACCCTTGGAACAATAAAAGAGTGCATCATTTATCTTCACTAATACGTACTTCAACCAGTTGTAGACTTCCCCATTGAAAAATCCTACATAAATGGGATTGAACCTACAACATATCGAATCTTAGATGCTTTTGAGTGCATCCTTCTTTAGGTGCCCAATTTGCATACCCAGACTCTTCTATATTGGTTAGACCTCTTTGGAACCTTGGTCTTCTTCTTGGGTGTCTTTATGACCTACCTATCATGTGTCATCCTAAAGATTTCTTGGGAAATTGTATTAATAAACAGTTTATATTCATCCCTCATAAGCTTCTATTTCTCCACCTATTGTCCATGCAAGGTTATCCAAGGACTCTCTGGAAGTCCTCTGGCTCAAATGACACCTTTACACGATGACCCTCGACCAGAAAGCAAGATTTTCTAGTGGTCGGGTTGAAATGTTTGAACATTTCCTTCAGGATCCCCTGGGGAAAAGCACTTCTCTTATCAAAGATTGGCATTTGGGCCATGTGATGGACCCCTACTACTCTCAAGTTCCTCACCTTCAACAAATGGTAATGCGATTCCTAGAGGCAAGATAAAGATTCATCTCCTCCAAGAGTGTTGTGGCTTTACCCTTCTCTTGATTTTCTTTCATGGCCTCTTCTTAGTCTATTAAGATTAAGTTCATGCTTTCAAAGGTGTAGCTTCGTGCTCTCTCTGATAAGGAATCACAGATATCCGCTCCTGTAGTCAGAATATGTACACCTCTGGAAGTACTGGTCATGGATTCCTTCCCCTTATCGTGAGCAATGGTGGGTCTAAAAATTTTAGCAATGATTGTGTCTTAGACTATGTTGGAATATCCTAAGCCCTCAATGTCTACTAGGCTAGTCTTCAAGCACTTTTCTTGCAATGAATTTAAGTTGGAGTCAAACTACTCTAAGGCTTCACCAACATATTCCTCATAATGTCAACCAATAGGTGTAATTGGAATATCCACTTTCCAATATAACGATATCTCACCTTTGAATGCATTAAAGAAAAGTCATTCGCATCTTTGAATACAGCAGGTCACCAAAAGCCTACAAGGAGAATCACATCAAATCTTGCATGTCCTCTGACCAAACCTCCATATGCCTCTCTTCGAATTCATTGGATTTCTTCTTGGAGCACACACCTCAAGTGTACTTGTTTGAGACCCATCTTATACAAGGGCCCATGTATTAACTAGAATGACTTCAACTAAGCCAAGATTTTCTTCTCCTCCATCTTACTCAATTTGGTACCCCATATTATCGACAAATGGTCTATAATGATGTGATGTTCCCCTTGTCTCGCAATTATTTTGAATGTAAAATCCTAGATAGGAGACTTGTGCTAAGTTATTAATGAACCTTCAATAGTACCCAATGTATCCTAGGATAGACCAGCTCACTCCCATGTCCTGTGGAACTTACATCTGCTCCACCACTTTGATTTTATCTCGATTCGCCTTCAACTAGCTCTAGCATACCATATGTCCCAACAAATTGTTGAATGGAATCGTGAAAGAACATATCTTTGGATTCAAATGCAAGAATGCCCTGGCAGCATAATTTCATACGTTCCTCTAAGGCTTGGTGGTGTATTCTCTACCTATAAATTCACCAGTTTCCAAGAAACTCCTTAAATTTCAGCATTATCTTCTCAAAAGATATGAAGTATAAACCTGTGAAATATCACTCAGGGATTACATAGCCTAAACAGCATATGGTTGTATACTTAGATACCATTCTCAAACAATAAGGGCATCTTCTACTTATCATACTCTGCATGCCTACTAAACCCATCAAAAGTATATCTCATGGCCTACATGATTGAATCGGTAAATGGAATGTGTTGGGGGTCCTTCAATGTTACAACATTCACACTTCTATTTTTGCTTGCCCCTTTCCTACATACTTGGGATTTATTCAATATGGTTTTCTCCTAAAAGGTTGAGCTCCTGGTACTGGAGGTATCTTGTATTTGCATGATTCTAGTTACACATCGTTCAAGTCTTTATATGTCCACATGAACACATCCTTGGAGTGGAGGAAAGTTCGAAAAGTGAGTGCTTTCAACATTAGGTCCCAATCATCTACCATGTGGAAGACTTGTGAGGTCTTATCAGTCCCAAAGTTAACCTTCATTGTCTTAGGACCAAAATGTTGAATTATCTCCTTTATCGGAAAGAAATGTGTTCAGTTGTTTATGTTAAATTGTCCAACATCAAACTTTGAGAAGTATGGCAGAAACCTTTTAGCAAGATTCTCCATATGGACAATATGAGCATGCATTCTCATATACCACAACAACACCACACTTACCCTGACATCCTTGCCAATGATAGATGGACAGAACAAAGCAGTGCAATCTCTAGACCTATGCGGCATTGTCTAAAGCTTCACAACATAATCTAACCATCTAGATGAATAGTAGGCATTTCTAAAAGGCGTCTCTTTGTATTGTATTCTATTGAGACGTTATATATGTCATCGTAGAATATTCAGAAATGTACCATATGAGAATAGGAAGTAGTGAAGTATTTAGGAGATAGAGAGAATTATCATATGGCAGAATGTAATGAATAAAGAAGACTGATAGAGTAGGAAATTGTGATGTTTGATGTTCTATGTGTGTACATGTGTGAATTCATGCACCACCTTCTTTCAATTTGAGTAAATTAAAGCAATAAGTGCATAGTTTACTCTCTCTTGTGCATGTGTCGGTTCAAATCAAGGTCAAGATCCTGTAAGTTGGTGTAAACACATCCAACTTATGCCAACATTTGTTTATGTTGCTTCTCCCTAGTTTCAGAATTCTTCGTCTTCTTGTCTCAAGGACAAGTCAAATCTTTTAGGTCCAATAAAAATGTTGACAGGATTATTCATTTAGATGATACACGCTTTCTCATATATGATATCATCACCAAACACATCGAATCATCCTTACCGATGACAAATAGACAGAACAAAGAAGTGACATCTCTAGACTTGTACAGCATCGTACAGAGCTTTGTGACATAATCAGACCATCTCTTTGTATTTGATTGTATTAAGGCATTATATATGTCATTGTAGAATATTCGGAAATGTATCGTATGAGAAGAAGTAAAGTAAATGGGAGATCCAACGAATTATCATATGGAGGAATGCAATAGACTATTGTAACAAATAAAGAATATTGATAGGGTAGGAAATTGTGGTGTTCAGTGTTTTATGTGTGTATATGTATTGATTCATGTACCCGCTTATTTCAATTTGAGTATATTAAAGCAATAAATAGAATAGGTGCATAGTTTACTCTCTCTAGTGTATGTGTCAGCTCTAGCTAGTGTCAAAATCCCTTAAGTTGGTGTAAACACATCCAACTTATGCCAACAAAATTCCTAGATTTTGTTTGGCATTTTAACCATGTTTGGTTTGTCTTCCAATTGTCCTTATCTTTCCCGAACTTCTTCCTTGTGCATGTGGATGGCTCCCCATCCTAGTGTGGGTCTATTTCTATGCAACAACATGACATGAGAAATTTTCGAAGTCTCCCATTTCCCAGTGCAACAATCCATTGCCTAGCCACTCTTTATCCTTGAAGCACAACTCCAAGCGTAGGACTTTGTCTTCACTATGCAGCTACACATTCCCTACAAATATAAATTAGATAGAGAAGATTGCATAGTGTGGTAGCTTCACATCTCTTCCTAGAGATAGCCACCTTTTATAGTAAGCAAAGTGTAAAATCTTAAATCTCTTTTCAGAGATCGTTGTACCTACCTCTCAAATCAATAACTAGTTAGTTCTGAGATAGTTATACCTACCCCTCAAATCTAAGTAATTAGTTCCTATATTATTCTAATTTTGATCAAATTTATCTTCATTCTTTATGGTTCATTTAGTTACATAGTCTGTATTGTTTTTGCAAGAAGAATGCTGCCTGAATATATTCTTATATGCCTGTATTGTTTTTTTATCATAAAGAGAAAGAAAGATGGGCAAAAAATGTATTTTCCTGTTATTAATATGATTGTCTTGTGGAAGCTTAAAGCTATGCTGTATTGAAGTTATGCATATATGAATACTTCTCCAATAAGTTTCATAGCGCTCCTTGAGGTGTTTTACTTAACTGTGTTCTGGAAGCTGTGATATAAAAAAGTGTATCGTATTCCCCGTTGTAGTTTGTGCTACTTCCCTGAGATGAAGAAAGGACATCTGGGTTTACTAACAATGTTTCAATGAAGGAATTTCCTGTGCATTTATTTAAGAGTTGTTAGAGAGAAAAAAATCTTAGCCCTTTTGGGAAGTGTGTTAAAGACAGTATTACACTGTGATTCTATAATTATCTCTAAGCTACAAATGTTGCAATTAATTGATTCTACCTCTAACACATCTAAGTTCCAATAATTTAGTGTGTTGTCCACTGGATTGCCAATTAAATATGGATAAGTGATATATTAAATATGGATAAGTAGTCTCGGAGCAAGTTTCCTACTGCCTAGCAGTGGTGTCATATGATGCCCCATAACCCACAGGTTGCAAGGTCTGTTTGTTGATCTTAGACATGGTAACAACTTCCAACCTGACAGTGAAAGTTTTGTTATCTGCTACAAGAGTATAATCAAGACCTGAAGGAAAAGACCCAACATCTCAAAATCAAAAAACAGGAGTTGTAGAATGAGCTCTATACAAAAAAGGAACCCTCTACCTTGTCATGAGGAAGTTAGCACACCTACAAACTCAGTGCACCCAGCTTGTTGACCTATCCTCGAAGGAATAACTCCAACCGAGGAGAGATGTAATCAAGCCATGAAGAAGTAAAGGAAGGAATGTTGGTCAATGTGCAAATAGAATGCCACAAGTTGCAAACTAAGGAGGCTTCCACAAAAGATGATTAGACAGGAAACATATGAGGATATGTTTAGCCCTTTTGATTTTCAACATCTTAATTATCCATCAAATTCATTTAGCAGTTTTAATTAATGCACCAAAGAAATAGGTTTCCAGCTGTTGGAAATGATGGGATACAATGGTAAAGGAATTTGAAAACCTATTAAGGCTGAGATAAGGCCCAAGATCAATTTTCTCGGATACATTTAAAAAAATTCTCAAACAACAATAGGTTCCACCATCACTAAAACAAATCCGTGTCTAAATTCAATAGATGTAGATCAAATGGCTAAAAGTAGACACTAAATCTGAATTATATAACACCTCAGTCTTGTATATTCGGCAAGTACTTCCCATGGCTGTACCCTTCAATTCCTAAGACCTCCTGCTACCGAAAGGCTCACATCCACTATCTCTTGTGCCTATGGCTTATCTCTTAGTCCGACCATATGTTATTCTGATGATAGGGCCTTCTATACTGCTCAAAATGCTATAAACCTACTCATTATCATCCTCTGCAAGTTTTGGACCTGGACCTGTTTTCCAGCGTCTTGGACACTTGCATCCTAGCCGGACGCCTACGTTGACACTAGTGTCTTGTGCCAAACTAAATGTCCAGTGCCCTAAAGTCATCAAATTCCCTATGGTCAGCCTAAGTGCTTTAACACAAGATATTTCCAAAAGAGGTTGGTATATATATAAGATCAACCCTCATTCATTCCTCACCTAGCACAGACCTAACAACTCACAAGGCAACTTACCCAATAAAGCATTCAAGTGAGCAAAGCTTCCCTTGTTTAACCCTAATTCGGATAAGGATCCTACTTAGTGGTTAGGGTTAAGAACATAGAAATGATAAAGCACAAAGATGAATATCAGATCTAGAGTAGGCCCATTAATGTGTTAAACTCAGATGTACCATATACTAAATTTATAAAACTGAGATAGGTTATTAATGGAAAGTGCAACTATGCTAGATACACAAATGAGATAAAAGAAAGTACTAAATTATTTTTGATGCTAATACAGTGCTGGGATCTGGTACAAGAGGAAAGCAGACAAGAAGACAATTTTGGATCAATCATCAAATTCTAGATCTGGTACCTCTGACGCTCTAGACAGTTGCGTCTGCCTGGGACAGTCGCATCAATGCTAGTGTCTGAGTTTGACGCTAGTGTCTTATACGGAATATGCACTCAAACAGGATGCAACAACACCTAGATGCTTCTGAGTTTGGCTTCATCTTCGCTCTGGTGTACTCAGATCTAGGTCATGGATTGTCGTTCCTGGCAAAATGGCAAAACCCTAGCTTTGCATCTTCAATGTGACCTTGGGAAAAAATGGGTCAGTGAAAACACAGTGTCGAGCTGACCCTCAATAACCCCGTTGTCAAAGGGCGCTACCTACATGGCATATATTTCAGAAGAGGGCCTCAGACTCATGTAGTTCTCTCTTAAGTGTTGGCTTGCCTGTGAATCATGAATTGTGTGTAAAGCAAGTACCACAATGACCTAGCTTGTAACTTGGTAAATATGACTTTATGACTGCTCCTTCAGTACTTCAGACTTATAGTTGGGTTGTTCCTTTGACTGATATCAGAATAGGGCAAAATAGGAAAGCTTTTGGTAACTTGAGTGCTTCTTGAATTCTCTTTTGGTTTGCTTGTTAGATTTTGTAGGTAGTGAATAAATAAAGATTGATATTGTGTTTATACCAATCCTATCTAGAGATAACTCGCATTAAAGCACTTAGGCCGACAATTGTAATAGATTTCATTTGCAAATTGGATGACTTTAGGGCATTGGACACTTGCGTTGAGCTAGGATAGTAACATTGATGCTACTATTTGACCCGGACGTTAGTGTCCAAAGAGAAGGAGAGCAAGCATAGCTCAAAACTTGCAAAGGTATAAGATAAGTACATTTTAAGTATTATGGGCAAGATGGGATGTCTGTGTCATTAATATAAGGCTGATCGGATTAAAAGATAGGCCAAGGGCACAAAATATAGTAGATGTGAGGCTTGCGAAAGCAAGGCATGTGTAAAACTAAGAGGAATAGCTAGGGTCATGAGTTTTCCAAGTGTACAAGACTGAGATGCTACATAATCACAAAATATCATCTACATCACTATTCTCTCCTATTTCAATATCAGTCATAGGGACAGCCCATCTACAAGTCTGAAGTATTGAAAGAGCACTCCATGGGCCATACTTGCCAAGTTACAAGCTAAGTCACTCTATGTACTTGCTTATCACATGTTGATACACACACAAGCCAACACGTAGGGGAGAACTACATAAGTCTGAGGCCCTCTTCGGAGTATTGGCTATGTACGCAGTGCCCATTGATATAGGGGTCCTTGGAGGCTTGGAGCAACTCGACACCATGTGCCTACTAACCATAGTCACCACATTTGAATTTGTGTTCGAATTTGCCGAGGAAAAAATTTGAGATAAAATTCATGATTAAATTCCGCTGATAGAAATATAATTATTTTTTAAAATATAGCAACCCACCATTAAAAAAAGATTGCATTTCATATAAATAAACATGTCAAAATAAATTTCAAGTTTCCACCAAGTATCCCATTAAAGTTATTAATGTTTTGTTCAAAATGCTTTAATGATAATCTGCTTTCCTAAATTCCACATTGACTCAAAACAGAAGCATACAAGGAAAATCAGACTCAAGATTTTCATGTCATTTTCAAATAGAACAGAATCTGTCCAAAATTTTAGACTCCAAAATTTATCCTAAATTGATTGAAATAAACAAACTATGAAAAGTATGTTGGATACTGAATACCGAATTTAATCACAAATTTCAAAGATTTTCTTGTCATTCGACGAATTTCGAACTTCTACGATTAAATTCAGCGAATGCGGTTACAATGCCACTAACCCATTTTTCCTACAGTCACTCCAAGGGTGAGGAAGCTAGGGTTTGATCATTTGACAAAGAGTGACACCCTGTGCGCAAGATCCGAACACACCAAAGTAAAGGCAACAAAAAACCCGGAAGCTTCCAAGAGATCACACTCAAATCCGATCAATATTTCGTAGTAGACACCTACGTCCAAGTCAGAGAATAGCATTGACACAACCGTCCAGATCCGATGGAAGCATCCAAAGCCACAAAGTGCAAATTTCTAGAATCTAACGATTGATCTAGAATCTAGATCTAGCCTACTTCCACCCTGTTCAATATCATATCTACATGCACACAGTGAACCAACTAAGTACTCTTGTTTCTAATTTATTGCAATATTAATCAATAATTGTACTTTCTATTTTTAACATATCTCAACGTTTTAATCCATAACATTGTTTATTTGAGTTTGCAAATTAATTGACCTACTATAGATCTGTTTATCAACCTTGTGCTTATTCATACTATATTGACCCATCTCAATTTAGGGTTAAACATTTGGTGAATCCAACCTCTGAGTCTTTCTTTGCAAACCTAACCTGATCTAAGTTTGCAACCTCTTAGGGTCTCAATTTGTTGTGATGGATTTTCAAAATCGAAACTTGACCCTAGGTTTTTACCCTCATCTTGTTGTCAAGATTCGTATCCAGACGCTTGTAGGTTTCTTCTTCCTTGATTGGCGCATTTCGGCCTCCAAACAACTCCATTTCAAAAAATTCCTCAGAAGTATTTTCTACTCAGGTTGGTAGACTCAAAAACCTCTTTTTGTTCGCCCAAATCAGTACGGATTTTTCAATTTTTGCAATTTACTTTTTTTAGTAAATATTGGCATACAAAGCAAATGGTGTTCTTATTTTATAATTAATTTCTGGGTTTCGTCAAAAATAACATTTTATTCAAAAACCTCTCTCAAATCTCTGAAATAAATTCTTGTTTTATCGAATTTGTTGATTCTTTATTGGGAATATTCTAGGATTTTGGTTGTGAAGCATTCCACATTGTTTGGCCTATTTCTAATTCAAAATATATCAATTTTCAAATTCTTTAGAAGTTTTTCATAATTCTATTGATATAGACAAACTTTTTTTTGTTTTCCAAAATATTGTACTATAGGTCGTACATTGTACTTTTGTTTCTCTATTTTTTCGGGTTCATCCTATTTCCTGTTTTTCCTAAAAAAGCTATTTCAGATTCTAAAATTTCTCAGCTAATCACTTTATATTGTTTTCTCTTCATTTGGCACATTATGGTCAACCCGACCTTTGGTCTCCAAACCTCAATTAACCTAGGGTTTCCTAATTTTTTGTTTTCTTGCATTCTGATTTCTAATTTTACAGTATTCAAACTTTAAAAATAAGACCCCTTTCCTTAAAATCATGTTAAATATGGATATGTATGTTGAGCACTTTCTCTTCCAATATCTCATTGTAGTCATCACTTGTATTATTTGCATTGTTAGAAATCTCAAAACCACAAAACCAGAGAATGATCTTAATAAATATAAAACTCAAACTTATCTTTACCAATCTTGTTCCAATAATATAGAGTCTATTCCTCCTAACCCTAAATAGGGTGCTAACTAACATCCCTCTACCAAGTCCATGCTATCACTCCTTCAAGGGGTAAAGTAGTGGGTGTATGTGTGCATATTCAATCCAAGGTACCTAGGGTTTGTCCTTGTGAAACCCTCAAAGATCAAATCATCTTTATGAGCAAGTTCATAGAAGACTTGCAAAAGAATTTCAGTTCCAAGGGCACATCGTTGGAAAATAAGATTACATGCCTACAAAACTCAACACATGGTAGTGTTAATCATGTGTTTGCACCCTCGTCTACCAATGTTGTGCCAACGTTTCTTATCCAAATGCAAAGGTACAACATGACACATTTATAACAAGAGATTCAAATATTATACCGAAGGTTACTAAGAGATCAAGTGAAATCCTAAGAGAAATGATTCGAGATAAAATGATCAAATTACTTCTTGCACATCCTATCAAGAGATCCAAATACTATTGTGCATATCAAATAATGCATGGACATCATATAGATAGTTGTTTTGCATTAAAGAATAAAATACAAAGTCACAAAGATAATGGTGATCATATCATTGATACATCAACCAAGAAAACCACTCACATTATGAGTATCTCTCATAAACCACAAGTACCAAAACAACAAATGTGGTTATCAAAGAAAAATGTAGAGCAAAAATAGTTGCAAATATCAAACATAGAGCAAGAAAAGGTTCAAAAAGAAAAATCCGATTAAGAAAAGAATACAAATTTACCTGTCATTGTCAATAATGATACTCGATTTTCCAAACAATATGGTTTTGGAAAGCAATATTTTCAAAACTTTAGTTATAATGATCAAGGGTTGAGAAAACATTCCCAAGGTATCACTCATCTTATTTCCACATTTGATCAGAATGAGCGTCAAGGCTTGAGATATATTGGAAAAACTAATGCAAATCATTCAAAAATGCATATCCCTTTTGTTAATGCAAAAGAGCAAGAACCTACAGATGAACAAGGTATAAAAAGAACAATGAGCACATCAAATATTTAGAACATGATTTCTAACAAAAGAGGTAAAAAAGCAAGAGACACTTAACAAATCTAATGTTCCAAATGTAGATAAATGCAAACCAAAGATACCAAGAACAAACTTACCAAAAGAGCACGATACACTTTATGATTCTGCTATACACACATGTGACACATTTAGTTCAGGAAATGTTATTCGTTTACCACTCAAAGATTCTCATCCTCTGGATGAGATCATAGGGCAGTTTTTTCTTTTCAAATATTTCAAAAATACCAAAAAAATTAGAAAATTCAAAAATCCAAAAACATTTTCAGCGTTTACATGTTTTATTAGCTCTTTGGCAATCTATGTTGGTAGATAGCATATCATTTTTTTCTATATGCACGTGTTTCACTCATCTTTTGAATGCGATAGAGGCATACCCATGCACATGATCTATGCACTTTCGGATGTTGGATCTTCCCTCTACTTATGTCATTTGGATATTGGGGGCATATGCTTCTTTAATCACGATACACCTAGGTTATATCATTTCATGATCATTTTCTATTATCATGTTTGAGCTTATATACTTACACATGCCTTTATTCATGCTTATATCTTTCGCAGTGTACTCGATATGTTATGTACTTAACATTCTTTGCCAACACATATCTCCAAGGATTAGTATAACATGTTGATGTCAATTGCTTATGTTCCATGCTTTTCATTTATGCACGTCCTTGAGTGTTTTGTCTTGCATTGTATTGTTTGTTCAAGCATTTGAATATGCTCCATTGGTTGTGGCCCCCATGCCTATGTTTGGCTATTGTTATATTTGCATATGTCATAGTTTGTTGTATGTAAATATTTAAATATGTTATTTCTTGTTGTGTACATGTGACTAAATCATGTCCTTTCAATTATGTGGCATTTGAACGTGTCCCTTGTTTGAGGTTTCCTTGGACCATTGCCTTTTGATTTGCTTCTGAATGCTCTTGTGTGTGTGCTTGATTACTTGATGATCTTCTACTATTACTATCTAGACGTTGTCAAGATTCACAGCATGCATCTTAGGACTTGATGTGATCACATACTATATACCTCATTACCACATCTACCTAGACATGCTACTATATATTACATGATACATTCACAAATTATACAGTTATCTTATCCTTTTGAGGTAAGATGACTACCAGCTTTTCTACTTCCCCTCACCTCAAAAGGGGGGGCATATCAGTGGGGGGATGTCATAGAGGCATGGCTTCCACACATTCACAGTTTCAAATTTCAGTGGGGGCATGCCAAAAAGGCATTGCTTTCACACTTATTCAGTACTCAGTATTTTCATATTACAGTGGGGCATGTTATGAAAACATGTTCTCCACACCTATACCAGTTCTCAATTTCAGATTATAGTAAGGGCATGTCATGGGAACATGTCTTCCACACTTGCAAAGTTTCAAAATTGGTCAAATTGCATAGTTATATAATTCAAATACACACTTGTGCCAACATTATATACATTGGTACCATTGGTATACCCAAGTTTAAGTCTGAGACATATATGAGGTGCATATGCCATGCAAAAAACACCTTAAATTACAAAATCAAATCAGCTTTCAAATTTCAAATACTTTTACGGACTTTAGCCTACACCAAGATGGATTTTTTGGACTCTTATCGAGCCAATCTACTATAATAGTTGGTTCACTCTTGGCAAGGTTGAGGTGATTACAACACTCAATTTTACCAAGTTTATAAGATGGAGTGAACAAATCATCCACCTGCACATGTTTTATAGTGCGAGTTGACTTGGATCACTCACGCTAACCAAATTATAAGTATGATTGCGCTGCACGGTTGAGCTAATCTCAACCACTTGGTGGCAACTCACCTTTTCTTGAAGGTTGGGGGCAAGTTGCCTTCCATTCCAATCTTTGTCCTAATCTCAGCTCCAAAGTTTCACAATAAAGCATATCTTCAAATCAAATTGTCAAAAGGCAGGATAGTTGCATCGATACACAGATGCACTCCTAACCTTGCTCTATTTATTTTCAAGCATTTCAAATTCTTTCAATTTCAGATTATATGCACTTATTATATATTGTAACATGCTCTTGGTTGCAAGTCAGTCACCAGCAAAGCACTCAAGTGAGATTCACAATAAGTCAAGGTGTGTTAGACACGCCCATGTATGCATTCCTTTCTTTTAAACTAGCAATTTCATTACAAGATTAAAGGGGGGAAATATAGACATTAAATCGAAATTATATAGCACCTCAGTCTTGTATACTTAGCAAGCACTTCCCATCGTTGTTCCCTTCAATTCTTAAAACCTTCTGTCGTTGGAAGGCTTGCATCCACTATCTCTTGGGCCTATTGCTTATCTCCTAGTCCAACCATATGTTATTATGATGACTAGGCCTTATGTACTACTCAAAATGCTATAAACCTATTTATTAGCATCCTCTACAAGTATTTGGACCTGTACCTGTTTTCCAACGTTCTGGACACATGTGTCCCAATCGGACGCCCACGTCAACGCTAGTGTCATGTGCCAAACTAAGTGTCCAATGCCCTAAAATTATCAAATTTACAAATGAACGTACCCCTATGGTCAGCGTAAGTGCTTTAACATGAGATATTTTCAAATGGGGTTGGTATATATACAAGATCAACCCTCATTCATTCCTCACCTAACATAGACCTAGCAACTCACAAGGCAACTTATGTACCCAATCACGCATTCAAGTCAGCAAAGCTTTCCTATTCTCTTATATTTCAATATAAGTCATAGAGGCAGCCCATCTACAGATCTGAAGTACTAAAGGAGCACTCCATGAGCCATACTTGCCAATTTACAAGCTAAGCCACTCTATGTACTTGCTTATCACACATTGCATCTTGAGACACACAAGTCAACACATAAGGGAGAACTACATAAATCTTAGGCCCTCTTCAAAGTATCGGCTATGTAGACGGTGCCCATTGACAAAAGGGTCCTTAAGACAGCTTGACACCGTGTGCCCACTAACTCATTTTCTCACAGTCACTCCAAGGGTGAAAAAGCTAGGATTTGATCTTTTAACAAATAGCAACGGCATGTGCACGAGATCTGAACACACCAAAGTATAGGTGATAAAAAACCTAGAAGGTTCCAGGTGGTCGAACTTAGATCCAGTCAATATTTCAATTGGACACCTACGTCCAAGTGAGATAGTAGTGTCGACACAACCATTTAAATCTGACGCAAACGTCCAAGGCCACAAAGTACAAATTTATAGAATATGACAATTGATCCAAAATCCAAATCCAACCTGTTCCATATCAGATCTACATGCGCATAGTAAACCAACTAAGTACTCTTGTTTCTAATTTATTGCAATATCAATCAATAGTTATACTTTCCATTTTTAACATATCTCAGCATTTAAATTCAGAACATTGTTTATCTAAGTTTGCAAATTAATTGGCCTGCTATAGATCTGTTTATCACCCTTGTGCTTATTCATTTCTATATTATTAACCCTATACTATATTGACCCATCTCAATTTAGGGTTAAACGCTAAGTTACAACAAGAAAACATGTTCAATATTAGCAACCACAAACAAAAGGTATATGTTTGACCCTATCATTTGCATTTAGTGTGGTATAGGGGTTCATGATTCTATCCAGTGTTGAAATCTTCAGCCTTGTGAATTATGCCAGGAAATGAAATCACATCATTTGTAAATTTTAGTTTGTTGGCATCCATACTTATAAATCTTCACAATTAGTAAAAATAATTTTGGATGGATCACCCCACACAAGAGGAAGAGAATCACTTAGGCACTAAAAATTTCTTATATACATCAAAAGTTATCACATTTCATACTTTACACAAACAGAACTGCTACTTCCAAGGAGGGGCAATTGAGGCCATTTGAGACAGATATGACCAAATTGGATCATGAAGCATTATTAACTCAGTTCAATTGATGCTACAAAGTACACTAACTAGTTTGTATGACTAAGTTTGGTGGCTTAAAACATTCTCGCTCGCTCCTAAGATACATTATCAGCAAGAACAGAGTATGCAGGTCAGTGCAGGGATAAACAAAGAATGTAGAGAGGTTCTAAGGTGATCAGTACACCTTGGAGCCATGAGCAATTTATAATAAACCACACTTGTTGGGTTCAGCTTGAGATGAACTGGTACAGCAAAGAACAGGACATGTAGGCAGGTTCATAACCAGTCGAACCCGTCCACATAAGAAAAAATAAGAGACTTCAACAGATCCAGGAAATCCCAAATGTTTGAAAGCCCGCCTTTTCGAAGGACTTTGTCTATCGGAATCTTTTTTTGGTACAATTGTTGAATTTGTGTATACATACACCCCTTGGGGGTCATGTAGTTCATCCTAATTCCTTTTTTTGGAGTTGTAGCATGTATATATAGCTGAGTAAAGTAGGAGTGCAGGGAATGGCAAGCATGGAAGAGCATTGTAAAAGTGTTGTAAAGTCCCCAAAAGGTTCTTTGAAACCTCAATAAGGATAATAGGCTTGTAAATCTTGCATGAAGATAGTGGCGTGAGAAAGCACAACCCACGCTTCTGGAGTTCTCCCACATTTGGGTTTCTTCAGGGTATTCTCTTGTGTTAGTTCTCTATTTCTTAAATGCTTTAGTTCGTTCTTTCTTTCAGTTAATATATAAAACTACCTACAACAATTTCAGCACTTAAGCATCACAATTCTAAGGCAAATTATTGGTTTCTTAAGCAATGTAGAGGACAGTAAGCTAAATTCACTAACAAAAATGTATGTAAGTTCAGAATCATGTTCATAAGTTAGCTATGGAATATATACGCTAATTACAGATCAAGAATCCCCTTAATAAAATTACTTTCCCTTAAGATGGTTACCTTGTGAGGGCTGCAGTTTCTTTAACAGTGCTCGGATCAGAAACTATTTTATGCATTGGAAAGGTTACAATTTGCTCAAGTATTTTCCCTTTACATAGGACATCAGATTTATTAAAAAAAACATTAAGAAGGGCTCCAAATATGCAAATTTACAAAAATGTATTACAAATTCTATAAAAATAAGAAACAAAAGTATTCCCTTTTAATGACTTCCACTTCAAACTTTTACAGGTACACTTGTCACATGGCTTTTCAGATTCTCAAAACAATTCACTTCTTCTTTTACAATAACTCTTTGGATTCTGCATACAAATCACTGTTTCTACTCTTCCCCATGCATCTACACATATAGTTGCACATAGAGCATACCAAAGCATAGGAGAAGGTCCGTAATCAATCCCTCCGAATAGATATCACAAAGAACAGATTGTAGAGTGTGGTAGCTTCTCATCTCTTCTCAAAAGGATGGTCTCTCTTTGTAATAATCAAAGAGTGATAACTTACATCTCTTCTAGGAGATAGTTGTACATACATTTCAAATAATAAAGTAGTTAGTTCCTTTATTCAGATATTATTCTCTTAGTTCCTTTATCTTCATTCATTCATGGTGCATTTAGTAACAATTACAGAATTATCTCTATGTTAAAATTATTTCTAATTCAAATTTATTGGAACTAATTCCTTCTGCCTATAATACATCTAAGTTTCAAAAATTAGTATGTTTTCCACCAAATAGACAGTAAAATCAGAATAAATCCAGGTCATGGTGGAGGGTAGTTGAACCTCCGTGCCGGTTGCAAATATAAGATTAATAATGTGCCCTAATGGGTGCTCAAAGGAAAAGGTCATCCAATGAATTTATCACCATCTACACTAATAACTATAGTAAGCAACAGACACTTGACACCCCCAGTGGATGAAATAGGTTGAAACGAAGATGTAATCATTTTGATTGCTCTAAAATTCCATCATAAAGCTTGACATGTTAGAGAAACTGCTTCTCGAAGGCAAAGGGCCAAACAACACCTCTGGTCTAGACAAGGTAAAAAGGTACCGAGGCCTATAGAGATTTTGTAGAAAATGAAATCTCTCTCAACTTTCATGATAGGCATGAAATTTCAAAATCAACTGGTCTTTTGTATTTACATGGTAAAGAGAGCAAAGATGACAAATGTCATTTCTCTGTCCAATATGATGAGTTGTCTCAACTACAATTGGTGAGAACATACCCTCGAATGGCCAAGGGCGATCCTATTGCCATGTGATCAATGATGCAGAAGATCGCTGGGATATACAGTGGTGTTATTGACAAATTGCAAGAAATGCTCAACATAGAAACCCATCTTATGATTGAGAAGATGCAGTGGGGCGGTGCAAGTGACATGAATATATTGAGAGATGTCCTCTCTAACAACTCTATTAATCTCTCCCTTTGTGGGAAGGACAAAGGTGGCACCTAAAGAGAAGTGAATGGAGGGATCGGTCTGTGGAGATGCCCATAGACTAAAGAAGCAAATCAACCTCACAATACCAACAAAATCTTTGTCCAATCAGACCAAAGGAGGTAACCTGATCCAAACAGAGAGATAAATGCTGCTATTCGTTAATATGGCCTAATAGCTTTGTTCCCCTTGAAGCAAATTTTTGTTTTCCAACTTCTACCCCAGTCTTGATTTACAAAAATCAGCATATTCATTTTGAAGCATCAATCTTTTAGCTTGTGAGGAAGACCATAAACAAAATGCATCTTCAGATTCAACTAAACCTGTAAAAGTTATAAACCACATGTTGAATCAGGACTTAACGCATTATGTGACATGATTCTGATGCCAAAAACTATTGACATGTATCCATAGAGATTTGACCCTAGATCTCAGTTCAGGAGCTCCAATTCAATTGTTAATTTTATAATAAATTTGCTGTGAGTCTCTTAATTCAACAGGTGTTCAGGGGAAGCTAAGTTTAAGCTCGGCACCATTAAGGTGATATTTGTTTGTTGTGTTGGTCATTTTAGGGCTATGGCCAGCAGAATGGACCAGGCGTTATTTATTTTGGTTGCTCGCGCCACTGACTGTTTTTTGTTTGAACCCTCGAGGCAAAAAAAAATTGGTAAAGACTGCAAATTTTTGCAATATAATATAAAATATTTTATTTAGCTAAACTTTTAAAAGTGCGTACATTGCAGATTTCTCTTTGAGATAAGTTCAACTAAATTTGACTATAATCGTTGCTTCCTTTCTACTTTAAATTCGATACGCTAATGCAATCTACTCAATTACTTAAACTTCTAGGGGCTACATGAAGCCAGCATTCTGATTTAACGCCGCATTTTTGCTAAAGCAGATGTATACTCGTTATCAGTGATAATTCCAGGAATTAATTCAGTTGTGATCTTAAATATAACCAGCTGCAAGAGTCCTTGAAACAAATTCAGTGGATATTGCACCAGATAATAGGGCAACTGTAGTAATAAAGATTATTAATTGAAATAATGAAAGGAATCGAAAGAGATGACTTACTGGCAACAATGAGTCGCTCGGACGTGTTCTTGATAGTCTGAAACTGAGCGAGAAAATTGGCCATTGCTCGGTGCCTTCAGATCTCCCCCGACAAATCGCCTGAATACGGGTTTTGATGACCTAAGCCACCCCTTGAGGGTTTTTACTCCGGCCTGTTTGCTGTAACTCGTAACTTGAAAGCGTTAATTTTGTTCTGCGTTTCTTTATTTCCATTTTTAACTTGTGTTGTAATTTTTGAAATATTTTTAGTACTTTAATAAATCATGTAAAAAGGAAAGGAATTGCAAGCCGATCGAATATGTCCGGACGGCCTTCAATTGCACTTTGGCCTGCGTTCATTCCTTCCATTTTTAACGCCACAATTAGGGGTCGGGGTAGGATACCACTTATTGAGACCCCTAAGTTTAAGGGGTGTGTAGCGCCATTTTAAACGTGATGATAATTAACATTTTAATATTTTATTAAAAAAAATATAATAATAATTTAAAGTAATTATTTTTTGAGTTAAAAAATTGTTCAATTTATTTATTTTTTTAATATAATTTAAAAAATTGTTGAAAATAAAATTATGATTAAACTATTTGGCGCTTAAACATGTGAAAAAATAAGGTATTCAAAATATTTATCAGCATTAAATTTTACATGCAATATTTTAAATGTTGTTCTTAGTCCCAGCTGCGAAATAGGATGCGTTGATATTTGTCAACAAAGTGTTGTGACACATCATTTTAATATTTATTTACTTCTTCTTGACACCCTTCTTTATTGGTTTCTTCTCATTTTTTCTCTGTGATTTTTATGCTCTAACATTCCTTGATTGTATTAACATTGCAATTACTACTAGAAATGGTAAACAAATCATGTTTTTGCTTGCTTTTTGTAAATGTTATTATTTTAAATGATGTACACAGTTGTTAATGAACAACTTATATAACACTTCAAAGCCATCTTTGATAAAAACACGTGTGACATTACTCTAGCAAAGGTTGACTAGATGTAAAACTAAGGCTTTAGTGAAAACTAATGGGATTGAAGTCCTCTTAGACTAAGGTTATGAAGGTAAGAAATTAAAATAAAGAGTTCCTTTGACGAATTTTTACCTGCCATTAGCAATAAGGTAACGATGCATATAAAGTTCCTTATCCTACTCGATTGATATTAAATAACTTGGTGCAATGAAATTTCAGGGGAAGAGTAGTTTATGGATGGAATCAATGAGCTTGGTGTGTTGCCCATAAATGAGCACAACAAGTTGTGACAAAAAGGTGGGTTCCAGATTGATAAACGTGTAAGATGATGAAGTGGGCAACACCATGATGGAAGAATTGATGTCTTTTAAAAATTTGAAAAGGCATTTGTAGCTCCAAGAATCCAAATGAGCCACTAGGGTTCAGCAGAGGGCCTAAAAGCAAACACTTGATAAGCTAAAGGATGCAGGAATCCACTATAGGTCTAAGGTATCTTGTTTTTTTAGCTTGTACTAAGCCAAAGACAAACTTACAAACTAGGTAAGGGCTAGCATGATCAAGCACACAAAGGATGCAAGTATTTCTAACTTATATGCCCACAATATGCAAGTATTTAAAGGGATAAAATAGTGTGTTTTAAGCAAGAAAACTATGTTATTCAAACAAGCAAGCACTACCAAGCAAGGAAAATGATTCATAAGCATGCAAATCTAAGGAATGAACGATGATTTTGAATTTAAAGACATTTTAAAGGATAGAGAATGTATAAACTTTCATAATCTATGCTAATACTTGTTTAAATGAAGTTATCCCTGACATGTAATCTCTAACCCTATAAAATACACTACACCACACTGACTATATGGTTACACCTTGAAAGCAAGGTGCCCTTAGATCATGCTCTACAACAATGCAACTAATCTACCAACTGTGAATCCAAGTTTTGATCCTAATTGGATAAAGACCGAGCTTTGTTGTAGAGCTCCATCCAATCCAATGCCAAAAATCCAAGAGAGAAGGTGAGGCAGCAACAAACAAGAAGTGTGAAGGCTAATCTAAGTGCACAAATTAGGTGCAATGCCAACTAAGGGAGCATAAGATCATGTAAAAATTAGGTCAAGAACAACTAAGAGCAACAATGGTGAATCCAGTCCAGTAAACAAGCACAAATATGAATATATGTCAAGAGGGAGCATATGAATGAGAGTTGAATGATGTTGAATGAGTCAAGAAGGAAGGTTGTGAGAAGTGTTTACAAGTCAAATTGGGTATCCCAAGGGTCAAAATACAAAAAAGTGGTTGATTTTAGTCATTTGGGAATGATTAGAATGCAAATAGACATATTTTGGGAGAGTGGCAACCCAGGCCACTAGTTAACAAGCAAACAAGCAACCTAGGCCACCCAGTCTCCCAAAGGGGTCCCTAGGGTGCACATAAAGGGTCTTGCAGGGTGTGGTAGATCCGGTGGAGTGTGGGGAGGACCCGAAAGGATGCACAATAGATGGGGATCTCTCCAAGTGATTGAGTGGGATCTAATAGGATTTATAATAACCGACAATATGCACTAGGAGTATATGTGTAATCATTGAGAGGAATAGGGTCAGAGGAATCATGATTATAACACCATTGGCTCATTGTATAGATATTTTGATAGAGTATAATATGTTTCTTTACCCAAATCCCTGCATATTACAAGCTTTGCATGGTGCCTACTCTCATGGTTTCTTGAAGGAGTACCAAATTGACTTCCTCTATGACTTTTTTTGGTACTAGAATTTACTGGGTACATCTATGCCTCTTATCCATGATAAGATATGCATTTCAATGATTGTGGTGAGCCCTAAAGTGCCTTCCCCTAAGGACATATTTGAGCAAGATAGTTTTGTTGTTTATGTTTATATTAGATTTCTAGTTGTCCTTTCCAAATTTATTTTTTCATTAGACTTAATGGATTCACTTGAAAAAAATATTTTTGTCTTGTTTTATGATGTGAACTTGGGCTCACATATTTTTATGTTTGTAGGGATCAGTTCTTCTTGAGAACTATTCTTAAATGATTTGTGAATGTCTATAGTTTAAGCCTTCAAAGAGACCTGATTTTCATGTTATGTTATCTATTTTATTATGCCATCTACAAGAGATTCTTCTTGGTCCTCATGCAAGCCCAAATAATTCAATTTGTACCCTCTTTTTTTATTTGACAATTAATGTTTTGTTCTAATAGGTGTAAAACTTGATAGATATCAAAATGTTAGAAATATACAATAATTAAAGCAATTCTAAATTTTATAAATTGATAGATATAGAAAACTGTTATTTTTGGAAAATGCTAATAATAAAAGTACTTAGCTCCAATGTGGATTTGTATTGATGGTTTTAGATATCTAAAAGTGGAAATCTACAAAGAATATTATTGTGTATGTTCAAGATTAGGAACACAATCTGAAACTATTTCTAGATAGGTCTACACTATCTAGACAATAGTGCAAGCCACTTGAGTCCTTTGACTATGGAATCGTCACAATTGATTGTGACTAATTAATAATAGGAGAAGATAAAAAAATCAATTTTTTTGACAATAACAGTTCAAAAATAAAATTCAAAAATATTCTTGTACAAGTTTGCACTCTCTAGACAATAGTATAAGCTGCTCAAGTTTGTTTATCACATATTTGTTTGCATCGACTTATCAAAATCTAGTTATTGCACCTTTGTGCCTATGTTTGTTGAGTAGGTTGAGATATCATGATTTTGTTTGTATCACATGGAAATTGTTGTTTTCCTTATTTTGTCTTTGAAACCCTAAGGGCACCTTGAGAGCTGAAACCTAAAAAAAGAGGAGGTGTAATGGGTTGAGCTCACCCCAATCACCTCCTAGATGATTTATTGTTGCCTAGGTATCCAATATTCTAAGGAGGGAAATCAAGCCCACGTAATTCTCTCACCTTCAATGATTATGCAATTATGCTCCTTAATTACGTATATAGATAGAAAATATGGCTTTGATACCTTACAATGATAATTCTTAACTTCCTTTAAGATGCTTTAGACATGGCTCATGGCTACTCCTTGTGAATAATCTTCAATTTTGGAAGAATAGGGTATATTTTCTTAATGTGCAATAATGTGTAAGCTACGAAGCAAGTGGTTACCAAGTGGGGTTAATGAATGATCTTTGACATGTATTTATAGGAAAACCTTTTGATAATTTTCTTTGGATGGCTTTATGAAATGCGTGAGAAGACCCAAAATAATTAGTCAAAATTTGGAAATTGGTCGTTATTTGGTGCAGGACAGGCCGCTCTAAGTGGGCATGCTTGTGACAGCAGTCCTGTCCATCTAGCATGGACCTATCCTAAAAAATTAATGACAATTGTTCTAAGTTGGACATAGTCCGAGGGTGGTATGAAACACTTTAAACATTTGAGTTGGAAAGTTTTATGTAGCAATGACAATAAATAAAGGGTCAAGCCCACATATGGATAAATGACCTAAATAAATGATAAATAAGAGTTATGTATATGGGCACAAGACATGTGGTTTAGGTGGTGTCAAGAATTAGCATTGTCAAGTACCTATGACTAGATTTATGTGTTTATAATAATACATGTTTCCATGTTTGACTATGTGATGCAACAATCGTTACATTTAGTTTAATTTTTACGTTGGTACGCTATCCTGATAGAATTGTCACATCATATGCTTGAGTTGTATTTTTGTTGAATTTGGTATGGAGTTTCGTCAACTATTTTTTGTCTCTATTGCTTTCAAATTGTTAGAAAGAAAATTCTACTAAAGAGCATAATTCAAATTAACCAAACCCAAACATGGATGACCACTGCTTTAAACTACAAAATAAAATTAGAACAACTATACCTTGATATTTGACACACTATTGATGAGACATGTTTTCCCATAAACATGATTAGTAATGATCCTCAGTTGTTAAGGTTATTATTTCTTAGCCTTCTACGCGTGTAAAAATGTAAGTTGAAAGTGTTTTTTATTGGTTGTTAGTAAATTATTTGCATATGGTATATAGTTATGCTTTAAATTTGGAGCATATGTTATTGGGCATTGCAAACTTAACACTGAGATAGTTGTTCATAGCAAAGATCCATCAAAAGATTCTGAGACTGTTGGTACATAGACAACTCCTTCATTTGTCCTAGAATTTGCACAAGATACCCCAAATCTTATTCATTGCATGGTCTTAGAAGGGGATGTTGAAGGGGTTAGGTGATTTTCAAAAATTGCAAAACACTATTTGTAAATATCATAGTATATATGCAATTTTTAAGGAATACTATTTGTGATTTATATGATGTATAAATTTACTAGCAAGAGATTCATTTGGAAGGAGTGAAAGTTTAATTGGAGATCTTCTAAAGGGCCAAAATGTTGAAGGCCAAACTATCTGACACCTACATTATAATACAAGTTACATTAAATTTATTAAATCCATTTTGGAGCATCCCAAAGCAAATATGGAAGTTTTAGACAAGGATGGAGATCCCCCTATTATATTTGCATTGGAAGTTGGGACACTTAACAATTCAAAAGCCTTAATACACAATGGACCAAATGTGAAAACAAAGCTCATAGAGGAATTCTCATGTTTGTGCATTTCATGGGAAACCTGATTGCATAATTAAATTTAGGTAGACTAGATTACTTCATTTTATTTATCCCTTTCTTTATATACTTTCCTTAGCTCTTTGTGAAGTTATTAACTACCTTTCAAACAATAAGATCTACTTTTGGTAAGGGTTTATCCTAATGTTTTCGATGATGAGGGTGAGGTTGTACTACATAGAGTTATTGCAAAGAAGACACATATTGTTTAATTGACATATTAAAAAATGAGAGATGCTAAGGTTGAGGATTTCCACAACCTTTTGATGAAAGGAGCCCTCAAATCAAATATATGTGTAATGGACCAATTCACGTAAGTATTTTTAGCTCTCTTTAATTCACTTCATTCTAATTGTAGGAAAATATTTCATTCTTATGGATATCATTTATTATGTCTATAACTTTTGCATTATCCATCTTTAACGCATGTCATTGTTACTGAAATGATAATAAATGATTGTCTTTACACATTATTAATGTGTGACAATGCTAACCTCGCCTAATTTTGTTAACTAGTTGTGGAGACATTGCAAGGTGGAGTTGAACAAGATGAAAAACATAAAGTGTGAGATTTATAAAACTTCATTGAGTCTATGACCCATTTTTAAAGTTTATATGTATTTTTTCATGTTCTGTCAAGAAATAATTCATATTATTTGCATAGATGATTTTGTGGTTGTATTTGCATAAGTAATTCATGATCAGTGCGTATAAGTAATTCTTTTTTACATACTTTCAAATCTATATAAGTAATTAATTTTACATAATTTGATGTCTTTATAAGTAATTCCTTGTACATACTTTCAATTCATATTGTTGTTTTTTGCTAACTTCACATCTTGCAATCTGTATCAATCTCTTGTCATGATTGTGAGTTCAGGCATGGGATATTTTGATTTGAATCACCTATTATTGCACTGAATATGAAAGCTCGTATGAGTCAAGTAGTTTTGAAGCAACAATGTTAGAATGACCCTGAAAAAAATTACAGTTTTGAATGTCCATTGTATTGCAAATGAAATGTATTTATATTGAATTGTAACATAGTCTTATAGTTGGAATTGAATAAACTAAATGTTAAAAATAAAATCATTTGACACCTAAATATGTGATGAAAATTAAGGTATTAGAAACATTTAATAACCTTAGATTCTACATGCAGTGCCTTAAATGTTATTGTTAGTGCCATCTACCAAACAAGATGGGCAATATCCATCAAGAAACTACCTTGACACTCCTTTTTAATATGTATTTACCTTTCTTCTTCAAACCCTTCCCTAGAGCTTCTAATATGATATAAATTTTAAAATATGTAAAAAGAATTATTTTTACAAATTTTAAAGTATGTAAAAGGAAATACATAAAATAAATTACTTACACATAGTTTAAAGTATGTAAAAGAAACCACTCATAAATTACTTGTAAAGACTTTAAAGTATTACATAAAAAATTAAACAAACAAATAAATATACAAAAAATTATGATTTTCTTCTTCACACTTTTCCTTATAACTTCTAAATTGATACACACTTTAAAGTATATAAAATTAATTACTGATGCGGACTTCAAAATATGTAAAATAAATTGTTTATGCATACTTTAAATTGTATATAATTAATTACTTAAATATAATTTAAAGTATGCAAAAAGAATTGATTATACAAACTTAAAAGTATGCAAAAATAATTACATATCGCAAAGAAAACAATAAAATAGACAAAGGATGCTTGATATTAAGTGTTAATATTAATTTAAATCAATAACTTCTTTAGACATTTCTCTATTTCTTAAAATTTTAATAATATCATGGCCATTTGAGTTTTTAATTACTCATATAAGTACATTTCTCTACTTTCACAATTTTTAGTTTGATATTCTCAAGTTCAAGACATCTTTGTAATTGGATCTTGAAAAAATTAAAAGTAACCCATTTGGTATGCCAACATCATTTTTAACTAAGTGGACTTCACCAAAACATACCATGTGGAGTGCATAACCCTTTAATACCTAGATTATGACTAACGAATGTGATTGTTTCGCTGAGTCCAATGTTATTATTGTCTTTTGAGGGGAAATTGATTTAATCATCAAGATTAATAATTTTGTTTCTTGCTTCAAAACACACACACACACACACATATATATATATATTTGGTTCAACACTCTATTTTCATTTGGGTATTATCAATTTAATCCCATAATTGAACAAATATATATATATTTTTTTGTGATATAAGAAAACAATATACTTATATGAATCTTTAATGTTTTGTTTTCTAGTCACATGTATAGTATTTTGAAGCTAAGTATGAATATATGCACTTAATAAAAGTTTAACAATTATAAACCTTACATTTAAAGCACTACATACACGATAAATATATATGCCTCTGATTTATGTTTAAGGCACTGCGTATATGATAAATATATGCCTTCGATTTTTTTGATGTTATGGTCAGGTTTAACAATGATAAACCTTACATTTTTCAAGTACAAAATTCTAATGGAGGAGTATAGTTTAAATATAATGGAGTGAATGCACTTAATGTGGTGGCTCTTGGAGTCTAGAGGTGTAAAAAATGTTTCTTATATGAGTGTCACATCATCTATTAGTTGTGCACTAATAATTGTGTACATTTACTATTAAAACTTAGGACTGTACATATTAGGTGAAAACTATATGGAAGGGAGATGTAATCATTTTTAAATGTTTTATATATTTTATCATATTATACATTTAAAAAAAAAAAAAAGTTTTTCAAACATTTTAAACTAATATATAATATATTTCTTATTTTTTATTTACTTTCCCTAACAATGAATAAAATAAAAGGTTATTTAACTAAATAATATTGAATATTTCTTGAAAAAATAAGTAAGTACACAATAAAAAATAAGCGAGGTTCCCATTTTCAACAACTATCTCAGCGATTGGACCCAACCTAACTATTGGTCCCCTTCCCCCCAGGATTATTTCTCGTAGGTGGACAGTACCTAAAAATTATTAGATAAAGAAAATATGTTATTTTGTACTTTGGGGTTAGTGAAAATGGAGTGGCATTGCATCATAAAATGCCTTGCTTACAGAGTATCCTAATCGATTATACCGAGAGCTTGAAAGTTTACTCTTTGACTACACTATTTGAATATGAGATATTAGAAAACAAATGATTTTTTTATAAAGATACATAATAGGGGAAACATCAAAAAGGAAATGGACATTGTATAAACATAACATGACAACCCTGTTTTAGAGGGTTGTTTATACACAAAGTAACCTAGTCACATAGACTGCTTGGTTTCATGGATGTTATACATGATATTCATTTATTAATTCATTCAAATTAAGCTATATTATTTTAGAAAAATGTTACACACTGTTAAAATAAAACAAAAAAATGGTTTGCATGGGATCACATCCCAAATTTTACCATACTAAGTATTTAAAAAAAGATTCAAGAAAGTGCCAATAAACTTAACATAATAGGTCAACATGTCCAAGCACAAGTTCAATAAAATATTTTAAAATCATAATAAAGCTAAGTAGTCATATAAAATAGCCTAATAACATGCAAAGGATCTTAGTCATGGCTCCTAACCAGGGTTACATTGTTTTCTTTATTCATTGCCTTTATGTTACCTTAGGGCTCTACTTGCATGGCATTTAGAGAGGTCCTAGGAGGAGAGATGCCCATAGCTAAGCATGAAAGATTAAGATGATGATCCCAACTACCATTCTATATCAAAGGAGATAAGTGAATTTAAGGCAAAGGGCAACCAAAATGACTATGAGAGTAACTTCATTAGTGCCCATTACACCAGTCCCAGCCCTTGTAGTGTTCTATCCCTTAGAGGTTAAAAGGGAGGCACATGAAAAATAATGTATGTAGTATTTTCCTAGTAATCCAACAAATTTTGGAGATGGGCCACTTTCAATGCTATGTTGTTGACGTGCACTTGAATCTCCACAAACACATTTGAAATCACCATAGCCTTTTTATAGTAGGCAATTGTTTCTCAATTGTAGAGTTACAAAAAATAACTGCATTTTTTTTTCCACTGTAAAGCATTCCTATTTTGTGTGAATTTTTCAAGAATCATAGGTTAATCTCTAAGGAGAATATTCTACCAAATGGAGGGCTTAAACTAAAATAGTTTGAAAAAATCATGCATCCATGTCCAAACTAGTCAGGCTTTGTTGTAGAACCATAAAAAATGGTTAGCAATATTAGTGTGGTCACATAAAAGACACTTGGGATGAACAACCCCTAAATGCACAAGGTGATGCCTTAAGGGTTATCCTTGACAAAAAAAACACTAAAAAAAATGAACAAGCTTAGGTGAAATAATAAAACCCCAAATAGTTTGAAATCTCATGCTCTAAGTGTGAGTAGTGGATGAGAGATACCATCTCTCACTGAGCATTTAATACTTGGGTAGTCGATGTAAGAGGCATTCATATCTCTTATTGGGAGTGTGATTGAGGAGGGGGGTTTCAATATACCACTTTCAATCCTTCAACCATTATTTGGAGGAGTTTAAAATAATTATATGCAACATTTTTGATAGCACAACATCAATAACATCCTAAAAGGACTCCTGGTCATTGATACAAAGTAAAATTTGGGTTTTGCCTCATACTCAAAGAGCTAATTATTATAATATTTAAATTAGATACAATGCATAATGTGCATGCCTTATCTAAAAATCTTGAGAGCATGGACACAAAGCATCTTGCAAAAGGGACATTATGAAAAGTAATAATTAAGACTACCACAACTAAGGTTGAGTGATGGAAATACCATCACTGAACCCATCATAATTCCATACAAGCCAAGGTTCAATTACTTTCCCACATTTTCCATATAATTTTGGCAACAAAAGAAACCACAACATTGACAAGGGAATGCAAGATAATGAGATTTTTCGATATTACTCCCTTCTAAATGAGAACTTGTAAAGATTCAATTCCTTGACAAAATTTTCCAAGCTTCATTCCCTTTGATTGCTCAACTTATCCATTTAACACAAAGTGCATTTATTTTCTCATAAATGTCAAGCATGTTTATACATCCCACTTCTTTAGGGAAATAATAATGTTCCCAAGCCACTAAGCATAAACCTTTCCCATGACCAAAACTAGCTTAGGGAGATTCCCTGAGTATTTCAAGCTTTTGGTATGAAGTTTTGGAGGGAACCCAAAAGGATGATAATGAACATGGGTCATAGTGAGGACCTTAGAGAAAATTTGAAATTTACTAGCTAAATATAGTGGCTTAATGATCCGGTGCGAGAGTTTATTTTTTACGTTATTGATGACAATTTTCAAAGATTGGATGAGGTAGTTTGAAATGCAAAAGTTATATTAAGGTAGTGAAAAATCTGACCATGTTGTATCCATTTCTAGGCATATGTCTATATCCAAGGAGGATGGAGACTAAAATAATTCATATCTCATTGTGTCTTTCTCCATTCTTGAATCCAAACATAAAATGTCGAGGCATGGCAATGCTTGTTTGATGTTCTCTTCTTCTTCAATTAGCATGAGGAAGAAGTCATCAAAAAAGTGCCCATTGACAAGTTGAGAGGATTTTTTCATGGGGAGAAATATTCTTTCAAAAATTATATGGGACATGGGATCAACCAACAAATACCCAAAACGTTCCGTAGCCAACACATACAGTGTTGGGCTAATACGGTACCCTTTCCTAATAGAACCAACTAGGGTTAATTGCTTTGAGTGCATACCATTGGTAGAGATATAGGTCAAGAAAATTACAAAAAAAATTTACATTGGATAAATATAATCGAGACTGGACTATAAAATATATATCATGACAAGGATAAAAGGCCACTCGATGTGATCTTAGGCTTTATTGAAGTCAAATTTGATGAAAATTGCTTGTTTCTTAGATCTATGAGTCTACTTCTTACCTTCTCAAATTGTAATGATATTATCTAATATATATACTTTTAATAAATAATGTTTAATCTAATCTAATAATCACAAGGAGGATATTGTGGATGCAAAGCTCGGGATCATCAACATTAGGTATGAATTTAATATGGCATTTGTATCTACTTTTAATAAATAATGTTTATTCGCATTTAATAATCATAGGGAGGAGTTGTGGATGTATAAAATGAGGACTTTGGAAATTATCTTGTGAGAAACATTAAGCAACGTGATGGACCAACACCTAAAAGTGTGCTCAAGATCGTCAGTGTTAGGTATGAATTTAATATGACCTTTGTTGATAATTTGGAAAAGGTTTGTGGATAAAAACACTTTTAAGGTATAATTGATATAAATCCTCTCCAATGGTTTCCAAAAGTCCTAAATTCACAAGGAAATCCATCACTTCTAAGGGCACTATTATTTTTTGTATTCATGGAAACTCCATGCATGTCTTCGATGGTGAGTAATTTATGAAATGCCACTCACTGAGGTTGGGAGATATTAAATGAAAGCACTGAAATACATCATTGAGGATTGTGTTCTCACATAAGAGAGTATTAGTACACTTTGAAAACTTGTTCATAATGGCAGACAAATACTTGCACAAAATCATGAAAATTAGTGAATTGTTTGAAACTTATTGAATGGTTTTAATCTACTAAAATGAATGTTTGGCCTTAATAATTAGTAATAATACTTAAAAAATATTACCAACCTTGAGCCAATGTATTCTATATTTGATTTGTGCAACTCGAGCATTGTATGTATCTGTAACTTAGATGTTGTCCAAGTAGAACCACCCACACTTTGAGTGGTTCATGCAAAGGTTTATACTTGTAATCATATAAAATGCAAAATTTGAAGACTTGGGCATGGCTAATAGCACCCAACCTATAGGTCATCTTTCTTTCTCACTCAACCCTTCTCAGCTAGACTTTAACTGATTCCCAGTCACCCATAGCTTCCTGGAATTAGCTTTTTAAGACCCAAGCAACACTTTCAGACCCAGATCCATCCCCTTAGGGCTCGTCCTCCTAGGACAATAGCACCCAATTTGGACAGGAGCACCAAAATTTATGGGTGTCATGTTTTTGACACTGTTGTCCAAGTTAATTTTTACCTCTAACGGTCTGATTTTCTTGAATCCTTATCTTTGTCCCTATTGGCCTAATACAAGTTCATTTAACCCATGATCATAAGTTCCCCTATAAAAGGCCATTTAATGTCCATTTAGAAGGGTTGGCACTCATTCATAAGAAAGAAGTAAGAATATAAGTAAGTACACTCAAGTGCTCTTCCTTATATTCTCAATATAGCCTTCCAAGACCAATTCAAGCTTATTCAAGCACTCATACCAGTCCCTAGTCATCCAAAGTACATTCCAATTTCATATTATAGTTACATACAACATATAATTGCACCAAGCACTTCAAATGGGAGAACTAAATTAGTTCGATGCCTCTTCAAATTATTGGTATGTAAGCAGTGTGCCAACACATGAGGTGTGAAGTGTATCCAACGTATCCTTTACACACTAACCCCTTCTCTCTTTCCCAAGTTTGTTACTCGAGTTTAAGTATCAGGAGTTCCTAAGGGTTTTATAGATTGAATCAGACATATAACAAGCTCCACATAGAATTAGGTTTTGATATTTCACTATTAAGTGTCATAGGCCTGTCGAATAAAACCCAAAAAAGCCAAACCACTAGGACAATAATGCCAGAAGTGGACAACAATGTCAAAAGTGGACAATAGTGCTGGAATGTAGACTACAGTGCCAAGTAGTAGGGTGTCATGAGTTTGGTGTTCTTATCCAATCTATAAATAGAGTTTTGAGTCCTATTTATGATAGTCTTCCATCCCTGCACAACAATTTCCAGATCCTACCTCATTCGTTTCAGCGCAGAATAAGCAAAGTTTGATTTCTTTACACTTTTTACTATTTTTGGAAAAGGTAAAATACATATCTATTTACACAAATCAGTAGGCTAATTAAGACACATTAATTATTGATTTACATTTACTTAGAACTTTATTTGCTTAGGAATTAAACACCTAATGCCCAAAAAGAATAAAATATTTGGTGAAATTGACTTCTTTGAATTTTTGCACAAAAACCCTAGAAACCCTAGGGTTAATTATTTTTTATTTTTTGCAATATTTTTATGATTTTTCCTAAATTTAAAAATTAGAAAACTAAAAACTAATTGAAATATTTTTAATAAATTCACTCCAACCCTAGTTTGCACATACTAGGTCCTATTTTCATGCAAACACCTCCAAACCACTAAGAAAAATATATTACTAATTTTAGAAATATTTCCAGATTTTTCCTAAATTTTTTAGGCTCAATTCTACAAATTTATAACAAATTATTAAACTAATTTTGAAAAAAAATCTTCTCAAACCCTAGTTGCATCACATACATTCTCAATTATTTTCAGTACTATTCGCACCATTTTCTAAAGATTTAGTTGCATATCAAACTTAAAAAATCAATTTCAAATTCAAAAGTTCATAGTATTTTGCAAATAATATTTCTAAAAAATATTGAGTTACATGTACTAGCTCCTTTCTACTTCTTGAGGTATCACCTTACATTTATAGTCAGATTGCAAAAATGATGCTCATTTATTTACAAACTTTTCTTACATTTCTTACAAATAACAAGGAAACCATAATGGGCCCTATCATGTACATAAATGATGAAGTCTATCATATGTTAGTACAAATCTTCATCCTTTGCATTTCATGCTTATGTATCATAATAAGGGATGATATTACAAAATTCATTTCTAAACTTGCACAAGATTTCAATATTTCTTTTCCATATTCTCTATCTCTCATATGAAAAAAATATCAAGCTTATCATGTTAAACACATTAAAAATGTTATAATACATGTCAAATATATTTATGCATTATTGCACAAATCCATGATCTTTACCTTTTGCTCTCTATCTCTCATAGGGAAAAATATACAAATTTATCATACTAAACACATTAGAAATGTCATAGCACATGTCACAGTTTCTTATGCATACATGCATAAATTTATGCTTTTTATCCCTTGTTTGCTATCTTTCATGTGGAATGTTCTCTATAATCATATTATTATATAATTTATAATTCCACTTACATGCATTTTAGCCTATATGCATAGTTTCTACCTAGATGTATATGCCTCTTTGGGTACTCTTGTTTCAATGTCATATTTTATGTAGAGGAGAGAAATTCCTTCTCCTCCTCTCCCTCAAGAAGGTGATAGTTACTTTACCTCTAACCAAGTACATGTTATCACCCCTCTAAAAGGTGCGGTAGCCTCTACTATTGTTCCTAATGCATAAATTCAACCTACAACTTTTTCAAAACCTCTTCAGCGTATGTACTTACATGTTCAATTGGAATCAACTAAGGTTTGCACTCGTGAGACTCTAAATGATCAAATGACCAGTATGAGCAAGATAATTTTGGATTTAAAAATGTAGAATCAGCTATTACATGAAAATATCACAACATTGGAAAATCATATTACAATACAAGTGCTTCAAAGACACCGTAGTGTCAATCATGTATATGCACCTTCACCTAGTCAATTGGTTGTAAGCAATGTTATATATCAAATAAATAAATCACAACAAAGTAACTCTATAAATAGTGATTTAGAAAGCATTTAAAGATCAAATAAGATTTCAAGTGAGCTACTAAGGGAAATGATCAAGTCTAACTTGATCAAACTACCTCTTCTACATCCAATGAGAAGATCCAGATATTATTGTACATATCATGGAATGCATGGGCATCACATAGATACATGTTTAGCATTTAAATAACATATACAATAGATAATTGTTAATGAGGACCTTATACAAGGTAAATCAGTTAAGCAATCCACAACGACATAAGAACGCATTCACAAAGGGTCAAATTCAAAAACAATACAAAAGTGGTTACCAAAGCAAAACTCAAAACAACAAAAATATTAACAAGCAAAATCAAAGCAAAAAATAGTACCACAAACACAGTTCAAGCATGAAAAATATGCAAATATACCTCTCCAAAATGAGGCTCAATTTTCAAAGTAGTATGGGTTTGGTCAAAGATATCTACAATAGTTTATTTATCAAGGTCAAGGGTTAGGCAAACATGCTCAAGGCATTACTACTCCTATTATAGCAAATGATAATGTTTGTCACTAGGGTTTGGAATTTATTGAATATCCTCAGATAAATCATTCATAGACATAATTTATCAAAGGAAACGATTAAGATACAATAACAATCAACACTAGCATTCCATTAGTTCAAAATCAAGATGATAATGATGAGTGAAACAATACAGGTTATTATGATTTTCAAGATACCAAATGATGAATCTAAATATACAAATTCATATTCTCAACCATTCAATCATGCTTCATAATCACACACGATTCCATTATTTGATACAAGACATCATGATAGGGGGTCTCATCTAAGACTCATCGATTAGTATCATTTATTTTTAGCATTGATTGTACATATTATCTCCTACTTGACTATAAATAGTTCAAATATTTTTCCAAAATACAAAAATATTAAAAAAATTAAAAAATGCCAAAAATATTTTGATTGTATGCATCACCCATGTTTTACATCACTACTATCATGATAGGAGTCACATTTGTTATTTCATGCTATTGTATGTTGATTTTATACATTACCATGCTTCACTTGATCTTTTTTGAGTGTGTGCAGTGACATCCAACCACTTGATTGCTTCATTCTTCCCATAGAGGGGGCATTCCTAATTCTACATTCAAGACATAAATTGTTATACACACCCATTGGGGGCATCTTCTACATGACTACACCATCTAGGTTATGCCATTTTTACACCACACACTCTAAGTTATCATGATGATGACATTACTTTATAGCTTACATAGAATATTATATCGACATCTCACTAGTATCTAACACTTATGTATTTCTTAGCATCTAGCTAGTCTTGTACTACACATGTTTTGCATACTCTCACATTTATTTTGATCAGTTAGATGTGCTTGTCTCTTTCCAATTATTACATGCTTTCTCTACATGCTTAGTGTAGCTTGTGTGATTGCATTTTTAATTCCATCTTGTGCCTTAGGACATTTACAATGTCCTTTGCTTCTTTTTCATGTGTGTACTTTATGACATTTGATAATGTCCTTTGTTTTTACTCCTCTATGTGTCTATGGCCTGTGTGCCAACTTTGTTTATTTCACTTGTATGTGTATGTGGCATTTTAGCATGCCTTCCATGATTATTTCTAGTTTGAGTGACATGTGCCCATGTCCCTTGTTTACATGGCCCCTTGGCCCATATATTATGCTTCTTGCTTGTTTGCTTGTTGATTGTCAAATGTGTGCAATGCCATGATCCATATCATGCATTTTCTTTACTTTCTTAGATGCCATGATGGACATCATGCTCCATATCTCCAACTAAAAACTAATAATTAACATTTCTAGTTCTAGTTTAGTATATTATACATGCTTTCACATTATTATATCTATCTAGGCATACCCTTGTTGATCTAACAATCTCTTAGTATAAACATTGCTATATCTTGAAATCATATTGTCAAACATAAAATACTATATCATATATATTTTCAAAATTAACACACTTGCCAGACTCTTTTCTTCTGAGGGCAGTCATTGCAGCTTCATCATTCCTACCCTCAAAAAATGGGTCATCAAATAGGGGCTTTGGCATAGAGATAAAACCTCCTAGCAATTAAAACAATAGCATTCAGAATAGTCAACATAGTTTTCTCAGATATAGGGGTTATCGTGCACGACATAATGGTTCTCGCTTTTAGTTCAGATTGGGCAGTTGGCATAACTTATAGATCATAATCCATGTTACAGACATTAGTGATTGGGGGAAATGTGCATGACACATAGATCTTCTTTTATTTTTGAGTTTAGTTTATTCCAAACATTCTCAACAGTTACGTGCCTTACTCCATCTACAGGTGGTTAGCATCACATTCAAGTTAAGATTTCATACAAGTTTAGCTTTTCAAGTACTTGATTTCCTAGGTTAGCTTTCATATAAGCCTAGTACATCAGTTTCAGAGTAGCTTTCATACAAACCTAATCTCCATCTTTAGAAATGGCCAAGAGGGGCCTAGTTTCTAGCACACATTTGATTATCAACACCACAACGTCAGATTTCCAGCACATTCATGGGCTCCACGAGCCATATCATATGACATCTATTATATTCTAATATCACTTCATATCTTCACTTCATAGGGAAACGATGGAGCCAAAGGGACAACCTTTGTATTCTTGAGCCACCTATTCAGAGGGATTAGACATACAGTCCAGACATCGATTAACACATGTATGATTCGTTAACTTCACTTAGTTGGTGATGATGGAGCCAAAGGGCCAGCCTTTGCATTGTTGAGCCATATTCTAGGGAATTAAGCACTCAACTCCATTTGTGATATTATTCTTGATTCAGTACATACTTAACACAATCCAACATCACAACAAGTTTTGTATTGGTTTGCATACCTAGTGAGGTGTATTCATTCTTCTCTCTTCCTTTACTCATTTTTTGTAAGTTCTTAGTTTAGATATAACATATCTAGTAAGAACATATATACTTTAAATTTTTATTTATAGATTCACACATCACGACATGCTCTCTGTATGCACATCCAACATCACACAGCTTCACGAGCTTTTCCCTTATAGGTAAGTTCAGGTATGCTTTTTATTTTTCCTTTATCTTAGTATTTTGCTTTACTGCATCACTAGAATAAAGGGAGGGGGTGAATCTAATCATATAAAATATGAAATTGGATGATTTAGGCATAGCTAATTTCACCCAACCTATAGGTCCTCTTTCTTGCTAAATTAACCCTTCTTGACTAGAATTTCACTGATTCTCAATCACCCATAGCTTCCCAAACTTATTTTTTTAAGACCTAGGTAGCACTCTTAGACTTTGATCCATCCCCCCAGGGCTCATCCTACTAGGATAATAGCACCTAATTTGGATAGGAACATCAGAATTTAGGGGTGTTATGTTTTTTAGCACTGTTGTCCAAGGTCATTTTTACCTCTAACAGTCAGATTTTCCTAAATCTTTATCTTTTTTTTGTCAAATTAATACAAGTTCATTTAACCCAAGATCATTAGTTTCCCTGTAAAAGTCTATTTAATGTCCATTTATAAGGGATGACACTCATTCATAGGAAAAAAGTAAGAATACAAGTAAGTACACTCAAGCACTCTTCCCTATTCTCTGCATATAGCATTCTAAGACCAATTCAAGCCTATTCGAGCACTCATACCAGTCCTTAGTCATCTAAATTACATTATAATTTCATATTATAGTTGCATACATCACATAATTTCACCAAGCACTTCAAATGGGAGAACTAAATTAGCTTGATCCCTCTTCAAAGTATTGGTATGTAGGCAATGTGCCCACACATAGGGTCTGAAGTGCATCTAGTGTATCCTTTAGACACTAACCCCTTCTCTCTTTCCCAAGTTTTCTACTTGAGTTCAAGTACTAGGAGTTATTAAGGGTTTTAAAGATTGAATTAGACACACAACGAGCTCTACATAGAATCAGGGTTTGATATTTCACTACCAAGGTGTCACAAGCCTGTCAAACAAAACCTAGAAAAGCCAAACCACTAAGACAACAACACCAAAAGTGACAACAGTGCTGAAAAGTGGACTATAGTGCCAAGTAGCAGGGTGTCATGAGTTTAGCACTCCTATCCAATCTAGAAACAAAGTTTTGGGTCATATTTACGATAGTCTTCTATCCCTGCACAATAATTTCTAGATCCTACCTCATCCATTTTAGCCTAGAATAAGTTAAGTTTGATTTTTTTACACTTAATATTTTTAGAAAAGGTAAAATACATATATGTTTACTTAAATTGGTTGGATAATTCAGACACATTAATTACTAATTTACATTTACTTAGACTTTTATTTGCTTAGGAATTAAACACCCAATTCCTAAAAAGAATAAAACACTACTCCAAATCAATCATTGGATGGATCAGTGTGGAGGTGGTGTCAAAGTATGACTTGTATTAGATGTGCACCCCTTGGTTCCCATAGATGCAAATAAATTGAGATGTGCAAGTGATGGCATCAATCCACCACATAATCCAATTGGTTTTCCTTGAAAGACATGGTACATTATTCTAAGTCAACTAGATATAAGAATGAGTGGGCGTATGATGCAATAATTTAATATTAATTAAAAGTTATATCTTTTCCACTTTAGGTTGTTTTAAAGTACATTCAATGTAGAATGACATCATAAAGTGGTAAGAAAGTAAAACATTTGGCAAAGCCTCCACTAGAAATGTGAAACAATTGACAAACTAGAAGTATAATTGAGAAGAAACCATGGCCCTATAAAGTCTTTAAATCACTATTTTAGATCCATGATGGAGATAAAAAAAATTGAGACAAAATGAAGAGTTAGATTGGTGTGAATAATTCGAGTCACAAAACCCAAATTTATTTCACATATAATACCATGCCTCTCTTAGCGAATTCAAGAAGATTAGGAGGATGTTGGTGGAGATAAAAGAAAGAGTGGAGAAACTATAAATTGAACATAAAAATGATAATCAAGAGTTCATGTACCTTAGACAAGACACCAATGAGCTAAAAAATGATATGACCAGATTGTGGGTCAAGATGGATAGGCTAGAGGAGGAGTTGAAAGGGATGAAAATCAAATTGCAAGAGACTACCATGCATAAATTCAATAATGCCACAAGCACCCCTATGTTCTATGAGGACTTAAGGAAAATGGAAGTGGGTAATACCCTAGATGGGCCTATCAAATGTATAATAAATTATAATAAGGAGGATGACATTGAAAAGGCCACTATAGGAGATTGTATTTCCAGCAAGATTCTTATCCTCTAAGAAGAACTAAATGATGTTAAAGTCCTAGAGGACATCACTGATCTTTGAAAGGGAGTTTTGTGTTATGGTGGTAACCTTTTTCTGATGGTTAGCTGTTGTTTCCTCTTTTTATATGTGGTCTACGTTGGTGGTGGGCTAGTTTTATGTTTGATGTTTATTTGGTTTATAATGTTTTACGATGATGCTTTGTACTAGGGTCTAGCATCCTGTCAAAACCCAATTTTTTACCCTAATTAAAAAAAAAATGCCTCTCACTTGCTATGTATCATATGCATTGCAAGTTGGCCAAGCTTGTGAGATGCCATCTCAACCATACTGAAGTCACCACATAAAATCTAATGTGTAACTAGGAAATCCTTAGCAAGCCATTTCCAAATTAGCAACCTTTACACTACATCATTAGAGACATAAAGATTGATAATGCCAAATGAGTGCTTTTGAATTTTTATCATAACCCCAAGGGCCTGAATAGAGGGTTCACACCCATGATCAACATAATGTGTTCATCATTTTTGAGAAATAAATGTAACTACTCCTCCATGATCAAGATCATGATTGTTAGTCATAAAAATAATATTAGACCAATAACCTTATTGATAGGTGTGATAAAAAGATAATTATATTTATTTATTACACATAAAATCTAGATTTTGAAATTGTTGGAAAATATTATGCACCACATACTTGCAAGGTGGGTCTATGAAACCCCATAAATTAAATAGATAAATATTCAAAATTCTTAGTGATCTAGGGTCATATCTTTAGAAAATAAGCCTTGAAGCATGTAATACATATTATGAAAATATATTTTTGAATATTTTGCATGAATTCACCAAGCTAAAATAAACCCCTGATATATGACACATACATTCCATCCTAAAATGAAAAAAGCTGAAATGTGAGATCGTCGAACATACGCCTTTTGATCACATTCACCCTAGAGAGCCAAAGGAGAGTCTTGATTAAAATATTGAGTAATTTCCTAAGAAATAAAGATAACATTGGTTCCAAAGGTGTGCTAAAAAATGTTTTTTACCTACCTCTTCAAGGTTTAACCTATTAACGTAGAAAAACTACCCCTGTTTTGTGATTGGAGTGTTAGACCTAACTATAGTTCATATCAAAATGCTAACAAGACATCTTTTAAATGATGGAAAATAGATAATTGATGATGAATGATGTATTACCAATAAATGGTGAGTAGGTAGGCTTGGACATTCAATGTTAGTAGCAGACACATCAACAAATATATTATTAATAAAACATCTTTGCGCACCAATCCTAATTTAGTTTATCAATAAGGTCCTGATGAGTACTGTAGTCAATGTAGAAGGTGGCTGAGCTTTGTTGTTCTAACCATGAGTTCACCTTTAAAAAAATCATTAAAGGTTTGAAATCCATCTTGAGTGGTGGCTACTAAAACATAGAAAAAATAATGTCATTTTCCCATATGCAATTGGAGCATAACATTCAAAGCAAGAGAAAAATGACCTAGAAAGGAAGCAAAATGAAGTAGAAAGAATGTTGTTTTAGAGGTGTATGGTATTTTCAATGCTCAAACTCATCTCTTGACACTTGTATGTACAAAATTTTGAAGGTATTATGGTAAGCTTTCAAAATAACATAGAATAACCTTATTTATTTATTTCATAAATGCATGCAACTTGAAAAATATTATCATGAGGTGATCATTTAATGGTGAAACGGTTGCAAATAACTTATAACCTTATGCTTGCAAATACTTTTTTCATATTAACAAAACCCAGAGTTTGTCATGGCTTCTTTTGTTTTAGATTTTAGGGGAAATTCATAATTCAAAACCATATGACCTAAATTTTATATATTTCTTGAAACCCACCTTTGTTTTACATAACCACAAAAGGTGGTTGAGCTATGTCATTTTATTTTGAATTTTCCATTCAAAAAATCATTACAGGTCCCACTGTTATCATGAGCCATGGCTAATAAAACATAGATAAACTCATGGCTTCTTCCCATCTATATTTAAAACCCTGGGTTCATCATGACTTCCTTTATTTTATATGTTATGGGAAACCCTATGGCCTACATTTTTTTTCCCTCGAAACCCTTGTTGCATATCCTAAATACCCCTTGAAATATTAAGAGTTTCACAATGCATGCCATTAAGAGGAAAATTCCATGATAAAGTGAGGGTTTTGCGAATACAAAGGATTAGGAGTAACTCAAGTGTTTTAAAAAATTATGTCTTAAGGGTTTCAAAATATTGTGGGTTTTCCATAATATCTTAAAACAATCGCATAAATTTAACTTGAATTTTCTTCCTAGAATATGTTACTCATCTAAATTTTGGCATAACAAATATTTGACCTATAAAATTAACAAGAAATATTGCCTCAAACTTACCTCTTAACATAATCAACTAAATATGTAAGCCAATTAAATGTATGAAATATGTTAGTAATAACTTTTACATTAGCATGAGTTTGAGTATTTATCGAGAGGTAAATAGTAATTGGTAAATTAGTTTGTTAAGTAGTCATAATATTGTTACAATAATATTATGAACATAGGTTATTAGAGTTATTTGGTTATTTGTGTTGAGATATTTTGTAGGGATCTAAAATCCCTTATTATAGGAAATATTATCCTTTATAATTGTATGTATGTCCCATATCGAATTAATAAGAGAATGTAACAAAAATATTATAGTGTGTTTAATAATTCCTTGTGTTTGGCTCTGGTCTTTCCATGTTTATCTATGTAAAACTAAATCAAACTTATCATCTGATATTAGAGTAGGTTATTTTGTATCCATGATGGAGAATTAAAATGCAAAAAGATAGTGTAATGTTTGCATTATTTCCTGGTTGATGTTTCATTATTTTTAGTAGTTGTGTTCTTTATGTTCGAGGTTATAAAATAGGTGTTTCAATTAGATATTTGTAGACAATTTGGATAATTTATTTATGGACAAAGGGAGTACTATAATTGTGATTGTGGTTTAGCCTGATAGATCTTAAAGTGTGCCTTTTGCTTTCATTATGTAAACACATTTTCACTTTAGCATGTTTATCACACCTTTCACAACACATTAGAGTTTCATTATCTTATTTTGGTCATTTAGAAAGTGTACCTAATTTAGTAATTATTTAAAAGTTAAGTTTTATTTATTTATTTTAAGTCTTTAGTTTATTGAATATCAATATTAAAAATTGAAAAAAAAAGAGTCATTGTGGGTTTATATATTGGGCAAATCAAGCCTCTTTTACAGTTCATGGTTATTATTGTAAAATAGGTCATATTATCAAAAATTCATCAAAAGTCTCAAAAGTGTCAAAAATGAGTCAAGAGTTATTTTTTACCTTAAGTCCTATGCCATATAGAATCAAAAATTGTAAAAATAAATAAATTACCTTACAGATGCATTTTTGCTTGTACACAATGTCTACATTGTGGGGGGGATTTCCCTCAGAAAATCATGTGCCTAAGCTACATCGACATACTAGTTGAATGAGTAGTGACAAATTGGCGGATGGAGGTCTTTCAATGACCCATCGTCAGTTGCCAATGATGGGGCCACACTAATGTTTTGGTGACATATATAGTATGGTATTTTTTTTAATTTCCACTATGTGTTTGTGAAATAGGGACAAAAGAATATGCATGTTTAAGATTTATAATTTGTATGTAATTCCAAACATAATTCCTTGAGATGAAAACATTGTGAAAGGATTAAAAACACCAATGTAAGTTAGTTCATGGGTCTTCAAAGGGTTTGTGGTAGAGATCTAGAAAACCATAGGATGTGAACAATATTTTGGTAATAGTTAAGAGAGCAGTTACTATAGATATCCCATGTCTACTTTACTTCTTTATGGAGATGACACTTAGTGACATGTCCATTATGGTCAGATAATATAAATACAAGATGCATTCTTTTGCATATAATGGTCATGTGTAGTAAGATTGCATTAGTAGTATGCAAACCTATGAGTATGTGATAACATATAGTTTTGTTTGTGCTAATTCTTAGAGGTAGATGGTGTTCATATTCATGTCACGATTTGTGGTAAACCTATAAAACCATGGGAGGAGTGAGGCTCTCTTTATCAAGATCATGATTAGAATAAAGCATGCTACAATGGGTGAACATACTGCAGATAAAAGTTTGAATGTTTTTGCACCATGTAAAAACTATGGGGGGAAATGTTAGGAATAACTTTAACATTAGTGTGAATTCGAGTATTTACCGAGAGGTAAATAGTAATTGGTAAATTAGTTTGTTAAATAGTCATAATATTGTTACAATAATATTAGGAACATAGGTTATTAGACTTATTTGGTTATTTGGTTTGAAATATTTTGTAGGGATCTATAATCCCTTATTATAGATAATATTATCCTATATATTTGTATATATGTCCCATATTGAATTAATTAGATAATGAAACATAAATATTATAGTTTTTTTTAATAATTCTTTGTGTTTGGCTCTGGTCTTTCCATTTTTATCTATGCGGAATTGAACCAGACTTATCAAAATAGAATTCATACATGCACATGTAAATCAGATCTTCACACTTAGAACTTGACCTCAGTTCATCAGGGCTTATTTTGTTTTAAATGTTATGTGAAACCCCTAATTTAAAACTTATGTCCTATGTTTTACTTATCCCTCGAACCCTTGTTGCACTTCATGAATACCCCTCCAAATATTAAGGGTTTGACAATACATGCCACTACGAGGAAAAAGCCATGAGAAAGTTAGGGTTTTTATGAATGTTGGGCATTATAAATATCTAATGTGTTTCAAAAACATATGTCCTAAGGGTTTTGAAATATTATGGGTTTCCCATAACATCTTAAAATTGTCAAATAAATTTAACCTCTTCCTAAAATATGTTATTAATCTAAATTTTAAAAAACCTAAAAGTGAAGCCTGTCGTTGATGTAAAATGCCCAAGTGTACCCATTATACATTAGTTTATTAATATATATATATATATATATATATATATATATATATATATATATATATATATATATATATATATATATATATATATATATACTTGAAATATGTTGTGTATGCCTCAACTTTTAGTTTATATTTGAGTTTTTACATATGATATTGCCTATATGCACCTAAACATATTTCCATGGAGAATGTAGGGTTGTCATTCCATTTCCAAATTTCCTCCACAATTTAAGAAGCTAACGATGATCTATTAGTATTGTTTTGAACTAATATTGGTTGTAATTATTTATCAACATAATTTTATTGATCATAAATAATTTTTTCTTGCTAAAACACTCCTTTTGATTCTTGTTGGATCTAAATATCCTTTGCATGTTTGAATGTAGATGATTTCCAAAAAAAAACTTTTTTTTATGATTCTTATTTTGAGATGAGTAAATTTGAGTGCTATGCCCTTAACCTTTGGCATGTTTAGGGATATGTGTGGCCGACTTGTGGTTTACACACCTCTTTTATCTTCTTGTTACATTTATCTATGTTCTTAGTTAGGTCGGCTTATGGAATAACCATGGCTAAGTAGACTATATGTAGGAAGTAATGGTTAGTCTTTGATTATCATATTAAGTATTCTGCTCTTACTGTATTGTTGTGAAGGTTGCCCCCTCGAAGTGACTATGCTATATTATCCAATATTCTACTCTGCTATCAATTATTATTGTGTGATCTCTTATCTTTGCTTATTCTATGTGATATATAATTATTACATCTAAGTAATTTCATTACAAGTGGTATCAGAGCTTTAATTTGGGCAAGTTTTCTACAACATTTTTTTTGGGATCTAGCGAGGCATGACTTCTATGAGCATAAGGAGTGAAAAACATAAATTTCAATCTAGGAAGAATTAACTTTTTCTATCAGTGTAGTATTATTCGATGATTTTTTGAAATTTTTAAAAAAAAAGTCTAGAATTTTTTTTCCTTTTGTACATTTTCAGTCATTGAATTCATCTCGGTGAGATGGTCGCAATGGTATGTTTTACCATTACACTTTTTTGGTGCCAAAATTTTTCACCCTAGTACGCAAAAACAATCATTAGATTCATCTTGATGAGGTCATCATAATGGTACCACCTCTTGATACACTTTTTTTGGGGCAAAAACCCTCCTAGGGTTTGTGCATGAAGGGTCCTACTATTTAGGGAAAAAAAGTGGGGCAATAAACTCCTAGGACTCCTAGGGATGAGATGAAATCTTGAACTTTAGATCTAATGATTTCTAAACTTTAGGCTGAGATAAAGGGCTTGGTGCAATAGGATGACTTTGTTGTAGTTCAAACTAATGTTTCAAGGATGCACAAAGAGATTAATGGGGTAAACACTCAATTGCATTAGATCGCTGCATAATTGGCTACTATTTTATCTTAATTATAGACAAATAATCCTCCACTTCATCATTTGGGTCCTCCTCTCAACACTAACAGTGCCAATCCTCGTGTGAAATCAATGTTGTGAAAAGTGGACATGCATAAGTTTAATGGTAAGGATCCTCTCCCTTGGATTACCCAAATTGATAATTTATTTGATCTGCACCAAACTCCTAGTTTTTAGAAGGTGATAGTGGCATTTTTGTATCTAGAACTTGAGCAATTCATTTGGTATCATTAGTTGTGTGCTCAAAAGAAAAAGAATGGTGCTTCTGTTACATGGTCTGTTTTCACTGATGAGTTGTTGGGTCATTATTAGAATAATGTCTTTAATAGCTACTTTAACCAGTTAGCCAAACTGCATCAAATAGTAATTGTGCAGGATTATATTCATCAATTATAAAATATATCCTTACAGGTAAAAGACATCACTAAGGCAAATTTAACTAATATTTTTTTGTGTGTACTCAAAGATAACATATAATTGGAGGTTTAGATGTTTAATCCATTATTTATATTAGAAGTTATCCCAAGGGAACATATGGTAGAAGAAAAATACATGGTCAAATGGAAAACTTTCACTACTAGTCGTGCACGCCTTTCTAGTACCATCATTTCCTTAACCCACTAGATTGACACCTCATCAAATTGAGAAGTGAGCCAAAGGGTTGTGTTATGGGTGTGATATAAAATGGAGTAAAGGACATCACTATGCTGAAAATAAGTTTTTTTACATCAAAGGTGCCAATGAGGATGCAGATGATGAGGAGGCAATTGGTGAGGATGCAAAAAGACTTGAGGAGGAATCTAAAGACTCTCAGCCTACTATTTCTTGTAATTCCTTTTCAGGTATTAGTAATCCCCAAAATATTAAGGTGGTGGGTTTCCTTAAGAAATAAAATGTCACTGTATTAATTGATTTTGGGAGCACACACAACTTCATCAATAGTAAGTTGACTACTCATTTAAACTATTTCATTTATCTCGCTCTAGAATTTCAAGTCATGATTGTAGATGGTGGTACTATTAGTTGTTTAGGAAAATGCCATAGTATTAAGCTAGCCATTGGAGACTACCTGTTAGATTCTCCTACATTTGTTATTCCCATGGGTGGAGCTGACATTGTTCTAGGAATACAGTGGCTCACCAGTTTGGGCACTATTGAGATGAAGTTCCAAGAATTATTCATGCACTTTCATTTTGAGGGAATGACATTTGAGCTAAGCGGATTAAAGGTTAAATCTTCAAAACTTGTTATCTCCCATTAAATGACCAAGATTCTCCAAAAGAGTGCTAAAGGATTTACAACTTTCTTGTTTTCTATTGAAGTCTATCCAACTTAGCCATTGACACCTCTTGATCTACAAAAAGTGATTGATGTCCATTATATTTTTTTGGAGACATGTCGAAAGGACTCCCCCCCAACCATATGCATGATCATGTCATCAAATGTATTCCTAGAAGTACACCACCCAACAACAGACCATACAGGTATCCCTACACCCAAAAAAGTGAAATTGAAAAATATGGTATAAGAGATGTTGGATGCAAGAATCATTCACTATAGCCAAAGTGAATATTCTTCGCTAGTTATCATGGTGAGAAAGAACTATGACACTTGAAGGATGTGCCCTGACTATAGAGAGCTCAATAAGTACACCATCAAATATAAGTTTCCTATTCATGTCATTAATGATTTGCTAGATGAATTGAATGGTACTCTTTATTTGACCAAGTTAGATCTACATTCTAGGTATCATCAAATCTAGATCCATGATGAAGACATACCCAAAACAATGTTTAGAACTCATGAGGGCCATTATGAGTTTATGGTTATGACTTTTAGTCTAACAAATGCACAATCGGCCTTTCAGAGTTTTATGAATACTATTTTTAGGCCATTTTTGAGGAAATTTATTCTGGTGTTTTTTGATGATATCCTTATTTATAGTAAAAATTGGGAAGACCATTTGTAGCATGTGAAACAAGTAATCTCAATTCTAGAACAACATCAATTATATGCCAAACCTTCAAATGTAATCTTGGATCTTGTGAGGTTGAGTATTTGGGTCATATGGTTTCATATGAAGGAGTAAAAGTGGATCCTAAAAAAATCCAAACAATAGTGGACTGGCTGGTTCCTAATACACTTAAGCAACTGAGGGGATTTCTGGGGCTAACTAGTTATTATCATGGATTTGTCAAAAATTATGGTAGCATTGCAGCCCCACTCACCTCTTTGTTGAAGAAAGACTCCTTTCAATGGACTGATCAGCTACCAAGGCATTTGAATAATTGAAACTAGTTATGTGTAACACTCTAGGGTTGGCTGCTCATGATTTTTCTAAGACTTTTATTATTGAATGTGATGCATCTATATATGGTATGGGTCTTGTGCTCATGCAAGAAGGTAGACCACTTGAATTTTAAAGTCACCACTAAAGGGTGAAAATCAGATTAAGCCCATCTATGAGAAGGAAATGATGGACATTCTATATGCAGTCAAACAATGGAGACCTTGTTTGATGGGTTATCACTTTCAGGTAAAGGCTAATCATGATAGTCTCAAATATTTTTTGAAGTAATGATTATCATTAGAATAATAATAGAAATGGGTAACTAAGATGTTAGGTTATGATTTTGAAATAGTCTACAAGAAAGACAAGGAAAATGTGGTAGCAAATGCACTATCTAGGAGGGATGAATAAGTTGAGGCATTGCTATAGGCCATGACCATTTAGCAAGCAAATTGACTAAAGGTAACAAGATCAAAATGGAAAATGGTAGTGCTACCCATGATTTGACTTAAAATCTTTAGCTAGGTTTGGGTGGATTTTAAAAATTCACATGGAAGGGTAATGCATTATGGTATAAAGACAGATTATACCTATGTAAGAAATCTCTTCTCAAACAAAAAATCCTTCAAGAACTTCATGTAACTCCACTTGGGGGTCACTCAAGATTTTTGAAAACTTATCATAAAATCAAGCATGATTTTTTTGGGAAGGACTCAAGGGGGATGTCTAGAAACATATGGCTGAATGTATGTTCTGTCAATAAAATAAAGATGAAACCATCAAATCCCCAGGTCTTTTGTAACCTTTATCCATCCCTAGCCCGCATTGGGAAGAGGTGTTTATGGATTTCATTACAGTATTATCAAGATCTAATGGTCAAAATGTTATCATGGTTGTTGTGGATCATCTCAATAAGTATTCTCATTTTTGTTCTTTATCATAACCCTTTGTTGCTAGAACAATAGCTTTTGATTTTCTCAATATAGTTCAAAAACTACATGGTACTCCTAAGATCATTGCCAGTGATGTGGATCCCATTTTCACTAGTAATTTTTAGATGAAATTATTTGCATGTTTGGGCACCAAGTTGGCTCATAGCTCATCCTATCATCTTCAATCAGATGAATAAACTTAGGTAGTCAACAAATGTCTAGAAGGATATCTTCATTGTTTTATTTCTGATAAACATGATAAATGGGTTCATTGGTTACCACTTGTTGAAGGGTGGTATAATACTTCTATTCATAGTTCTTCCAAAAAGTCTCCCTTTGTGGCCTTGTACAAATACCACCCTCCATCCATCACTTCAACCTTGAAGGTCCATCCTAAGTTTTGTGCAATTGAGGAACATATACACCATCAATAGGAGGTCCTTGCAAGTTTGCATGAAAATTTAGCCATGGCCCAGAATCGCATGAAGCAACAAACAAATCAACACAAGAGTGAGAGGCATTTTGACATTGTTGATTGGGTCTTTAGTCACTCACAACCATATAAGTAAATGTCCTTGAAACAATAAAAAAAGATAACAGGTTGTCCCCTAATTATTATGGGCCTTATCAAATCTTGTAAAAAACTTATAGTGTGGCCTACAAGTTATAGTTTCCTTCATCCACTCACATACATCCAGTATTTCATGTATCATGTTTGAATAAAGTTGTTGGACATAGAGTTGTTACTCAAATTGAGTTACCATAATTAGATGAGGAAGGGAGAGTTATTCTTGATCCTCAGGTGATCCTTCAAATGCGTACTAAGTAACTATGATCTAGATCAATTAAGGAGTACCTGATCAAATGGAAGAATTTGCCATGTGAAGATGCCACCTAGGAGGATGAATCCTTTGTGCAACAACATCCAGAGTTGATTCAATGTTGAGGACAATATTATTTTGAAAGGGAGGGACATGCTACGCCTTTAACCTTTGGCATGTTTAGGGATATGTGTGGCCAACTTATGGTTTAAATACCTCTTTTATATTCTTGTTACATTTCTCTATGTTCTTAGTTAAGTTGGACTATGGAATAACCATGGCTAAGTAAACTACATATAGGAGGTAGTGGTTAGTTTTTTATCATCATATTAAGTATTATGCTCTTATTGCATTGTTGTGGAGGTTGCCCCCTCGAAGTGGCTCTGCTATATTATCCAGTATTTTTCTTTACTATCAATTATTGTTGTGTGATCTCCTATCTTTGCTTATTATATGTGATATATAATTAATTTATGCGAAGATCTAAGTAATTTTATTACATTGAGCTACCTACATTCCATTTTTTATCAGATCTACTACACTGTCATCTTGGCCTTCCACTTTCTATTGCTACTCTTCCCTATAGAACCTATCACTTTTTATTTCAACTTCCACAATCCATACATAATTTTACAAAGTACTTAATAATAATTTAAAATTCATAAAAAAATAGTAATAAAAAAAATAAATTCATAAATAGTAATTTGTTAAGTTGTAGTAGAAAGACAATTCTAATTTTGTAAGCTCTAATTATGAAATAAGCTGTAATTGTGTTACATGTGAGTATGCAAAATCCTCCAACTTTGTAGTCCTAATTTTACTCATTATAAAAACCTAAATCTAAATTAAATCATAATTTTTAAGCCCCAATTTTAATGAAAACCTAATTTTTATGAACCCTAATTTTTTATGGCCTAATTAAGAATCAAACCCTAATTTAATAATACCTATTTATAAAATAAATCTAATTTCATCATCCCTAATTATGCAGTAATCCATGATTTTATTATATACTAAACCCTATTTATGTAAAAAATCATAAATTTTGAACCTAATGTTTCTATGCAAAATTGCTTTCTACATTCAAAGAAGAAATAAGAAACTAAAATAAATGGTCAAGGCTAGAAGTACCTGATAAAGTTATGCGCACCGAAATCAGACGTTGGAAGATTCTCCTCTTTGGCTGTGGAGGAATGACACCTGCGAAGAAGAAAAGACTGAAACACAGAAAAACGTTTATCAAAGGATATGGTGGGCTGTCAGGCGAACGCTCGATCCCGAAAGTACGAAGACTTCCTAAAAGGATATCAACCCACTGATAAAAAAGCGAAATATTTGACGAAAGTAGATAATGAAAGAGAAAATGACAAAAATAAATGACAAAAAATTAAAATGCGTACCTGATAAGCAGCACTGTTCTGCACAGTCGCCGGCGTCGGTCTCTGTGGTGCCGGAGTTGGTTAGGGAAGGTGCCGACGTCGGTTGAGGTACCGTCATCGGTCAGGGAAGTGATCGACGTCGGTCGGGGCAGGTTCTGGACAGAGTCTGGGCGAGTTGCAGAAGGTCTGGGAGAGTCGGGACAGGGTCTTGACAAGTTCGGGATAGGGTCTGATGGAATCGGGATAAGGTCAGGATAGGGTCTGGGCAAAGTAAGGTCGGGTTTGGACAGAGTCTGGGGGTTTTGGTCGAGTCCGGACAGAGTTATAGATTGGGGTAATGGGCAGGGATGTAAAGAAGGGACTCAGGGCTTGGGTCTGTGGTTTGAAGATTCGGAATGACAGAAATAATGAACAACTAATAATCAGAAGGAAATGAAAATAAACAAAGAAAATATTTACCTGTCAGAAGACATGATAAAAGCCATATTCGAAGTTGTTGAAGCGTCTGTGCAGTGCCAGATTGAAGCGAATGCTGGAGTTAGTGGATGCTGGAGTCAGTTGATCGCGAGAGTGTTGATTGCAAGGGTCTGTGGATGTCAGAGTTTTGGAATTCTGATTGATTGGTTCTGTTCTTCTTGTTTGGGATTGATCAACGGACGTTGATGAAGGCCAGGGGACGGTTCGATAACCGTCTGGGAAACTGATTGGGAATCGAATGATAACTGATAACGAATAACGGTAAGGTGACCGACGTCGATAGGATTGCCGACGTCGTCCGATAAGTGACCGATGTCGGCGACATCGACCAGGTAACGATCGTCGTCGGCAGATGCATAATGAGGACAGAGTCTAGCTTTTAGCTCTCTGCTCATTGTTACATGCTGCCAAGGTCAAGGCTGGTAGAAAAAGTGATCGACAAGAGTTAAATAGGAGAAGAAGAATAAAACAGGGGATGACCAGGGGAGTTGACATGATTTCGGTGTCTACATTTGCCCATTTTTGTCTTGTTGGTTATTCTAGACGAACTGTAAGACAAAAATAGGAGTGATTGCCCCAGGTGTGGGATAAGGTTGATTTTGTCTCGTTGGTTGTTCAAATGAACTGCAAGACAAAATAGGAAAAAAATAGGTTGCCCCGATTATGGATGAGGTATTCCCCCTCAAAGCAGGAGTCGAGGGAAGGGAATCGAGAATCGGGTGCTGATTTGACAAAGAGTGGATGAAAAAGGGGTGAGGGTGAACGCTACAAAAGTTGTGATTGCACGCATATCGCTAAACGAGATGGTCAGGTCAAAAGTGTCGTAGGTCAAGGGTCGAGGAGTGCTAAAATTGAAATAACCGGGCCCCAGCATTTAGTCGTCTGCTGATCGGGTCACTCAATCTAAGCTAAAGCTCCAAATGGTCATCGTGTTCCAGGTATCTCGGGCTCAGGAAATGCTCCCAGAAACACGAAAAAGTCACAAGTAGTAGGGATCAACTGGCTCGCGATCCTATACTTGCGAAGGGTAAAAAAAAAGGGTCTACGGACAATTCTGCTAACCAGCCGTGAGGTAGCATACACGCAAAAACAACCAAGGCAACAATGTCTTGGAAGTGATTGAGGTCGGAGGAGATAGGCATGATCTTCAATGGTCATGGGTCAAGGTGGATGGATGGACGAAAGGATGTGGCTGAGCTAACCTCAGAAAACGTCATGTGATCTAAGTGCTGCCTACATAGCCCTTTTGTGAAGGGCCTTAGGCCAATGTAGTTCTCCCTAAAAGGGAGGAATGGTCAAAGAAAATGATTGGTCTTGATCAAAGTTACAAAAGAGAAGGTTTGTCCATCAAGGAGATGAACAAATGGGGGTGGTCGAGCTAACCTCAGAGGATGTGTTATCTGAGTGCTGCCTACATAGCCCTGGTCATAGGGCCTCAGACCAATGTAGTTCGGACAAATGGAAGAGATTGGTCGATGATTGGATGTGGTCAAGTGTCGAAATGATGAGGGGAAGATGAGGATAAGATGATGCTACAGATGGTGTATTCTGTAGAATTGATCGAAAGGCTTTCATCCCTAGCAAGTTTCCATAGTCGTGATGGATGTATGCTAAAAATGAATGAAGGTTGATTTATGCTTTAGCAAGTATTGGTTTATGCTTAACATAAATTGAGTCTGGTCGATAGTTTCCATGTGTACTGGTGTCCATAGAAACTATGTGAAAAGGACAAGGATGATGATAATGTCATGTTGTCGAGTTGTTGGTCTGAGAATGTTTTAGTTGAAAAAGGTTTGGTTAAAGGTGACCAAAGTGAAAGATATGTGAAAGGCATATTGCTCTTTCATTGACAAAGACCAAAAAGATAGCATAGATAGGGGTTATGAGAACCAAGAGCCCCATTCATGCGTGATGTCGTTGACCATAGTTATGTTAGAGCGATAATCGAATCACGTCGACATTAAAGTGAGCTCGAAGTCCCTTGAGCAGGTGATAGGAGGAGAAAAGAGGGTAACCCATTTTAAGAGCAGAAATAACTATGCCCCTTTTTATAGGAGACCCTGAGACAACTATAAGTCAAGTCCATGACTCATTCAATTTTTTTTTTTTTTTTGGCGCAGACTGATCAATGCGGGAAGCCTGCATAGAGATGTCATTTGCTTGGTGGTCAGTTGTGAAGCTGATCAATGCGGGAAGCTTCTAAAATAGTGCTGTTTATTGCCAGATTAGTCATAGCCATCCTTCAAGGGAGTGGTCTATATTTTTGTTTAATATAAGGGCTTTTGAATAGCTGTCCTTCGAGGGAGCAGTCTATTAATTACAACAATGATAGTACAGCTGTCCTTCGAGGGAGCAGTCTATTAATTACAGCAATGATAGTATAGCTGTCCTTCGAGGGAGCAGTCTGCTTTTTGATTTTGATATTGATATAGTGACCATGGATATTATGACATCTTGATTTGTTTTGACAGAAATCTGAGTCGTGGACAAGATTATAGAAGGTCAAGGGCTCCCTTTTATGAGGACAAAGCATCCATACAACATAAAAGGGGGTATAGGAATTGTTAAGAGGAATAGGGTTGAAAGGAAGTAGGATTAAGAGGACGGGGATTGCTCAAGGGACGAGCTCAAGTTAAGTGTCAAGTGGACGAATACTCGACTAACAGTAAAACAGTCGCAGATGCAACGCATTAAGAGGCTCAGGTTCTGTGCGTCTATCAAGAGAAGACAGACGATAAGTCCCTGATCCATACTTGTGCGTGATAATAAAAGGTCTGAGCTAATTAGGAGCAAACTTGCCTCGTTTACTTCGCTCCATATTGGTCACGTGTTGATTCTCTTTGAGGACGAGGTCTCCGATGTTGAAATCTCGTTCTCGCAGATTTTTGTCATAGGTGCGTTTGATGCGATGTTGATAGACATGGAGATGATTAAGGGCAGCAAGACGGCGTTCGTCAAGTAACTCAAGTTGAGCTAAGCGATCTTGACGAAAGTCATCGTTGGAAAGAATATCATGTAGAGAAATGCGGAGAGACGGGATCTGTACTTCGAGAGGTAAGACAGCCTCTGTTCCGTACACGAGAGAAAAAGGGGTAGCACCCGTAGAGGTTCGGATGCTAGTGCGGTAAGCCCACAAAGCGAAGGGAATGTGAATGTGCCAATCCCTGCCTGTGTCACTAACCACTTTCATGAGAATTTTGGTGAGAATTTTGTTGGAAGCCTCAGCCTGCCCATTTGCTTGTGGGTAGTAAGGCGAAGAAAAGCTGAGTTTGATGCCGAATGAGTCGCATAATGTTTGGACAGTTTTGTTTTTAAAGGACTTGCCGTTATCGGTGATGATTTTATGAGGGACACCGAAACGATAGATAATATGGGTGGTGATGAAGTCGACGATCTTGTCGGCTTTTGTGGAGACGAGAGGAATAGCTTCCACCCACTTGGTGAAATATTCAGTGGCTGTGATGATGGATTGATGACGAAGAGACGAATGAGGGTTAATCTCACCGATGAGATCTAAACCCCACTGAGAAAAAGGCCAAAAATCCTGAGCGATTTGTAAGGCGTGACTAGGAAGATGAAGCAAGTTAGAGTGCTGCTGACATTTGATGCAACGCCGAACATAGTCGCTACAGTCTTGATGAAGGGTAGGCCAATAATAGCCCAAACGAAGGATGCGCTTGGCAACCGAATTCCCACTGAAATGTCTGCCACAAATCCCGTCGTGGACTTGTTGAATGGCTTGGGATGCTTCAGTGGAGGTGAGACAGCGAAGAAAGAGGCCGTCGAAGCCTCGCTTACAGAGAAGACCCCCTAGCATGGTATAGCGAGCAGTACGCTTGATAAAAGCTCGTCGTGCATTACTAGAGAGGTTGGGAGGAATGACAGAGAAAGATAAGAAGTCTACAAGTTGCTTATACCAAGCATCTTGTGGACTAGGGTCTATAGTGTTGACATGATGAATGTGAGAAGAGATATATGAAGGCAACGACACACGACGCACCGTGACAAAAAGTTTGGATGTAGATGAGGAAGATGGGATATGTGAAGCGAGAGAAGCCATGGTGTCATCAAACTTATTCGTGGATCGAGGAACAGTCTGCAGGAGGAAATGGTCGAAAGATGCAAGGAGAATGTCAGCACGGTTTTTGTATCTTTGCAAAATTTCATTTTTACAGAGGTATGAACCGTTAACCTGATTGACGACGAGTTGCGAGTCGCCGAAGATGTTGATGGACTTCATGTTGAGAGAGAGGGCAGTCTGGAGTCCCAAAATTAAGGCCTCATATTCGGCCATATTATTGGTACAATCAAAGTCGAGTTTAAAAGACAAAGGCATGGGCTCCCCTTCGAGTGGGATGAGAATAACCCCAGCACCCCCACCTAGTTGACATTTGGAACCGTCAAAGAACATAGTCATCTGATAGGTGGTGTCGTCGGAGGAAAGCGCAGCGATAGACTCATCAGGGAATTCACACTGCGAAGGTTGATTGTCAGGAAGAGGGGCATCTGCTAGTTGATCAGTGATGGTTTGCCCCTTGATAGATTTCTATTGGATGAATTCGAGATCGAACTCAGCAAGCAGCATGAGCCACCGAGCCATACGTTGATTCTGATATGGCTTGGAGTGCATATACTTGAGAGGGTCGGTGTGGGTGATGACAAAGGTTTTGTGACTAAGAAGATAGTGGCGAAGCTTAGTAGCAGCAAAGACTAACGCCAAACAGAGTTTTTCGATATGGGTATACCGAGTTTCATAGTCGACCAGTGTTCGGCTGATATAATAGACTGCTTGCTCACGAGGATGCTCGTCTCGGTGCGCGATCATGGCACCTAACGAATGGTTGGTGGCAGAGATATAAAGGTAGAAGGGTTGGTCGTCTTTAGGTGGAATGAGGACTGGTGGAGAGACCAGATAGGTTTTGAGGGCTTCAAAAGCCTCTTGACAGTCCTTATCCCATGTAAAAGAGACGTCTTTCTTAAGGAGATGATGAAAAGGTTGACAGCAGTCAGAGAGCTGTGAGATGAAACGGCGAATGGACTGGAGCTTCCCTTGTAGACTGCGAAGCTGCTTGAGATTGGTCGGAGGCGGCATTTCGAGGATAGCGCGGATCTTGGCGGGATCTATCTCGATGCCACGGAAGGAAACAATGAAGCTGAAAAGCTTGCCAGAGAGGACCCCAAAGACACATTTCTTGGGGTTAAGACGAACATTGTATTGAAGAAGACGAGAAAAGATGGTTTTGAGAATGGTTAAGTGGTCGCGGCGAAGCTTGGACTTGCCGAGCAGGTCATCCACATAGTCCTCCATGATTTTGTGGAGGAGATCGTGGAAAATGTAGGTCATGGCACGCTGATAAGTGGCACCAGCATTCTTCAAGCCGAAAGGCATGACTCGATAGCAGAAAGTCCCCCATGGGGTGATAAAGGTAGTCTTGTGCTGATCTTCTGGAGCAATCAGGATTTGATTGTATCCTGAAAACCCGTCCATAAGAGATAACATCTCATGGCCGGCCGTAAGATCAACAAGCTGGTCAATGTTAGGAAGAGGAAAGTCGTCTTTGGGACAGGCTAGGTTGAGGTCGTGATAGTCTGTGCAGATCTGAATCCCCCTAGTTGCCTTGGTGACTGGGATGATGTTAGAGACCCACTGTGGATAATCGATGGGATGGATGAAGGAGACAGAAAGGAGGCGCTGAAGTTCTTCTTTGACAAGGAGGGCAACGCGGGGATGCATCTTTCGAAGCTTTTGCCTAACAGGCTTAGCCTCTGGTTTGGTGACAATGTTATGGGTAACGATGGTGGGGTCGATGCCAGGCATATCACTGTAAGTCTAGGCAAAGGCCTTGCTATGGTTGGAGAGGAAATGGGTATAGTCAAGCTGCTCCTGAGCGTCTAAAGATTGGCCAATCTTTAAGACATAAGGAACGTCAGAAGAAGGAAGGTTGATGTCAATGGTTGATTCATTTAACATAACCTGGGTCTCAGAAGGGAGGGAGTGCTGGATGAAAGAATCGTCAGCGCCCATGTAAGAAAGAATGGCGTCATCGTCAACGTAATGAACAGTGTGAATGGTTGCCGACTCATCTTCGATCATGCTAGGAAAAATGAGAGGGAGAGAATTGGACACCCCATTGAGCTGATAAGTCAAGGGGTCCAGGCGGATGGTGTTTATGGAAAAAAAAAACTAGGAGGAATGGAAACCACTGACTCTGTAGGTGAAGGGGGTGAAACAGGCGAGTGTGGAGGTGATTGGTCAATGATTGGTTCAGGACAAAGGTCTAAAGGGTCTTGAGCAGGGTCATGATATCCCAGACCATGTCGTTTCTTGGCGTCGTCATCATTGAGCGATTGGATAGGCTGATGGGAGCCTTGCTCATAGCGTCCGAAACCAAAACCCTTCGATGCACACCTGTAAAGGTAAGTGTGTGCAAAAGCGGGGTTGCTAAGAAACGAAAAGTTTGATGTGAAAGGTTGAGGTGAAGAAAGAGGATTACCGTCAATAGGAGCTTGATTAAGCCCCCCATAGACGAGGTTAGTGCGAAGGTGAGGGGGACCATAAGGTATGATCATCCCTATCCGATGGTCGTAGCTGGGACTGTGATGAAGATGTCCATACTCTTGTGGAGTTTGGAACATATCTAAAGCCAACAAGTGATACTCTCCCAATGAAAGTCTTTGGAAGACATCTTCCATGGGATCTGTGGTCGTCGCTTGAAGGGGAGGCGTAAGGGCGACTGCCTGTTGCAAATTGGTCGAAGCTTCCGCAGATGGAGGCAGTGCTGGGGTTAACGGCTTGATAGGGATGAGGACATCGTTTGGACGGTAGGTGGTGTTGCATGTTTTGAAGGGCAAAGGGTCAGTAGGAATGGTGTGGACTTGTCTGTCATGCTCAAATTTCACACAATAGTGCAGGGTGGAGGGGACACAGGACATGACGCGGATCCAGGGTCGGCCCAGCAAGATGTTGTATTGAAACTCTCCTTCGATGATGTAGAAGAGCTCCAGGACTGTGCGTGGACCAACGCGAATATAAAGAACGACTGTGCCAATGGTCATGGCAGTAGTGTCATTGAAAGAGCGCAAGATTGCGTCAGTTTTGGAGACACAATTCTTGGGAAGAGCCAACTAATCAAAGGCATGGGTGGAGATGATGTTGATGCTAGCGTCTCTGTCAATCATAACGCGTTTAATGCGTGTTCGATCGATATAGGCAGTGATGAAGAGGGCAACATCCTGATCTTCTGTGTTGGATGTAGGAATCTCAGAATCGCTGAATGTAATGGAGGTGATAGGGGCTAAGGAGTGGATAAGGGCAGCAAGTGGTTGGGGGTCCTCGGGTTGGACCTCCGCTGCCTGTAGGGCTTGGATGAGGGCCTGACGATGTTGGGGCTAGGTTTGGATGAGATCGTAGAGGGACATCTTCACAGGCATCTGGTGAAGCTGTTTCAACATGGAGTTGTGGATTGGTCCGGAAGAAGAAGAAGAAGAGGAGGGTTGAGGCGTGCCAAGGATAGAAATCTTAGGCTTAGGTGGTTGAGGTGGATTGACAAAAGGGTAGGTCCAAGGAATGGTAGCTTTTTCTTTCGCCTTGTCCTTTTGTGACCTAGTAGTGATGTGAATGGCATTGATTTCAAAGATGGAAGGTGAAAGTGATGAGGGAGTTGTAACCGGTTGATGAGATGTAGATGGGTTTGAAGAGGTAGAAGGGTTATGAGAAGGAGTCAGGGGTCGGTTGAAAGTGTCCTCAAAGAGAAGAGTGTCTTTCTCCAGATAACGGCGAATGACAGCCTTGAGGGCACAGCAAGCCTCGGTGTCGTGTCCTGGTGTACGATGATATAAACAAATCTTCGTGTCGTTGAACTAGGAGGGTTTAAACCCGAGAGGTTGGAAAGGCTTGATGGGTGGAAGAGTTATGCTAGAAGTTTGCAAAAGTCGTTGCAAGATTAAAGAGTATGAACCCACTAAAGGATCCGTGCTCATTGATGTATGCGATGTCGGTGACTTTTGCTTGGGCGAAGTTGGAGGAGGCTTTCATACCACCTTCTGGGTTGATGGTGCGATGATAGGCGGAGACGGTACACTCTTCATGAGAGGTACCACCCTTTTGGGAGAGGGTAGGCTGGTGGTCAGTAAAGGAAGCAAAGGAGGCAACCAATTTTGATTAGAGGTTGAAGTGGGAAGGATTCTGGTTAAGGTTGAAGGATGCGGGCCCAAAATGGAGGGCAATGGGGACAGAAGAGGAGGCGTTCGCCTCTGTGGTTTGGCAGTCTTTTGTGATTTGGGTTGAAGACTACTATTAGTTGAAGTCTGGTTTAAGTCCACCTTCACTTGTGGATGAGTGAGGTTGGAGACGGGGCGAACGCCAAGCGATTTGATAGGTTTAGGCGGAGTAGATGAGGGTTTTAGTTTTGATGAGGTTGATGGATATGTAGATGGTCTAGAGGCAGAAATCTGATTTTTGTTGATAGTCTTAGGAGGTTCTGCCATGGGAGGATTAGCAGCATGAGATGAGAGGGCCCGGGCTTGTTGAAGAGCTGTGAGATGGTCCCACAATCCCTGATGTTCCACTTTCCTAGAAGGGAGAAGTTCGAGTCTCTCCACTAGTCAGGAAAATGGCTGAGAAGATGCGGGATGAAGTTTGGGCTCTTGAGAAGATGCCGACGGTTGTGGGACTGAAGGTATGGTAGTTTCGGCCCCAAAGCATGGTGAAGTTTTGACAGGTTCATGTTTGGTTGGAGACGAAGGAGAGGTAGGTTCTTCCCTGGGTGGAGAAGAAACTGGAGAATGAAGCTCCTCAAGCGGGTAAAGGGCAGGGATGATAGTGCCCTCCACTTGTGGTCGAGGAGTAGGAAAAGTTGGGTCCTCCATAGGCAACAAGAAGGAAGATGGTGAAACTGGCTGTATAGGTAAGGTCGAGGCGTCCTTCAAAATGAGAGAAGTTGAGGGAGAACTGACCAGAGAAAGAGGTTCGTCCACATGTGATGGACTGATGGATAAACTCACCTCTTGAGGTTGGTTAGAAATGAGGGGCGAGACCGTATTGACTGTTCGAATATTATGTTCATGGGTATTGTCAGTCAAGGTCTGGACGTTGTTTTGGGTTGGTGGATGATTAGGGAATGGTTGTTTGAAAATATCGATACCCTGATTAAGAGGGGCATTAGGATTGTCGAGGATGAGGTCACCCTTTTCCAACATGTCTTGGATTTTTTTTTAAGGGTTTTACAGTTGCCCGTGTCATGACCTTTAACACGGTGGTAGTTACAGAAGTCATCTTCCCTATACCACGCAGGGATAGCGCGTGAGGGATCAAATTGTGGTGGTGGTCGGATCTGAGGGAGATTGATGGCCCCTTGTTTGATGAGTTTTTCCAGCACAGACGCGTATGATTCTCCAAGTGGAGTAAACTGTCGCTGCATGTATCTCTACTGAAATTGGCGAGTGGCACTCATAGATGTGGATGGTTCAGATTGATTAGTTGAAGGTGAAGAGGAAGAAGATCTAATAACCACAGCATTTGCTGAAGCTTTAGATTTAGGATTGGATGAGGAAGGCTTAGAAGAGGGGTCATTGGTTTTGGAGTTAGGATTCTTACTCCGCAACTTGACTTTATTCTCCTCGACAGCACGTAACTCAAGTTTACGAGCCATCGTGAAGGCTTCATCAAAAGTGCGGAAGGTCTAAACCCTCAAGGTAGAAGAAATATGTTTAGCGCAGGCTTGAGAGAAAAGTTCAATAAGCTCAGGCTGGGGTAAGGAAAATGAAAGTTGATTGATAAGGCCCCTCCACCGAGCGACGAAATCAGCAATGGATTCATCCTCGAACTGGCAGATATAATAGAGGTCTGTGATGGAGACCTTCTTGGTGATATTGATGGAGAAATGATCGAGGAAGAGCTGGGCCAACTGAGTGAATGTGAAGATGGAATGGCTAGGAAGAGAGCTGTACCAGTCAAGTGTAGCACTCGAGAGAGACATGGGGAACGTGCGTAAGAGTAACGCATCGTCGTGGGCGATAAGGTAACAGGCGTGTCTGAATGCCTGTAAATGTTGTTGTGGGTCTTCCTTGCTTTGGAAACGAGAAAACTTAGGAAGTTCCCACTGGCTAGGATATGGTCTGATGGGGACAGAAGGATGGATGGGCTCGTTGCAGATTTGTTCGTACGAGAGAGTATTGCGTGAGTCGATAACGGAAGTCTCTAGGTTGGACATTTTATCCATCAGCATCTTGATAATATCTACTGACGGATTGGCGGGTGGAATGCCTCCTAAATTGTAACCTGCTTGAAAGAGGCTGGAAGAGGTGTACGACGTAGTCGGTTGTACCAATAAGGGTGCAACGTACGGATGACTAGTCGTAGGGATAGAAGAAGTGACTAAGGATGGTTGGATAGAAGGCATTGCTAGGTTTGATGTTGTCATGGGATGTTGGCTAGAGGTAACATGGGCTAATGGATAAGTAGCCACCCTAGTGTTGATAGGAGTAAGGGTAGGTGGAATGGAGACGACCAAGTTTTGAAAGGGGGTAGAAAGTGGTTGAGTGGGCTGAGATTGATAGGGTGCCGAAACCCCGGTGAAAGTGGGCCCAACAATAGAAGGAGAGGCCACGCTTGGATGGTTGGTAAAAGGTTGGTCATTGGTTGAGGCAACACCCTGGGTATCTAAGGGTTGGACTACGGACGCCGTTGATACGGCCACAGTTTCGAGGAGAGAAGTCGGCATTCCATAGATTGGATTGCTTGAGGAGTCTCGCATTCGGCTATTCGCAAGATAGTATTGCAAGGCTGCGGTATTGAGGTCCAAGAATCGTGCGAAATCTTGGTCCCCTTCTGGGATAATAGGCGTTTGGGTCGGAGATGGTCTGGTAGGAGTTCTTTCAGTTTCCGAGTTGAACTCCATTATAGGGTTGGTTGTAGGTGGGGTAGACGGAAGAGGATGATGCCTCGCATGATCGGCTAGAGCCTTGGCTTGGCTACGAGTCAGAACCATTCAAGGCAAGGAAGAACGTCCTCACAAGCTCAAACAAGCAGATAAGAACTAAAAAAAAGATGAAGACACAAGCAGATCCTAAAACCCTAGAAGTAAAATATTAGGATTATAGTGGCTTATGCCTTAGAATATGTGTAGAGGAAGATTGGCTTTTGAGTCAGGTCCTAGAAGAAGCAGTCTATGGATGGTTTCGGGTTTTGTTATGGTGCTCAAGAAGTCTGTGTTAGCTTCCGTACAGGCCTGGTGCTAAGGAGCAAGCTCCCCTCACTTCACGATTCCAGTGGTTAGCTGGTTTCGCTTAGCCAAAATATACTTCCACTAGAGATTATCCTCCGCCAGAGAACGGAGTGGGCTTTCCCCTTGGTGATGAAATCCAAGTGAGATTGCCAGGACGGGTAAGGTATCCGCTGGGGGATGAAATCCCAGTCGGGCCTTGTCTCAGGTAAGTTAAAATGTTTATTTTGTGCAGGTGGTTTGGTCGTGTAACATCAAGTGATCCAGATTAATTCAATATGCAGTTTAATTACTATGTGTGGCTTAAGAGATGCAAGCAAACAGAAATGAATGCAAAGTGTTTTAATGCCCAAGTCGAAATGTTTGTTTGTATGAAGACGAATGGAGAAAGAGTCGAAGAATATGAGTTTTAGCTAGTCTAAAAGTGCAAGAAAGAAAGAAATATTCGTTTTAGTCCTGCTTATGATGTCATTAAGAAGAGACGAGAAGAGGCGAAAAGAAAGGAACCTAATGCGCCTAAATGAACGAAAGAAAGAGAGAAAGAACCCAAGGAGGACCTAGGGTCCCACCAGGCGTGCCATAATGTTTCTATGCAAAATTGCTTTCTACATTCAAAGAAGAAATAAGAAACTAAAATAAATGGTCAAGGCTAGAAGTACCTGATAAAGTTATGCGCACCGAAATCAGACGTTGGAAGATTCTCCTCTTTGGCTGTGGAGGAATGACACCTGTGAAGAAGAAAAGACTGAAACACAGAAAAACGTTAATCAAAGGATATGGTGGGCTGTCAGGCGAATGCCCGATCCCAGAAGTACGAAGACTTCCTAGAAGGATATCAACCCACTGATAAAAAAGCGGAATATTTGATGAAAGTAGATAATGAAAGAGAAAATGACAAAAATAAATGACAGAAAATCAAAATGCATACCTGATAAGCAGCACTATTCTGCACAATCGCCGGCGTCGGTCTCTGTGGTGCCGGCGTCGGTTAGGGAAGGTACCGACGTCGGTTGAGGTACCGTCGTCGATCGGGGAAGTGACCGGCGTCGGTCGGGGCAGGTTCTGGACAGAGTCTGGGCGAGTTGCAGAAGGTCTGGGAGAGTCGGGACAGGGTCTTGACAAGTTCGGGATAGGGTCTGATGGAATCGGGATAAGGTCAGGATAGGGTCTGGGCAAAGTAAGGTCGGGTTTGGACAGAGTCTGGGGGTTTTGGTCGAGTCCGGACAGAGTTATAGATTGGGGTAATGGGCAGGGATGTAAAGAAGGGACTCAGGGCTTGGGTCTGTGGTTTGAAGATTCGAGATGACAGAAATAATGAACAACTAATAATCAGAAGGAAATGAAAATAAACAAAGAAAATATTTACCTGTCAGAAGACGTGATAAAAGCCATAGTCGAAGTTGTTGAAGTGTCTGTGCAGTGTCGGATTGAAGCGAATGCTGGAGTTAGTGGATGCTGGAGTCAGTTGATCGCGAGAGTGTTGATTGCAAGGGTATGTGGATGTCAGAGTTCTAGAATTCTGATTGATTGGTTCTGTTCTTCTTGTTCGGGATTGATCAGCGAACACTGATGAAGGCCAGGGGACGGTTCGATAACTGTCCGGGAAACCGATTGGGAACTGAATGATAACTGATAACGAATAACGGTAAGGTGACCGACGTCGGCAGGATTGCCGACGTCGGCCGATAAGTGACCGACGTCGGCGACATCGACCAGGTAACAACCGTCGTCGGCAGATGCATAATGAGGACAGAGTCTAGCTTTTAGCTCTCTGCTCATTGTTACATGCTGCCAAGGTCAAGGCTGGTAGAAAAAGTGATCGATAAGAGTTAAATAGGAAAAGAAGAATAAAACGGGGGATGACCAGGGGAGTTGACACGATTTTGGTGTCTACACCTAAAATTATTGGTAAACCCCAATTTTAGATGCCCGAATTATGCATCAAATTCTTATTTCAAATTTAAAGACTTATAATGGAATGCTTGCAAAGAATAACCTTCTATATTTAATAAAATTATGCATGACATGCCTGATTTCTAATTGATTAATGTGGAAAATTAAAACCTTTTACTATACCATCCTAACACATCATTGTTGTTGCCCATTATGTTAACACTAGGAACATACATGTCAAACTCATAATTTTTAATATGTTCCCTTGGAATGTGTCATCTACCTATGTGGAGTAAAAATCTAAACTAACATTCACCGTTTAAAAAAAGAGTGAATAGAGGGGAGAACAAAAACCCTTAGTGTCAAGACAACAATAAGCAACCCAAGTAACTACTTAAGCCTTTTTCTAACAAGTCGGGGTTATAAAATATGAAACATTTGTCTACCTTAATAGTGATATCCTTCATGTGTTAAGTCAAAAAAATGACCCCTAGTCTAGGAGTGGGGTGTTATTCCTACTTGTAGCTCCTGCTTGGATGTTAACAACAAATCCTATAAATAGCCTGATAGACAATAAACAGTACTCTGTATGATGTGTTTATATATGTAATGTGAGAACATATTGTGCTTTATATCTAATATGTACTTACATTTTTCAAACTTTGACAATAATCCCAATATGGGAAACATATATCGATATTTCCATGAAAACTATGTAGTTAAGTTTTGGTAGCTTATAGCAATATGACTTTGTCATGGATGAAAATGGGATGGTCACTTAATTTTGTATTAATTGAACATTGACATGTCATTAAGAAATTATTTTTCCATTCAAAAATATATATTCCATCCTAAGTATACATGATGGTAGCTTATAATGGTTTTATATTGCATGGATCCAATTATAACAGTTTCATAACATTCCATATTTATCTATTATAAACCTTGGATGGTGACTAAACTTAAAAAAAATTTATAAAAAATATAGCTTCAATTGACACTCAAATTTTATGATCAAAGGAAAACATAAATTTCAATATCAAAATCTTAAACTTATTCTCTTGGGTTTTGCCTATTAAGGTAGCAAAATAGAGCGAGTACCTTAATAGGTAGAGCATATAGAAATATGTTTCAAATTTTGTTATCACAACTTATATGTTTTCCTTTGATCATAAAATTAATTTGCCAATGTTGATGTGTCATTGAATTTCCATTACAAAATAAACAATCCATCCTAAGAACACATATTGATAACCTTCACTTTTAGTAATAGCTTAACAAGTTTAAAATATTATTATCTATAGTCTTCAAAATTCCACTCTTGATTAGTCCTCTAGGCTTAGAACTATTATGTCTCTTTGTGTATAGAGTAGTACTATATTTTTTTATAGGATTTCATTTTAACTTCACTCAACATTAATTTAATTATAGGAAATCTGATACCACATATAAAATAAATAATATATCACTAAAATTTATTAAGTCTTGTTCCCATTTTTTAAAGAAAACTAGTTAAGAGTAATCAAGACTCTCAATTATGTAAGATATTTAGAATGTAAAATTAATGTGAAAATATGTTGTTATATGTGTGTGTGTGTGTGTGTGTGTGTGTGTGTGTGTGTGTGTGTGAGTTATAAAATTAGGGAAGTAGAGAGATTTTAATTTTGCATAGTGTGTATATATACATATATGTGAACACACACATGCACACAAACGTGCACACACACACACACACACACACACACACACACACACACACACACACACACATTTTGCATAGTGTGTATATATATGGAACATGTGATAGAAATTATGATATTACATTTGTTTCCTTTATGTTGTTTAATGTGTATGGGGTGAAGACATAGTATCGGGGCTTTATTGCTAGTGATATGAGTATCTCTCATCATTTTTTAGAATATGAGGCACTAATACAAGGGCTTGAGGTTGCCCTAAAGTTGGAAGTGACAAAAATATTTATTAACATGGAACATGTGATAGAAATAATGATATTACATGTGTTGCCTTTATGTTGTTTAATGTGTATGGGGTGAAGATATAATGTTGAGGTTTTATTGCTAGTGATAGGAGTATCTCTCATCACGTTGTAGAATATGAGGCACTAATACAAGGGCTTGAGGTTGACCTAAATTTGGAAGTGGTAAAACTCTTTGTTAACTCCCCCAATGAGGTTGTTGTTAAATAGATGAAAAATGACTATAAGTACAAGAAATCCCATTCGATACCCCTGAGGTCTAGGGCTAAACATCTAGAACTTTACTTTGTGTCATGCACAATAAGACATGTAGGTGTATTTGAAGGCATGATTATTGTTTTTAAATTAACATTGCACACAAAAAATGAAGAGCTTGCAATTGTAGATACTAAAATCTACATTTATATGTTAAAATAGTTGTATTCACTTGGAAAATATTAGTCATGTCTCTACCCTTCAGTTCTTGACTAACCTTGCAGCTGAAAGGCTTGTATTCGCCATCTCATTATGCCTAAATTTTGATCTTATAGTTTGAACCTAATATTATAATTATCCAAATTACTTGTATCCTGAAATATGATTAAAACTTGATAAATATCCTTCACTTTTAGTTACATAACTTCGACACCATTCTATCTTTCAAGACACTAGTGTCAACTCTAGTGTCCCTACTCCAGGGTAGGTGTTCGTACCTTTCAAACACTCAAATTTGTAAATATTTTGATATGTAAAGGTTAGCCTATTTGTTTCCTTTAACCTTCCAAAAGGAAACATTTCAAAAGGTGTGGTATAAATACAAGTTAAAGTCCACTCATTATTCATCTAGAAAATCACCTCTCAAGCTTACATTACAATACTAAAAATCAATTCCATAACTGAGATATTTTTCCCTATTATTTCTTATTTACAAATCAGTCATAGAAGTAGTCAAAATAAGAGATCGTGAGTAGTATTATACAAGTTAAAATCTAGATCACTACATGCACTTACATATAGGAAATTACACAATTGTTCACACATAAATCCACATAAGAGGGATAACTACATCAGTATGAAGCCCTATTCACAATATATGGCTATGTAAACAATGATCATTGATATAGGGGTCTTTAAGGTCAGCTCAACTTCACTTGAGTCCATGAACCCCCATTTTTTTAAGGTTGCATGCCTCAAATTAGAGGATCTAGGGTTCTGATCAAAAGGATGACATTGAGAACCTTTGCGCATGATCCAAAATAAAAATATAAAAGTCGATAATAAACCCTAATAGTTATAGGTGGAAGTTTTAGAAAATAGTTAATATTATTCACCAAACACTTGTGGCAAAATTAGGTTACTAGTGGTAAAATTAGGACACTAGCGTCAATGCTAGTGTCCACAGGGTGATGCAAGTATCCAGGTTGACAAAAAGCAAATATCTGAAATCTAATAATGGATCTAGATCTTCAGATAGTCCACTTATGCACCTAAACTACTCAGATCTACTTGTGCATCATTATATAAGCTAAGTATAATTTCTTCTTTATATTGTTATTACCATAATATTTGAAGGTTGTACTTTTCATATTTGGCATATGCTTATATTTGATATATCTTATCAAAATATGAATAAAATATAAATTCATTTAATTGGCCTAATTTTTAGAGTAGTTTATTCCTTGCTTGATTAGGCCACTTTATTTTTTGTTATTCCTTATTTTAAAAAAGGCTTAAACATTTGGTGAGCCTATCCTCTAAGCTAAAATCAAACTAAAACCCTAGCTTGCCATAGGGTTTTAAACTCACATGGTTTTAGATTATATTAGTTATTTAGTTCTAATTTTATTATCATGTTGGATTGTTTGCTAACAATTTTGTGTCTCTTATTCTCATTTTACTCTTTAAAATTTTCAAAATGGCTAAAAATGAATCTCTCCTTACTTCTAGCTCTTTAGATGGTGATAGCTACAATCCCTCTAACAAGTAGTTTTATTTGCATTTAAATAAAAAATAACAAAGTACATTTGATAATGGTGATCCTATAATAAATACATCAATAAAGCAACCCACTCACCCTATGCATGCATATTCTACAACACGTGTAAAAAGAACAAGTATGGGTACCAAAGGATAACTCAGAGTAAAAAAGATGCAAATGCAAAAAATTAGAGCAATAAAAAATTCAAAAGGAAAACAAGAGCAAATAATGTTACAAATGACCAAGATGAAAAAGATAAATTAAAAAAGGCACAAAATGGAAAGGAACAATTACAAAAGTAATGTATTGTAAAGAAAATGTTAAAAAATGACTAAGAGCAAAAGTAAAAAAATCAAACTCAAGATAATCAAACAAACATTCTAAAAAGAGTGTTTCGAACAAAGGAGTTTTGAAAGCAAGAGATGCCAGTAAAATCAAATGATACAAATATGGTTACTAAGGATCCAGACATTATATCTAATCCATGCATAGAGGAACAAAAAGTTAAGGTTAATAATACAAAATGTATGCTTTCATTATCAAATAAAGAAGTCAAGGCACAAATTACAAAATTTCCTAGTGTTTAATCAAATATACATGACTCTTCTCTATCCATAATGAAATGCAACATTTTGACAATGATGAACATACTCAAGAAAAACAAACTTTCAAAAAGGAAACTCCAATCTATGCAATTCATTTTTCATACACATATGCTCAAATGGGTATTTTACAGGTTTAAGAACAACCTATAAAGATAAATTTATCCTATGATAATGATTACATTGATGATTATGATTCTAATAATATTAAATATTAGTACGATCTTGATGATATTGATTGCACTGCTTATGCATATGACACATATGATATAGAGTCTATACAGAGGCATCCCATTGATGGCATCTTGGTATTTTAATAACAATCTTAATTGTACATATAACCTTTGAAAGTCATTTAGATAAACAAAAAATTAAAAAAAAAATCAATAAAATACAAAAACATTCAAATAACAAAAAAATACAAAAATATTTAGCATTTTGTATGTTTTCTAGCTTTTGCATATGTTGTTTACTTTATGTTGGTAGATATCATATAATTTCTATACACACACATATTTCATGGGTAATTGAGTGTGCTACATGCATACATTAGATCCTTGATACATCAGCATGTAGATGATGGATCTTTCCTCTTCCCACATGACACACTAATTTGGGGTCATCTTGCTTCTATTTGATTGTGATTAACACAATTTATATTATTTTATGATCATTTTCCATTATCAAATTGAGCTTATATATTAATATTTACATATGCTTATACTCATGCTTATCTTACATAATGTACTTGATTTGCTATTCTACAGGACATTTTGATAACATATTTACGAAGGGACTAGTATTGATCTATACACAATTGCTACATAGTCAAATACACTCCTCATTTGTTATTTTATGTAGATATCACACTTCTTATTCAATCATACACACTCCTTTGCCTAAAGTTGGCTCATAACATTACGCACAAGTTTTGTTCTGGCTTGTAGACTTTCATGTAATGGTTGCCTTAGATAACAACATGTGCACTCCACAACTCATAGTCCTACACACCTCACAGGAATTTACTCATAAACTCACTTGATCCTTTATTCCCCACCTTAGCACAACCACATTTTAGTTTTCCATGATCACATGATTTTAAATATGTCCCAACTAGCCATTAGTCATTAACCAATGATCACAATATTGGGAATTGTTGAAGACAACCTAGACATTAATTATTCATACCATTGCCAACTACCACATCTGTAAGGATATCAGTGCACCTATCCACATCATCCTTTGTAGCTATATGATATTCAATATTACTTTTGTATTATGCATGTTAAATATGTGACATACACATCTGGACAAAAGATAGTTAACAATAGTTAACAATAAGATTAATACCATTTACACAGTTGTAACACAGATAGCTTGTTATGTGCATCTACTTTGTATATGTGAACTGTAGACATTATACTCTATTTTACCCCATCCTTTCATTTATGAATATAAGTTTCATTTCCTGTAAGTAAGACTTCTACTCTATTGAATGTGTGTTTGATTATTCTTTGTACATTCACTCTACGCAACTAAACTCGATTGATTCCCACACACTCTTCCTAGTACCTTTGGTGTGGATCATTGGTATTAGAGCTACATTTTATTCCTTTCTTTGCATAATTAGAGATAGAAGTTTTAACAATTAGTTCTGTTTCATAGATCTCATAAAAATGTTGTAGCAAAAGCAAGACAATTGATGCCTAGAACTAACTTGAGGCAACCCCAAAATTTTGAAGACTCTTTGATGATGTATTGAAGATACAACACACTAAATTTTCTCATCAATTTCATGAATTTATGATAAAAATCAACCCGATGCCTTCCTATCCATCTCAACAATATGTTCCATAATGGTTCTAACAATAAACCCCCTTTAAAGTACACGTCAATCTCAACATCCATCTATCAAAGGCAAGATCGACGCCAAAGCATTGGATGCCTAGATTAGACAACTTAAGGTATACTTTTTATTCAACTACTTCACCAATGTTGAGATCACCTTCATAGGTATTGAAGATGTCCATTTTGATTGTTCATTAGTGGGAGGCTTTTGGTGTTAGCGTGCGTATGTTGTGCATTCTAATATAATCATGAAAGACTTTTGTCGATGTGCTAAAGGAGGAATAATACCATCTATAACAATTTGAAGATGAATACATCAATTTCCAACAACTACATTAGCAAAAGGATTAGTCAGTGGAAACTACACTAACACATTCTATGACTACTTTGCATCCCTGAAGCGAACTTGAGTGAACAACATAGGGTGTTGAAGTACATCAGTGGAATCTCACCTTATATCTATGTGAAGTTGGAGTTATTAAATTCCAACACATTGGGATAAACATATCACAACAACACTAAGATCAAATCCAAAGCAAGGATGATGCAACATTCTACCTCCTCATCCAATGTAGTGCACAAGGCCTAGCCCTCTCATAACTCCATATTATAGCCTTCTGTGTAGAATCACAACAGTTATCACAAAGGTGGGTAGACTCGAAAGACTACATAACATGTGAAGGCTCATGCACCTTTTACTTCAAGAAAAGGCAATAATAAGTCCACCCATGATGACTTTGAATGCCATACACAATAGTTCTTGATCGTACAATATACATTGGGACCCATACCGATGGATAACACTGATCTAGATGCCTCTTGTCTAAGTACCAATACCACTATGATTGACATCTCTGAAGAGAAATATTGTCTCTTTCACACCAAGTTCTGGGTGAAGGGTTAGCCTCTCCATGTCATCATCTATAATGGCAGTCAGAATAATATAATCATGTAATTAACAAGTCAATGCCTTGGTTTTACCACTACTATACAACCTAAGCCATGTTCTCTAGAGTGGATGCAACAAGGGAAAGATAAATAGGTCTAGTGACAATGCACTTTCCAATACAAAGTCAAGCCTATGGAAGATAACATCACTTGTGACATCAGACCTCTAGAGGAATGCAATATCTTATTGGGAAGATTATATCTACACAAACATGAAGCTACAAGCAAGTTAATCCATAACATTAGACTATCCATGCTCGAGATCATTTTTACCACCTTTTTGAGTCAGTACCCATGACCAAAGTTTCCTTGATCTATGCCAAGTAATGTCATAAATTTGTATCGCATATACATAAGTTTATTTTGCTCATGGTTCACCCTAACACACCTACGTAATTGATGACAAGGCACACTATAACAATGTATAATACTCACATAATATCATAACCACAACCTGACAAATTACTTGAATAATTTAGTGAAGCTTTTATAGAGCATGAAGGCCTTTTAACAGACTACGTAGGTAAGCACCACATTGATTTGGTTCATGGATCCCCTCTTTTGGATATCCCATGTATCAAAAATTAGTTTGGGAGAATGACAAAATTTAACGTCAAATACAAGAGCTCCTTTATCAAGCCTAACTCTTCACCTTATGGGGGTTTGATAGTCCTCACACCCAAGAAAGATGGGTCCTTGTGATTATACATAGACTATTGTGCACTCAACAAGATAACATTGAAGAATTAGTATCCACTACCACGATTGAAACCTTTTAGACCAGCTTCGAGGTGCTCAATACTTCACCAAGATATACTTGAATTCAAGTTACCATCAATTTCTAGTCCATCCTAAAGACATCTAGAAGAAATCATTCAAGAAATGAGAAGTATTTTATGAAGGGTTGGTCATGCCTTTCAACCTAACCAATGTGCCAACCACTTTCATACACTTGATGAATGATCTACTCAGGCCCTTATTTAACTCCATCATCATATACTTAGATGACATTCTCATCTTTAGCAAGACTTGGTAAGAGCATATAGATCACATCTCGCTCATCTTTGACACCTTTGAAATGATAAAAAAATGAACGTCCTTTCTTTCAAAATTTGTAGTGGAAGATGAAACATTTTATGATTTAAAACTTGGTTTTTCATAACCTATCATCGTGTTTATGCACATGAAACCCTTATTTAGGGTAATTACCCCTAGAAGATTCTACAGTGAATATTATTGCCCTGAGCATATCCTCATGTAATTTTTGGTAGATTGATATGTGATCCATAGTGATATATCTAGGATTACATGGTAGTATAGACCTTCCCAATAGGACCACCTAGGTGTCCTTATCCTACCTAATTTTTTGACATCCATGGAAACCTGGTATAGGCTAGGGTAGTCAACTTGCTCTTCTTCAAACTTAGGCTGGCTAAGTTAATCATTTAGGTTACCAATGTTATTCAAGTAGGAGTTTACTCTAAGTTAGGTTCATGACTTTTATTCTATCTAATTCAAGTAATGGTACTAATTTGAATAGATTTTAGGATTTGGACTATGCCTACACACTTTTAAGATGTAATTGAATGTTTATGTACTTGATACATGTGAAAGGTCTTAAGGGTACTACCCTTGATTTTATATCATTGTACCATGATCTATGATTACGAGGTCATTGTACCTCATACCTTCAATTTAGAAAATAATTTTCATTTTAACTAATTACTTTATAATTCTTGCCAAGACAATGTCATTTATAAGCAGATCTGATAATCTTAACTCATAGTGGCATCATGTTCTCACTAGAACATCCCATAAATAGTTTTCTATAGATTCATATTTCTCTAGTATTATTTATGTGTCACTTGGTCATAATCGTAAGATTAATAATTTATCCCACTTTATTTAAAATTTTAAATCTATAACACATTGACTTCTAAAATTTGGTCCTTTTGAAATGGTAGTATTGATTATACTTTAATAATCATTTTCATAAATAAATAAAATAATAACAAACCCCTAATTAACTTAAGCATGATTTACTGTATTCATTAGCTTTCTGAAAAGGTGTACTTATTGAAGACAAACTCTTTGGCATTGTATCACATTATGCATATGGATACTCAATTTTCTATATGCCTTAGTAGTGAATGAAAAGAGTATGAACTAAAGTTGGAACAATAGCTAAGAAAATAATTATGACTACTCAATTTCAAATGAGTCTTTTAGATGGCCTTCTTACAAACAATAAATTAAAATTACTATTCTAACCAAGTTATCATTGAAAGAGCAATGACATAATCAGGTCATTATGACCAAAGAAGGGAAATATTATTTGTAACTATCTTGCTTCAGATTCATTAATAACTAAGAAATTAGACAAGTGTTCCCTTTTGAAAATAAAACATAATTAATTTCATTACATAAAGATTCTAAGATCTTTGGTAATGAAGCTTGTTATATCTATCAATTCAAATTGCCTTTGTTTCAAATGTTAATAACTTTAATCATAAGGCTGAATTGATACATAATTTGGTAAGTAATAAGTTATTTCCAAACAATTTACTCATTTCATTGCCTTGGGCAATAAAAATGCTTTCAAGTTTTTATCATTAGTTATTAAAAATAAAGTATCAGTTGCCTAAATACAATATGCAAGCCAAAGTAAGATGGCATAATAAACTTGTACAAGTAGTGTAATAACTATTAAAGAAATTAGAAATAAGTGTCATATCATCTTATGGCAAGTACACATGTAGGAATTTGTTTACAATCAAAAGTAGACTGAACAATTTGAGTTTTAGCAATGTAATTGACAGTTATAACCAAATGCATCATAATAATAAAGTGTAATGCCAAATAATGACTAATTAAACAAGAATAGTCATGCTTTTTAACAAGGTACAAATTTTACTTGCTTAGTAGATCAATAATCTAATTGCAACATATAAAATAGACATTCATTTAAATCACTCTAAGAGGCAAGTTCTTGTATAATAGAAACGATGCAAGCTTAAATAAGCATTTATACTCATCAATAAGAACATCTAGGTTTAACATATTCATGGTGGATAATCACTAAAATTTATAACATAATCCAATGAATTTAAACATAATACTACAACTGAAATGAGATTTCTAATCCATAGAATAAATAAAGTATGTGAGAGTATATTTAATCCTTACAACTAAATTTTAGAATTGTTGAAACTAATTTCATACAACTCAATGAAAGTGACATAATCCTACAACAATAATAAATGATTCCAACCATAATTTAAACAAATTATTTGACAAACATGTTGCATCACTATATCAACAATGGATTAAAATCATAAGTACAACAATAAACAAGCCGATTAATAAACATGTGTCTTCCTCACACGAAGCATCCCATCTCGACCCATCTTATGAGCCCCTAAATTAGTGGCCCTTAGCACCCCCAACCATTAGTTGGGAGATGGAGTCTGGATTTTGGGACTTCGAGAATGTAGGTAATGATAATATAGGAATGAACCAATTAAATGGCAACAATTATAACAATAAAAAAATTCACATTGAAATTCCAATACAAATGTAAATAACCTTGGCATCTTGATATTCATCTGAAAGATTTTAGAAGTCAACTATTAATTCAATTGACCTCATGATTCCTTTTTCATATGTTATAGGTGACCAAAATAAATAAATAAGATACAATCATAGAATGAGAAATAAAACTATATCTAGTATTGAGATTTTAAATATTGCTTTTATTTATTACCAGCTATCTAGATATGGATAATTTAGTCACTTGTAGTAGTGACAAGGTTTCCAAACCAGGTTATCAAATAGTTAGTTGCATTTAAAACCAAGCAATTCAACTGATTATAAGTAACTAAATTCTTAATCCTGCTATAAATGAATCATTTAAATTATTTTTTTCCATAAATTAACATATTCAACCAAAGCCTAATTCCCAAAAACCCCCAAACACCAACATAAATTTATTCATCAAACCCCATAAAATTTATACACATGTTACTAGAATAACAACCTTAAAAATTGACTTGTAAAAACAAAAACTTGGGTAACAAATAACCTAAAAAATGGCTAAATAAAAGACCAAATTTTATGCCTGGGGTTTGAACCAGGTCACTATTTTTTAGCAAGGTGAATCAAAATAAAACTAAAAATGATTAATAATGACTACCTCATTATTATTATACAAGAAGTTGGAATGAAACAACTAATTTTTACAAATCCCAAAAGTCTGAAACTAGGTCTTTTTTAGCAATCCATTGAGGGAATAATTTTTTTTTTATCAAAACAAATCCATTCAAACCCTTTTAGGTTCATCAAGTAGTCGTACAACTTCCGTATGAACCTGTAAGTAATTTTTTTGTAATATTACTTGCCCTCTTAATACTAGAAATGAACATAACAAATTTTGCATGAAAAAAAGGAATTGTAGCACTTACTTCTTTTCTTGAATCTCAATGGAAGAGAAAACAAAAATTTCTTATGCTTACTTCCTTTGGTATGGCACGACTTCCTTATGAACCTACAAGTAATTTTTTTTAATATTATTTGCCCTCTTAATACTGGAAATGAACATAACAAATTTTGCATGAAAAAAAAGAATTGCAACACTTACTTCTTTTCTTGAATGTCAATGGAAGAGAAAACAAAAAATTTCTTATGCTTACTTCCTTTGGCATGCCCTCCCTTTTCTAGCCACAATCTTAGTAGGTCAATTATCTCTCCTCAATAGGGTATTCATTCCCTAGATCTCCTCAGTGCTACCACCCTAAGGTTTCATCTCTTCCAAGCCCTTTTTTATGCCTCCCTCTCTCTCTCCTCCTCCCCAAATAACCCCATCGACCCAACAAGTGAAATGGCATTGGGGGTTGAGTTAAGCTCCTCCCAAGTTACTCAAGACATTAATACAAAAATATAATTTTGGCAAAAACCCAAAAAGTTGCAATGATATGTTTTGACTTAGGTCAAAGTCCCATAAATCCACTTAGGTCATCATGGATTTTTTTTAATTTGTCAAGTAATAACATTATTACTAATTAAACTTAGAGACAAGTCATTAGGGTCCCTTTGCTAGGATCTTGGAGGGAGAACATGATGAGAGAGGGGGGGTTTAGAAAATAATTCCCAGGCGTACCCAAGCAAGCAAACAATAATGATCTAATAAGATAAAAAATAAATATTAACAATTCCAGATTAAACTAAGACACTTGAAGTCATGACATGAAACAAGCTAATCAAGGAAGTAATGTTGCTTAGGATCATACATGAGTGAAATCAGTATACATTGGTAACAAGATCAAAACAATAGATTAAGTGAAAATAATAGAAAAAAATTGACACACACAAGCAATCCCATAATTTAATAAAAAATACAAAGTGAAGATAACAAAATGCATGACGAACAAGTCAAGAAGATGATAAAAAATTAAAAAAATATAAATCGATGGAATGACATAAGTTTTGGTTCATTATATTACCCCTTTTTACCTGTGTCAGTTGCCTTGAATCCTTATCTCTCGATCACTAAAATCCATCACCAGCCTAACTTATTTCACCTGTACATGCATCCACAAATGACATGAATAGTACCTGTAATATATAATCATATGCAAATCTAAACTAAATATCATTATGTAAAAAATCAAATATTAGGACTAAATAAATCATATACAAAAATAAACTCTAGCTATAACATTTTTTCCAGTATTTGAAAACATTAAAATAAAAGTTCAAAATAGTGTTGAATAGTGTAAAAGTATGTTAAAACTAAGTATAACAATACAAAAATAAAATATGTAGACAAGGTTATAACAACCTTGCCTTAACACAAGTTACAAGTCAACTTAATAAAGAGTATATTTGACATTGCATAGATTCAATACTTGGACTATATCATTGATCACATAGGTATCCATGTAGATCTAGAGAAGATTAAAATGATCCAAGATTGGCCTAATTTACACAATCTCATAAAATTGAGGAGTTTTTTAGGACTTGCTAACTTCTAGAAAAGGTTCATACTTGGTTTTTCACACATCTCTTGGCTCTCAGCTAGATAACATGTGTAAAATCCAATTTCATTTAGACTCATGCATAATAACATGCTTTTGAGGCACTCAAGCAATTCCTCTATGTAACACTTATTCTTGCAATACTTGAAATTACACATTCCTTTAAAATTTACACTGATGCATATAGATACACACTTGGTGCAATGCTGATGTAATATGGACATCCATTCACATACCACTTAGAGATGTTCAAAGACATGGTAAAAAGGTACTCTACCTATGAAAAATAATTATATGTTATTTTTCAAGAAATAAAGCAAGGGTTCTGCTACATTTTGGGGAAAGAGATAGTTGTTCATTTAAATCATAAGCCACTTCAATTTTTTTAGACACAAAATAAGTTGGTGAATACACGACACATGAAATAGATGAGTTTCCTACAATAGTTTCATCTTGTGATCAAACACAAGAAATGAAAAGACTGCAAGGTAGCATATTGCCTTAGTCCACTATTAATTCACATGGTCATCATAGTGGTGTACATGCATGACCACAACTTTACATACAGGGCATCCCTCTCCTCAACTGACCATGAATTCATAGTGACTTACACCAGTGTAATGTTAGGTAAATAAGTTTAGGAGTTCTACTTCTTTGACCAGATTCTTTGCAAGTTTGGACATCTTTGTGTTCCTAATGGTGTACCTCACTAACGACTCATCTAAGATGTGAAATACACCAAAACCTTATTAAACTTCAACATGATAAAGACTCTAGTTGCATTGTAGTTGCACTTCTACTAGCTGCACATACACATGGACATGGAATGCCACAATAAGTCTTGCATTCCCTATTACATTACTATGCCGATGAACATGAAGCTGTGACTTTACACACCTCTATCGGTTCCATCTAGACCATGAGAATCTATCAAGATGGATTTTAAGACTGGATTTCCTATGATGAGATGCCAGCATGACATTATGTTCATTTTAATGGATAGGTTTTTAAAGATGGATATCATGGTTGCATGCAACAAAGACATTGATGCAACTGATACTGTATAAGCCTTCTTCAACCATGTTTAAGTTCATTTTGGGCTTCTAAAATCCATCATCTCTAATCGATATCCATGATTTTAAGGTCACTTTTGGCAAGCATTGTGGGACTTGATGGGTATATAATTGGATTGGTGAACAAATTTTCATCCATAGACATAAGGGAAAATTGAAGTGCTCAATTGCACACTTGTTCATCTTCTGTAGATGTACAACCATGCACATGCTCACACTTAGGATGACAATCTCTTATGCATTAAACACACCTACAATAGAGTATTGTATAGCTCTATATGTCATAGTCCATTCCATACATGTCTTAGGTTTCAACCTTCAACACCTATAGACATCTCCTACTATGCACTAGCCAACACTTTGTCATACGAACAAGAATATGAAGTGGATAAAGCTGAGAAGTTTTTGTGACACATTCAGTCTCTTCATCAACAAGTTTATTAGATATTCTCTCATACATAAGCAAAGTAAAAGGATCACCATGATGTATATCACACACCTCATGCATTCCAAGTTGGTGATAATGTTTGGCTACACCTTTAGAAAGAATGATTCAAAGGTCCACACCAGAAGTTCAATATTTTTCACTATGGTCCTTACACCATTCTGCATGTAACTAGTGTGAATGCCTTCATTCTTGATCTCCCATTGTATTTGGACTTGCACCTACTCTTCAACATGGAACTTCTCAAACCTTACACTCTACCACTTATTGAGCCAATAGTAACACAACATACTTCTATTTTAGATATTGAACTGATAGACACATGCACCTATCATGGCACACGTCAAATTTTTCGAGTGGTCAAGGTTGGGAAATATGATGATCTAGCTAAGTGGTACACTTCTCAACAACTTTGAGTGTAATTTTCTCATATGTACCCCGATATAATGGAGACCATTACTATTCAATAAAGTGTGAATGATTCATGTACATCCATTTCATAGTCAGATACACTCTTTATTTTTTATTTTACATAGAGCTTACACTTCTCAGAGAATCATGTGCACTCCTTTGTCTAAAGTTAGATCATAACATTATGCATAAGTTCCATGCCTACTCATACACTTTCATTAAACAGTCACCTTAGATCTTAGCTTATGCACCTCACTACACACTCCATAGCTCATAGTGTTGTGGACCTCATGGGCATATTATCATAGAATTTTGTGCTCCTTTAGGACCCACCTCATCACAACCATGTGTCATATTTCCCTGATCATGTGATTCAAAATGTGGCCCAACTAGCCATTAGCTGCCAACCAAGGATCATATGATTAATAATAATTAAAGACAACATGGATATTAACTATTCCTACTATTACCAACTACCAAATCTAATAGGATATCAATGCACCTATCAACATAATCCTTGGTAGTTATAAAATAGTTTATACTAATTTTGTATTATGCATGTTAAATATGTAATATACACATCTGGCCATGATAATAATTAATGATAGTTAATAATAATTAATAATAATAGCAACATAGCTAGATCAATGCCATTTACATAGTAGTAATGCAAATATCTTGCTTCACAGATCTACTCTATATACATGCACTGTAGACATTGTACTATATTTTCCCCTATTCTTTCATTTATGAATAGAAGTTGCATTTCCTACAAGTAAGACTTACACTCCATTGAATGTGTATTTGATTATTCTATTTAGATACTCTCTGCTCATTCACTTTGCACAACCAATCTCGATTGTCCCTTGCACACTTGGTCCTAGGCTTTGTGGTGTGGATAAAGAATGACATGCTTATGCTAGTTTCTTATATTTTACTTACTTCATCTATTCATATGGATTACTTTATTATACTTCTTGTTTGTTTCATTGTCTTGATTTCAAAACATTTAAACATGTTCCTTGCTTATTGGCCACAATGCTATGAGTGTTGTTTTTTTATTTGGTGTGTGAACAGTTGAATATGTCCTCCCCTTGAGTTTGTGCCATTTGAACATGCCCCGTATTTGTCATCTCCTTAGATGCCTATTTGCATGACATTTTGTACTCTTGTGTGCGCGCTTGATTTTTTGTTGATCTCATTACTTTTATATATTTTCATGATTCATATCATGCATTTTAGGGCTTGTTACATATGCATACTATGAGCTTCATTGATACATGTACTTTGACATGATACCATTATATGTTCTTGAATACATTATTGATAGATATAAAACATAGTTGTCTTATCCTTTTGAGACAAGGTGAATATCACTTTTCATTTCGATCACCTCAAAATGTGGGGCATATCAGTGGGGACATTTCATAGAGACATGACTCCACATTATTCCCAATTCTTAGTATACATAGCCCAAGAAGCACAAGAAGCCCTGAGCTAGGTCTAAATACATCAACAAGGTCACAATACAATTGTTCAAGCACATTTACACCCCAAGATTGCACTATCATATAGCATTTCACCAATATTATACACTCACCATTGTAACATGGGAAAAGTACATGGAGTTTGATCCCTCTTTGAAGTATTGGTATGTAGGCAACACTCATCACACAAGGTGTTGATTCCAAACGCAACCCATCCTCTTGCATGTTGTCCCATTTTATATTATTTGTTCTCTCTTGTTATTTAGTTTGGGTTAGAGTGAAAAAGAAGGTACAAAGTAGCTCTTGCAACAAAGTGAAGACATCTACAAATACACACTAGACCTATAGGTGAAGGTGCATGTGTCAAAATTTAGAAAGAGAGAAAAAACCTTAAACAATGAAGTTGCACCCTAAAAATACTTATGCATGCTGGCCAAATCGAAATAACATGACCTTGTCCTAGGATAACATAAAACCCTATTCTAAATTCATAAAAACCTCAGTCAACCTCATAGTTAGTTTCAAAATCATTGTTGCAATCCTACAAATCTTAATTCTAAAGTTATTCATTTCTCATTATTGTCCCCTTTTAACACATTTATCAAATAGTAAATTGCAAATTAGTATATGTGTGATTATTGTATATCATTTGCATTCTAATTTACTCAATAGTTTGTATTGATTATATTAACACCTCTTAATCTTAATTTTGATAAAACAAAGGCTTATTGTATAATCTTAAGTCTTGCATGTACTTCTTCAACTCCATCCACCTCTTACATTTCCTTTTGATAGTGTATGTATTCATATTCAATCATAAGTACATAGGGGTTCTATTTGTGAATCCCTTCAAGATAAAATCACGACTATGAGAAAGTCAATAGAAGAATTGCAAAAGTAAAATCAATATTTCAGTTCAAAGATCACACCATGATAAAATAATAGCACATATACACCATGATAATATTTTTTAATAATATATTTACATCTTCAAATAACTATCACATGCCTCAAAAGTAATATACATCTACAATTATTGATTCAAAAAGAGTGCAAAAGGCTTTCAATATTTCAAGCGAGATATTAAGATAAATGCTTCAAAACAAGTTGATCACATTACTTTCTATGCCTCCTCTAAGGAAATAAAAATACTATTTCGCATATCACATAATGCATGGGCATAATACATATAGTTGTTTGGCTTTGAGGAATAAAATATACATCATTTTTTATAGTGGTGATTTCATAATAGATAACTCAATAAAGCCACCTATTCACATTATGATTTCATTTTCTAAAGAACAAGGGCAAGTAGAAAAAAAGAAAAAATTAGAACATGAAAGGTCACAAATAGAAAAGTTAGAGCAAGAAAAGATTCACAAAGCAAAATTAGAAGAAACAAGATTAAAAAAGGAACAAGATGAACAAGTAAGGCTACAAAAAGAAAAAATACAAAAGGAAAAGTTTGAAAAGCAAAGGTTAAAAAGATAAAAATTGGAAAAAGATAAGGTATTAAAAGAACACATTTCAAGAGAGAAATAAAATTTAGTAAAAATACAAGAGAAGTTACAAAAAGAGCAATTATCTAAAGAGAAGTTAAAAAAAACACACTCAAGGTAAGCAAGAAAATATCTTTAAAAAAAGGTTCCTAATGAAAAAGGTTAAGAATCAAGATATACCTACAAAAGTTAATGTTATAGGTGAGGTTTCAAATTCATTATATATAGAGCCTTTGTTTCTTAACCCCCTCATATATGGAAATAATTGTACCAATATTGTCATTGCATTCTTTTGTGAAGCTAATATATGTAACATGACACTTTACATTGGGTATGATAGTCAACACTAGGGTAATATTATAAGGCTTCAATGTTGTATTGGATCAATTGAATTATTAGTCACACTTGAATAAAAAACATGTCCTATTGTATTTCACATTGAACCTTCCTTGGATGAATGTAATGCAAAAATATGAATATCATGGATGATTGCAATGGGGCAACATTGGGTGAAGAATATGATTATGTCACATTTAAGCATGAAAGTGTAATTGATACAATTTCATGAGAAGATAAATCGGTAGAGCAAAAACACATAAAAAAACATATATCTCGAGAAAACATAGCTAACATAATCATGACAAAAACACATAACATAACACATATGGAAAACAAAAATAAATCATAAGGTTCAATAGCACAATACATATGGCAAGGCAAAATAAATCAGAAGGTTCAATACCACAATATTGGGTAGTTGGTTCTACATATACATATATAAAAGAAGATAAGAGTGGCACACCATAATATTAGGATCAAAAGGATGATTATGACCATTATAATGATGATATAGAATATGATTGGAATAACATGACTCATATGGAAATATAACTAATGGTTATAACACACATGATACAAGACCTACACAAAGGCAATCCGTTGATGAGATATTTGGTTTGTAATAAAATCATTTACTGTACATAAATTTTTGATTATTGCATCATGTTCTCTTATTTACTTGCACGCATGATCAATTTGATCAATTATTTTATTATCATGCCTATTATTGAATTTTTAGCCTCGTGTCTCTTATTTTTAACTTTCTAGATATTAACATTCCAAAACAATGATTAATTTTACCATACTATGCCATTTGTTTCCCCATTTTCATAGTTTGTACTGATAAAATGTCATTTTATGTCAAGGAAAGAATCTACTGATAAAGACATGAATAATTGCCACTATTGTCATGAGTTGGTCAATCATGTCTTGTGTAAAGTGTTACCCAAAAATCGTAATTTGAGTACACAAAGCCTTAATACTTCCAATTTTCAGATATTTCACTCAATTTTATTATGCAAATCACTATTTATTCATTTAAAATGTTTCCTTTGATGTGTTATATTGTTCATACATGTTACATACTTATAAAAGTGTACATTTAATGAAACAATGATGTACAATAAGTCTTTTGGATACTAATTATATTCCTACATGCTTTTCAAAGTTACAATTCATATAAAGCGAGGGTGTATTTCTCATACATGGCCATATAATCATCTATAGTGCATATTGTACATTGACACATGTCATAGATTGTTCACATATTTATCCTTTCTTCTAATTTTGACACTTTGCTTATCACTTGTTTATATCTTTTATAGTTAATTTTTTTCCAAAATAACAAAAATATCAAATATATGCAAAAATACAAAAACATTCAAAATATTCTAAATATCTAAATCATGACCCAAGTATGATTAGACATATAGTTTGCATCATTTCCATATGTTATTTAGCTCACAATTAGTAGATACCATATTCTTTAGTTATCACACATCCATTTCACTGGTATTTATGAGTGTTATGCATGACATAAAAACATTTACAGGGACTAAGATGTTGGACTATCTTCCACCCGGTAGCCTTGCTAAACTGGGCACATTTCATCCATAAGTGATAGTATTTATAGGTGTTATCACTCTATAACTCATATATTGTTTAGGTCCATACTATTTACAAATATATTGATAACATCTCTAATTCATAATTGTGTACATGATATGTTATTTTCTATGATATTATCACATTAAATATACATGAATTAAACTACATTTATAGTTTTATGTGTATACACATAATATTTTCAAAGTTTTATTAGTTGTTAAAGCTCTTTATCTTGAAAGAACCTATCGAGTCTCAATCTCTCGAAGTTCATGCTTTAAGGGGTGCACCAAGAAAGAGGTGGGTAGACCATTGGTGCTTCACAGGATTGTTATCCCTTTTGTCACTTGTTATCTACACATTATCTCCTAAAAACCATTCCCCTAAGATTTTCCTCCCATTTTGCACCTTCCTCTAGTCATTTTCCATCTTCATTAGCCCTTTCCCTAACTTTAACCCCTTTTTGGCGGTTTTCATGACTATGTCGGCTACGTCAACCTTGTATTGTTAGTAACAGAGCTTACTAAGAACTAAGTCGGCCATGGATGACATAGCTCATTGTCTAGTATGTTTTTTTTCAATTAAAATACTAGGTCGATCGGGTTGACCTTGTTGGCCAAATTTTTTTGAAGGGTTTAGAGTTAGATTTGCCTATATAAACACAATCATTTTGCCATTTCTAAGAGAAGAGAAGAGGAAAGATATATTGTGCATCTGCTTATCCACCATTCTAATTGAAGAGCAAACTTACGGTTTCATACTTTCTTTAGACATATGGATCTTATTTTTTGGGGAATTATTTTGGATGCATTGATAGGTTGTGTATCCTAGAGATGATTTATCCTTATCGTCCTTACATACCATAACAACCTCTTAGAAAGCACCTTAGCCAAGGGAGAAATTGAGGCTCGACGAGTTCGTCTTCAAATGTAAGTATTCCTAACTTTATTCCTCCTTTATAAGAGTAGATAGATATGCATTTTCACTTCTATTCCATACATTAGGACTCTGTATACATTGATGTGAGTATATGTTTTCTATACATGTTTACTTTGAATGTTTATTACCCCCATTTTGTGCCACAAGCTTTGGTGAACACTAGATTGTATTTTACTTTACTTGTTATTAATTTAGTGAATATAAAAACATAGGACCTAGTTAAGGTTATTTCATAGTTTTTCTTGATTGGAGGCTTTGGAACCCTCCTTAGTGATATTATTGTGATAAGAGATCCCTTAATTAGTTTTAGCAGATCTATATTGGTCATGACCTTGATTATATAATGTATCCCCAATCAAAAGTGTAAATAGGATCTATCTTCTCTAAGATAGGATTGATTTGTAGATTATGTTGAATTTCCCATTGTATACATTCTGGTTAATTTGATGTGAATCTAACCATTGCAAGTTTTTTTTCATGCTTTTCATTTTTATCATTTTATTATTTTTCTCTATTTAAGATACTAGGTTGACCAAGAAGATATAGTTCTAACTTTTGTGCGTAGGTTTAACACACAATCATATCAAAATGACTCTATTATTTCTATGCAATTCTTCATCAGATACAAGTTACTAGATCAAACATGGTGACACAAAATTCTTCTTCAATTTTAGATAATAAACTAAGTCAACCAGGTCAACTTTATCTTCTAGTCATCATCCAGATAAAAAACTAAGTCATGTAGGTCGACTTAGTCTTCCAATTAGTATTCAAATAACAAACTAAGTTAACCAAGTCAACTTGGTCATCTTATCAAGCTTCAACAAACAAGGTTTCATAAAACTAGGTTGAACCGATAGACTTAGTTTGAAGAAATTGCAAGCAACATTCAAGGCACTACACTAGAAAATTTGTAATCTTAATCATCTTTCAACCCACCAAGGTTCCTTTATTTCTCTCTCTTTTAATTCAATACTTCATTACAATTCTATTTTGTGCAAGTTTGTAGTCTTCAAAATTACAATCCTACAAAAAACTAAGTCAACCTGGTCAACTTAGTTTTGTAGTCTATCTTCTGTCTAAAAGACTAAGTTGATCCTATTGACTTAGTTCTTAAAGACTTCTGCTTATGTAGAATAGTAGTGACCTAGTCGACTCTGTTCTATAATGTTTGCATACACTATCATCTAAATCGACTCTATACCATTCTTCATTTAGAAGTTAATAACTATATGATAGTAATTAATTCACACTTTAATTTTTTATTATTTGCATGTTTATAGTAGCTCACATAGTCTAATTAGATGGTTTTTAAAATTACCAATTATTTGCACTATTTTTCTCTTTTTGCACACACTACGAAATCACATAATACTCAAAATGCATTTAACATTTGTCTTTCCAAGGCCTACCTACTTGGATTTCATCACCAAGAGGGAAGCCGACTTGGTTTTTTGGTCAAGTATAAATACGTGGTTAATGGTATATATTGGCAAACCACCTGATATTGTTATCACTGTGAGATTATGAAGTGAGGGGTTAAGCCCTAATATCAAGCTAGTACCATTGCCAACACATATCTCTTTCAACCTAAAATTCTTGAAACCATCCATAGATTGCTTTCTATTTCTGTATTTTTAGCCAACTTCACTATCACACTTAAAATAACACTTTATAATAATTTAACAACACCTAAGATGACCTTTTAGTTAGAATTTACATTTTAGTTGACTACTTGCTCTCTAATAATTATATGTTGTATTTAAAAAACTTGTATTAGCTAGTGTTGGTGTAAAGTTTTATGTCATTCGCCAATTAGATCATTCTCATTGATTCAAGTGTTTGTGTGTTTGATTTTATTTCTTGCTTCAAATTACATTGCAAAATCTTTCCCTATTTTTAGCACATTGTCATTTTATTTGACACAGTCTTTTACAAACTATCTTTTTCCCTATTGGTAGTACTAAGGCAACCTAGTCGACCCTGTACTCCTTTTTGCCAATCATGTTACAATATTATGTTGATCTGGTCAACTTTGTATCCTTATTAGGCTATTTTTTCCCTATCCATAGTACTAATTTGACTCGATCGACCCTATACTCTATTCTATCAGCCAGGTTATAGTACTAAATCGACCTGGTTGACCCAATAATTTTTTCTAGCTCAATCTCATATACTATTTATAGTACTATGTCAACTTGGTCGACTTTGTATTCTTATCTATCCCTTGAATCCACTTGATTTTGCATCAAAATTGTCTTCTTTAATATTTATCCTCCATCATGAAATTATGTTTGAAGACACCACTGAGTTAAATTCAACAAATATGATGAGTTTTACCAACCCTAATAGGCTCTCCCATAAGCATCTTGTGGCTCCTACCCTAGATGAAAGTAATGTGCATGTAGCTACTTGCACTATAAATTATGGTACCTCTCCTCATTCCTCTTCACTTCATAATCCTCTCTTCTCATTTGAAGATCAACTTGAATTAAAGTATACCCCAGAAATGCTTTTCTTTATCAATGAGTTTCCTTAACATTGAGGAATAAATTCTTCTACTATTTACCATCTCATGATAAGTGGTCAAGTCGAGGAGCCCCATTCACCTTCTCCCACATTTTCACCTAGATTTGGAGACACTAACTTTTTTACTTCTCAATCTCTTTCATCTATTTTGACCCCTTATCATACCATGACATTTTCCTCTTTGATTTCCTCCACCTCCATTCCTAGTATCTCTACTAACATGGTAGGTTATACATATAGTGGGCCTTTTCCTAGACCCACTCTTCTCAATTCCTCCACTAGTGCATCATTTTCTACCCATGGTATTCATGCCTCTAGTTGTTAAGCATGGAATATATTGAGAGGGGGGGTGAATCCGTATATTATATATCTTATAAAACTTTCCCTTTATCAAATTCCACTTAATCAAACATTCAAGATATGCAATAAAACTCAAACATTAAACATCACACAAGATAGAGAGAGACACCAGATATAACGTGGAAGTCCAATGTGGGAAAAACCATAGAGAATCAAGCTCAAATATATTCATGAGAACAACCCCATAGGAGCACCATACCCCTTTGCCAAGTACAAACCTTAGATACAATTTGTGAGCACCAACCCATAAGAGCTTCAAACCCCTTTACTGAGCACCAACCCATCACCTATTCATGAACACCAACCCATAGGAGCACCAATCCCTTTGCCGAGCACCAACCCAGCAATAATTCGTGAGCGCCAACCCACAAGAGCACCAACCCATTTGTGTATACCACACACCTATCTCTCAATGTTGCTATCTCAACAAATGATAGATCAATACAACATCTCCTTCCTCTCTCTCACCTTTGCTCTTCTAAGCTAGATATAACAAATACAAATCATATTCATCTCTCACAATTACTCTTCTAAGATAGATTATTACAATATCAAAATCAACCTCTCACTCACATATTACAAATGGCTACTCAAGCCTTTATTTATAGCTTTCCAAATGACCTTTGGCCTTCCCCCTTTGTGACCTTTCAATCCTCATGGAAAATGGCGCCAATCTTGGATGACCCTTCATATCCAAGCATTTGAAAAGTCATGTGGTGACCCTTCATGACCAAAAATGTCTTTCCCACTTTTGTCCTTATCTTTGGTGACTTTTCGTATTCCTCAAAGTGTCCCTTCATGAGAAATTCGCCATTTACTCTTTTGTCTTCACTTGGTGACTCTGGGTATTCCCCAAGATGACTCTTCATGGGAAAATGCATCCCATCCTTCTTTTGTCTTTATCCCATGACTCTTCGACTTCTCCATGGGCCATTCTTTTGTCTCATATGCAACCAAAAATATATTCGTAATATTAAATAAATATTGACTCATATTAGCCAAGATAGACAACATTAAATGCAATGGGGCCTTCATCACCAATAATACTACACCTTTGACATCAATGACAATATTTTGAACACTAGTGCCACTTTTTCTCATCACACTACTAGTACATATTTTGCCATATAACTAAATCATGTTATTGATAGGTTATCATTATACCTGTCATTTAACCAATCAATGAATTGGTGTAATTTTTATCTAGAGCAATGTCTAAAAATTGTATGCAGTGAAACTGTTTGATATTGGATTATACAATTCACTATTGTGGGGTTTTGCTTCTATTATGATTTCTAAATCCTAAAAATAGTAAATAAAACTTTGGCTCTATTTTGTAGAAAAGTAAATCTAAACTGTTTATTTATTGAAGATCTCATATTACATCTACACCATCAACATCTAGAACTTAAACATCTGGCATAAGACATATGATGTCCTCAATCAACTTGCCTAACTGGGTAGGACAATGTGATGTTCCAAAATCTAAAAGTGTTGTCTATTGTCACATAAACAACTTCTAATAAATTTTGAATATGAGATGAATTAATAAACTTACTTGAATTGAAAGACACACTCTAGCATAAATGAAATATGTTTATATAGAATTGAAATAACTTTTGAATTTAAATGAAACACAGTTGCATTAAATGAAATTTACATTTGCTTTTAAAAAGAGAATTCACACTTGCATTTGAAAAAGAAATTCACACTTGATTTTGAAAAGGAAATTCACACTTGCATTTAAAATGAAATTACAATCTGTAGTAAATGAAATCACAATCTGTAGTAAATGAAATATACCTAAATTAAAGAAATACTTCTAAGATATAAACTAAAAAGTACCAATTTTGTCTTGATCCTTGGAGATAAGTAGTCCCTTGCTCCTTCTTCAAAACAAGAACTAATTTACTCAATAATAAAAAGAAATTTTGAATTCTATTTCATTCAAAGGAATATATACAAATATGAAATGCTTCTTCTAATTTCTAATTCACTAACTACTAATTTTTCTAACTTCTTCTAACTTTTTCTCTAACTATTTGAAATGAGAAGGAGATGTGTATTTAAGCACATCTCAACATCTATTCATAGAGTAAAAAATCTTGGCAATCTAAATGCCCAAATATGTTTATTCAAAATATAGATAATCTAGGAATTAGATCCTACACTTTTAGGAAGGCATTAGAACTAACTCAAATAACTATATACAAAAAAAAACTAACATAGATTAAAGATACTTATCCAATTTTACAAAATAGAAGTACAAATATATTTGGATTGTTTTAGGCCATTACCATGAATGGTAATGTCTAAAATAAGACATCTAAATATAGGAAATATATTTATAAATATATTTATAATTTCTATCTCGATCAATAGGATATAGCTAGTCTTTAGAGCATGCTTGGGGATCTTTAGAGTATCCTGTACAGGTATTCAAAGCACTGTATACAAGTCTTCAGAGCATGTCTAGATATCTTCAGAGTATCCTATATATGTCTTCAAAGCACCCTTAGAGTATCTTTAGAGCATCTTCAAAGCATTAGATATTTGAAGCTCGCTCATCAGATCCTAAAAATTATAGGCAAAAAGAGTTTCTAAAACTGTTTGTTGTCTTCTCAAAATTACCCTACCATTGGGATGTGTTTTTGTACTCAAAACTATGTTATTAATCCAAGTTAGACACAATACTAATGTAAATAATCAATAATAAATTACATACAAATAAAAGACAAATTGCATTCATTTCCTACTTAGATAAGACCTTAACTAGTAAATGCAATGCAATATATAACCAAAGGCAACACTTTATGGATAGTTTGTATAGATATGATGATCTATATTAAATACTCATCATTTCTCCCCCATACTTTACCTTTTGCAAGTCCTCTTACAAACAAGTGGGATGACTAGTCTTCAATCCAAAATTCTCGATTCTATCCACTGACTAAGATCATATATTTGAAAATGGTGGCCCCAATCATGGTGTCATAAAATCCAAAATAATCCAAAATCCCTTAAAACTATATACAACCAAGCTTGAAACTCAACTTTCACCTAATTATGCCAACTCTACCATGGAGATAAAGGAAAAAGAATTATTGGAGGCCTGAACCTCATTCCAATCCATACATCTAAATTGCCTTCATCTAAGAGCTAGATGATAATCTGGGTAATTGCTTGTGCTCTCCTAAGACTCCATCTAATAGTGGTGGGGCTCAAGACTTCCCTACACTTCAAATCAATAGGTAAAGTCTCCCACCTTACTATGTTGGCATTGGTGGAATCTTTGTTAAAAAAAACTCTAAAAATTGTAATATTGGATCTTAATAAGTCATGGTATTTATTCTTCATATATATGTGGTACGTTGGTTGAAAAACAACAAGTTTCCTTGCCTTTGGGAATTGGGGTCTCGTACATATCCCAATGGTGTTTTACAATTTCAAAAATTTATAGTTGGCTTACTGCCATGCTGTCTAGTTTCTTAGAGTGGAGAGGAAGGCATGCAATCATGTCTCCCCAATACATAGCTTTATTAGAAAACCATATTGATAACCTAACAACATGTTAGAAGTATAAATTTCACAAATTACATATTGTCTTTCTTCAGTGCTTTTGAGAAAAATGTCCATAAACATGTGCTCATCTTCAATAATGAGTGGAAATCCAAGGGAAATAAGTTGTATATGCTATTTATAGAATTACTCATGGAAAAAAATAACATAAATAGAGGAAGGTTTCCTACATGATAACAATTTCTCTAAAATTTCATAAATGTGCTGGATGGGGGCCTAAAATTTTTGCAACTATTGTTGAGACTCTACCAATTACTTTTGAGAGTCCTCTTTTATCTTAACATTTTGTTCCTTTAACTTTTAAATTTTATGTTGTGTTTTATTTCAGACTGAGATCATGTCATGGAGTAGAATGGGGAAGGAGGGAACAACTCTTGTAGGTCCCTTAGTCTGGATTGCTATTTATCTTGTCTCTCTTTGTATTGCTTGTATAGAGGCTTGTAACTCAAAAGTTTGAATGGTTAGCTCCCTTATTCTATCAATGTGTTGAATAATCAAAGCATTTATATTAGAAATAGTTTGTCTTAGATTATTAATCTGATTATTTTTATCAACTTTATCATTTTCAAATCAACAATTTTGGTGTCTTTAATAGCAATATAATTTTGTAAAGTACTTAACTCTTGAGTTTGTGAAAACTTAAATTGTGTACTCTAGTCTATTCAGCTTGTATTATTGTAAGAATTATCTCTTTTCTCTATATTTAATGATAGATTCTTCACATCTTTTTTCTAAATTGGAAATAATCAGGTCCATACCTTATAAGGTGGATAAAAAAAAATCTAATTATGTTTGTTACTACTAGATTATTTCTTCATGGTAGGACAAAGTCATGACATGCTATAGTTCTTCTTCTTCATTAGTAAGCTGAGGAGAAGATGGACCTTCTTCTATCAAGGGTACTTTACACTTATCAATGACATAGGGTAAAGGTTGCTCTATTTTTTGAGGCAAATTTTTGGTTACAAAGGTTTCTTCTTCAAATATAATATCTTATTCATGTGGTTCTTCTTCGACAACTAGTTCAACATCTATAATGTTAATGGGAGAGCTTAAATTTCCTAAAGTCTTAGTGTTTAATACATCCTCTTCATCTTCCTCTTGTAGAATAAGCCAATGACTATGTTAGAGCTTGGCTGGAGGTTTAGGGATATCTAAGAAAACTCCCATTTGTCTCTTTGATCTTTGGTGTAGCATCTTCGGAGCCAAGGGCACCGAATATGGGCCTTTTTGAATCTTTACTATGGTAGGATGAGAGGTAGGGTATGGTGTTCTCTTGACAAAAATTGGATATAATTTTTGGAGGAAGGAATACCAGGCCTTTTCATCTCTAAGTTTACTTAGAAAATAATGCTAACAGATGAGAGTAGCCAACCCATGGTGTTAGATGGACCCAATATATATTTTTAATTTTTGATCAACATTTATTAGGGCATTATGAAAGAAAGATGGAAGATTTAACTTGTATTCTTATCTAACAACTTCTTTCCTCAGATGAAGAATAAGTTTCATGTCATCTCCACCAACTACTATAAACTAACCATCACAAGTAAGATATTTCATAATCTAGAATATAATATTCTGTTAGGGTTGTGAAAGGTTATCTCTCATAATTCTGCTAACCACTCTTTGTGGGGATTTGGTTAGTCTAGGGTAGGGCTCATTTCCTTCAATGAACATGTGGATTAGGTCAGTAAAACTTATTTTATAAATAAAAACTACACCCTCCTCAAGAATCTTAGAGAATGCAATGATCACATAGGGATTAACTGGAATGTTTTTACCTTTGATAACATAATGGTCTTCATCAAAATTCTCATAGAATTCCTACGCAATCTATTCGTGAAAACCCTTAAATAGTTTTAAGAGATTTAACCACCCTGTTGATTCAAAGATATATCTGGATGCCTCATTTTACAGTAATGCATATGAGTATTTTGGTTCATTATTCTTCTTCCTTCCACCCATCTTCAAATCTAACACTATTGGATTGAAAACCTAATTACACTATGAAAAAATAGAGCTTGGAATTGCATAGGAAATAGGGGAAGGTAAGAAACTAGGGATATGATGCAATAATATAGAGTGGTGATAATGCAACATTTGAATAGTAAATCAAGGCATATTTTGAAATTATGATAAGAATTATGGCATCAGTTATGGTGACCACTTTAGAGCATGTGAGATATAATGGGAAGGATCTTTATCTAGTCATTATTAATGATGTGGTATAAAGGCCATAATTGATAACACTTGAGACAATATTCATAATGAATTACGTATTACATCAAATCATTTTTTGAAAAGGTCCATTAAAACACTATCTTATCAAACCTATTGGAAAAGATCTTTTGAAAACATTATCACATCAAATCTAAGAATGCGACAATGATGCTATTGACTCATCATACCCATGTGGTGTCACCAAAACTTGTCCATTTGAAAAGTGTTGATTGCCTAATAATTACATATGCATGACATAAAATAGAAAAATGTCTAATCTTTTGGGAAAATAAATACAACTATACCTTACTGTATGAATTCATGCCTATCTCCTAGATTTTTTCATGTGTCTTATAGGGATAAACAAGTTTGAGAAGATAGGTTAATTGACAACAATTCTTGTTTTATTGCAGAAAATTTTCTTTTGAAAAAGCCATTTATTGGTTTTCATTTTTTCATATTTTTATTTTTATTTTTTATACTTATATATGTATATATTGAATTTGAAGGGAGGAGAATTTCCATTTTCTAGTTTTCAACACTCCTCTTTTATTGGCTATCTACTGCAAAGATCATTTGGCCTTAGTGGAAGAAATAGGTTCTTCCACAAGGTCAAATTAGTCTTGATTTTACTCAATAAACTCTTCTTTACTGAGAGGTCTTTTGTACACCTTAAGCTTGTGACCATTGACCAAAAGTGTCATTTGGTCATCATCAATTAGTTTGAGTTAGACAGAACCATTTCTAAAAATAGTTTTGATTAGGTATGGTCCCAACCATATTGTCCTTAGCTTACCCTTGAAATTATAGAATATAGAATAAAATAGAAGTGCCCAATCTCCTTCTTGAAATTATCTTTTTCTAATGTGAGTGTCATGCCACTATTTTCTATACTTCTAGATCATGCAAGTTTGAGTGAATGCATATATTCTTAGTTCATTCAGCCCATTTAATTGCATTTTTTTTTTTTGTGATTTATCAATATCAATTCCCATATCATCTACTATCTTCAATATATGCAATTGAAATTCTATTGGTAGCAAAGGTTTATTTCCATACACAGGTTCATATGGAGATAATCTTATAGTTATCTTCCATGTTGTATTATATGCCCAAACTACTTCAGGTACTTTTTCTTCCCAATCTTTTATACTAATACTCACTATTTTGGTAAGGATATTTTTCAACTCTCGGTTGGTGACTTCCACTTATCCATTGGCTTGGGGATGACATGGTGAATTTTTTTGGTGATTGATTTGGTATAGCCCTGTGAAAGCCTTGATCATATTGGACATGAATTGGGGTCCTTGATTTGAAATAATAGATCTATGAGCTCCAAATATCATCATGATCTTATGGTATAGAAAATCAGCAACCATTTCTTCTCTAGCAAATGTGAGTGCATGCACTTTAGCCCACTTAGTAACATAATCAATACACACTAATAAATATTCTTTTCCTTGAGATGGTAGGTTGATTGGTCTAATAAAGTCCAAACCCCATTTTTCAAATGGTTTTAAAATTATTTGAAGATGAAGAGGCATTTTAGAGGATAAAGAAGGCTTACCCATCCTTTGACAAGGATCACATTGCCATACAAATTTTTTGACAGGCTTATAAAGAGATGGTCAGTAATAAACTACACCAAGGATCTTATGAGTGATCTTTTTTGTTGAATAATGTCCTCCTCCTAGTTCACTATGGCATGCTCTAATGATGTCATACATTTCATCTTCTCTGACACACCTATGAAGTATATGATCAAGTCCAATTTTAAGTAACATGGCTTTAAACCATTTGAAATGATAACTAGCTTTAACCAAAAATTTTCTTTCTTTAGAGGTATAAAAATGAGGAAACTTACATGTTGCCAAGTAATTTTCCATGTCTGCAAACCATGGTGAGTATGTAGATATGGAAAATAGTTGTTCATCTAAAAAAAAGTCCTTTACAAGTTCATCTTCACGTGTAGTGATCAATCTAGATAAAAAGTCAACAACAACATTATACTTCATCAATTTATCTATAATAATAATGTCAAATTCTTGTAACAATATGAACCATGTAATTATTCTCCCACATACTACTAGTTTATTTATTAAATACTTAATTATTGAATGATCTATATAGATGAATACCTAATAACCAGTAATGTAATGCCTAAACTTTTTTATAGCATAGACAATAATAAGATTTTTTTTATGTGGTAGTGTAATTATTTTATGTGGAAGTAAGATTCTTACTGATATAATAAATGACATACATCTTTCCATCCTCATCTCTTTGACCTAAGATTGCTCCTAATGCAGTATTAGAAGCATCAATATAGATATGAAAAGGTTTTTCTCAATTATGACCTTTCAACTCTGGAGCAGTCATGAGTTTGTTCTTTAATTTTTCAAAATATTATTGATGTTTTTCATTCCATACAAATTCACTATCTTTTGCTAACAAGGAAAACATAGAGGAAACTATCTTATTGAAGTCTTTAATGAATATTTTGTAATATCCTACATGATCAAAAAAACTTTTAACATCAATTTGTGTTTGTGGAATGTGGAGGTTAGAAATTACCTCAATCTTTTTAGGATCTATTTTTACTCTCTGAGAAGAGATATGATGTCCTAAGACTATCCCTTCATCAGCTATTATGATGCATTTCTCATGACTCAAAGATACTTGGTGATCTTTACATCTAGTAAGCAATGTATCTATATTATTTAAAATTTCATCAAATGTAGTACCATAGACAATGAAATCATCCATGTAAACTTTCACACATTCATTTATAAGATCAAAAAAAGTGGCTAACACTGCTCTTTGAAAGGTAGCAAGTGCATTACACAATCCAAAAAGAAGGATTGTATAAGCATATGTTCCTCAAGGGCAGATAAATGTTGTTTTCTCTTGATCTTTAGATGATATTCTGATTTAGTTGTATCTACTAAATCCATCTAAAAAATAAAAATATTGTTTTCCTGCCAAATTATTCAAAACTTGATCAATAAAAGGCAAGGGAAAATAGTCTTTCATGGTGGCTTTGTTTAGTTCTTTGTAGTCTACACAAACTCTCTATTTTTCATTCTTTTTAGGCATAATAAAAAAAGTGAAACCAATTGGCTATCAGATATAAGATAGATAAAACTAATGTCTGATAGCTTTTCTATTTCCTTTTTAACAATTTTTTTCAAGACTGGGTTAATCTTTCATTGTGGTTATTTGACTAGTCTAACATTTTTAGTATAGATGTGATGTGTACAAACATTGGGATGTATGCCTTTCATATCATTATTATCCCAAGAAAAATATTTTGTGTGTTGTACTAATACATCAAATACTTTTCTTTCATGTTGGTCATTTAATCAACTGTTGATCATTAACAATTTACCTGGTTGAATTGCAATCTGTTTAGTACCTGGAACAATGGAATTAAATTGTTTATATTCACTCAGTAAGGAATTTAGTGGACATGTGTGTGGTAGTAACATGTGAACTATGGCTAGATCTTTGTAAAAGGTTTCTCTTGTGGAAAGCATATTGGTCAATGGAAAATGAAAATCATGTAAAAATGAATTCTACGCATTTAAAGCCCAATCAACTATGTCTTGTTGAATGTCTTATAGAATGAATAACATGTTTGGTGGTCTTATGGCATTGTATTTATTTTTAATAATGGAGGTGGATTCTTATTATTCATGAGTTTTCATATTTGGATCATAGCTATTAGTCTTTAGAGCTAAGTTACTAGTCTTCGTAGCTAAGTTGTTAGTTTTCGGAGCTAAACTACTAGTCTTTGAAGCTAAGTTTTTAGACTTCAGAGAAAGATTATCAATCTTCAAAGCAAAAATATTGGAATTTGGAACAAAATTATTAGACTTCAGAGTAAAATTTTTAGACTTCAAATCAAAACTATCAAACTTTAGAGCTAGGCTCTCTTAGTCTAAATCTTCTGATATTTGTTCTTCAAACTCTTGGACATGTTCTTTCAGAGTCACCATGGCTAAGGAAGACACACTAGTCTATAATTTTTCAAGTTGATCCACCCATATTTTTTTAGAAAGACCCATTGAAGGTCTAGAAAGTGGATAGAGAGATATCTATTTAGCATGAATTCTATTATAAATGGTCATGTTTCTAGATCTACAATCAATTCTTGCTACAACTATAGCTAACCAAGGTCTACCAAGAATGATTGGATACCTTACCCTATTTGGTTTAGGTTGAAGGATCATAAAATCAATAGGGTATTCCCAAGATTCAATGGTGATTGATACATTCTCTATGGTTCTTTTAGGGGCAACAAGAGATTGATCTACCATTTGTAAGATTATTGTGGTAGGCTGAAGCCCTGTGAGAGATAAAGACTACTATGTTGATACTCATTATATTTATGGAAACACCTAGATCTAAAAGTACATTTGGAATAGGTTTTTTCACAATTTTCACAGTCATCATAAGAATGTCAAGATCTCCATATTTAGGAACATGTATGTTTTCTGCTAATAAATAAATAATTTTACCAGTTACTTGAATTATTTTGGGATATTACTTCTTTCTTACTGTGTTTTGATGCACAATCCTTTAATGATTTGATTTAACTTAAAAATATCTTAATAGATATTAACAGTAGAATTTATATCTTAATTTATTTTAATCTATGCAATAATTTAGAATCTTCCCTAGGTTTCTCTTCCTTGAGTCTTTCAAAAAATGGAACAAGGAGATCTTGAATTGTGTTTGGTGTGGTTGTGGCTTATACCTTTTCTTTAGGTGGTTATTGGACTACAAGTGGCTCAAGATTATTATCATCATTAGGAATTTTAGTTATGGTGATGGGTGTATCTCCTACTACCTTCTCTAATCTAGGTTGAATGTTATTAAATTCAACTAGACCACTTACAATATTACTTTCTTGATCAGCTCCATAGACAGGTGCATTTTGCCTATTTTTTAGATTTGCCACTGATTGGGTAGGTAATTATGGTTAATTAACCTGCTGCTCAATTGGTGGTGGCTGAGGTTTTGGAGGCATCAAGTCTTACTATGGAGGAAACCTTCTTTGTGGCTGATATTATCGATTTGACCATTGAGGTGGTGGTTGTTATACCTAATGTGGTTATTGGTTTTGCTACTATGCCCAAGGTTGATTTTGAGGCATTCTCACATTTTAAGAATCTATTCTTGAGTACTCCATGGTTGTGGTTATGGTGATCCCCATATTGGTGGTATAACTTGTCCAACCCATGTTGTCAACCATGGATTGGGAGGAAATCTTGGACCAAACTAATTTTGAGGTTGGGAGTATTAGTTACCTTATCTTTGAATGAAGTTTAATTCTTCAATAGTATTTTATGTTTATTTCAATTGGTTACTTACATTAGGAAGGTGTTTTCAATTCTTGGTATCATGGTATAGATCACAAATACCACAAACCTTTAATTTGTCTAAAGGGTAATCTTTTACCGCATGTTTGAGTCTGCATCTAGAACAATATATTGACAATTATTCAGTATTAATAGCATTAGATTTTGATTTGAGGCCATATAAGGTAGATGTAAATTACACTAGAATGTCTATCTTGAAATTGGAAAATTCTTCCATTAATTGGCCAACTTCAAGTGATTTTTATAGCCTTAATTTCTTTATACTAGGTTTTGTTTTGGAGTAGTTAGTACACAATGCTAAAATTTATTGAAAGGTTAACTTGTCAATGTCACCCTTTCCCGTTAGGTTCAAAGCATCTCATGAATCACCATTTAAACCTTTTAAAAAAAATGTTTTGACAACCTCCTCAATGAGTTGGTAACCACTCCTTTTATGGATAAATATAAATCTATCAGGGTAATCTTTTAAGGTTTCATCTTCATTTTGTTTGATCTTGAAAAAGTCTTCTTTTCATTTTCTAACTCTATAATAATCTTGGTATTTTCCCAAAAATGCAGTTTATATTTCATCCCAAGTGGTTATGGAATTTACCTTAAGACCCATGAACCATCTCATGGCTACATCTTTGAGTGTAGATAGGAATAATTTCAACTTTTGATTATTTGTGACATAATCATATGTTTGATAAAGAACCTGGAATTCAAAGAGGAACTAATCTAGATCCTTTGAGGGTTTACCTCTAAAAGTAGGTAAAATGGATGGTGAAATGTTTTTCATGGAAGTTCTATCATCAAGACCTAGGATGATTGGATAAGAAAAAGTTATGTCTTGTTGGGGCTGTCAATCAAGGTTTTTCGCATGTGCATGTTCATCTCTCATGTTTTCTTCCCAACTTTGGTTATCAATCCAATCTAAATTCACTTCTCAAGTGCTTAATCTATGGTCTATCTTTTGGGGATAATCTTTGATAATATATTATTCTTGTAGAGCTTGTGGATCAAATCCAAATATTTTAGAAAGAGGATTTTTAGGATCAACTCTCCCTATAGGAGAAGATGTTCTGAATATGATTCTTCTTATAGGATCTATTTGTGAGGATGAACCTTGTTCTAGAGAAGAATAAAAAAATAGCTCTCAAATGACTTTATTTTACTTCATAATCTTTCTAGCAAGGATTGGACCATCTCTTCTTGATTTATTTGGGATCCCTTAGAGATAAACCATCATTGAGAATCTCTTTGGTGGTTCATCATTCTAAAGATTCCCAGATTTTTTTTTTTTTTATGTTTTTGAGTTTTATGAATGTTTTTGAATTTCCCTATATAACTCTAATGTAGAATCTCACTAACACTTATTAATGACTATCTTTGGTAATGATGCCAAAAATTATAGGCTATCTTATACCTCTCATTTAAGTAATCAATGGATTGGTGTCATTTTCAACTAGGGTAGTATCCAATGGATGTATGTAATGATACTGTTTGATATTGGAGTAGTAGAGTTTGCTATTTAGGGGTTTTTACTTCTATAGTAATTTTTAAATCATAAAAATAGTAAATAAAACTCTAGCTCTATTTTTTAGAAAAGTAAATCTAAACTATTTGTTAATTGAATATCTCCTATTGCATCCACACCATCAACATCCAAAACTTAAACATATAGCATATAACATATGATATCCTCACTCGACTTACCCAACTGGGTAGGATAGTGTGATGTTCTAAAATTTGAGAGTGTTATATATTGTCACTTAAATAGCTTCTGACAAATTCTGAATATAAGATGAATTAAAAAACTTATTTGAATTGAAAGACACACTCTTACATAAAAGAAATATGCTTGGATTGAATTGAAATAACTCTTGCATGTAAATGAATCACACTTGCATTAAATAATATTCACACTTACTTTTGAAAAGGGAATTCAGATTTGCATTTGAAAAATAAATTCACGCTTGCGTTTAAAATAAAATTACAATCTACAGTAAATGAAATATACCTAAGTTAAAGAAATACTTCTAAGCTATAAACTAAAAAGTATCAATTTTGTCCTGATCCTTGGAGAGAAGTGGGCCCTTGCTCCTTCCTCAAAATATGAATTGCTTTACTTAGTAATAAAAACCGCTGAACTCTATTTCATTCAAAGGAACATATACAAATATGAAATGCTTCTTTTGATTTCTAATTCACTAACTGATAAATTTTCCAACTTCTTCTAGCTTTCTCTATAACTATCTAGAATGAGAAGAAGATGTGTATTTAAGCACATCTCAACATTTATTCACAGAGTATAAAATCTTGGTGATCTAAAAGCCAAAATCTATTTATTCAAAATATAGATAATCTAGGAATCAGATCTCACACTTCTAAGAATGTGTTGGAATTGACTCAACTAACTATAGATAGAAAATAACTAACATAGATTGAAGATACTTATCCAGTTTTACAAAATAGAAGTATAAATATATCTAGACTATTTTTGGCCATTACTATGAATGGTATTGTCTAAAATAAGATATCCAAATATAGGAAGTTTATTTGTAGATATCTTTAGAATTACTATCTCGATCAATAGGATCTAGTGGGTCTTAAGAGTATGTTTGGGTGTGTTCAGAGCATCATGTACATGTCTTCAGAGCGCTCTATACAGGGCTTTAGAACATGTCTAGACATCTTATATATGTCTTTTAAATGCCTTCACAACATCTTTGGAGCACTTATAGAGCATATTCAGAGCATCAGATCTTTGGAGCTCGCTCACCAAATCTTTAAAATTATAGCCAAAAAGAGTTACCAAAACTTTTTATTGTCTTCTCAAAATTACCCTGCCATTGGGATGTGTTTCTATACTCAAAACTATGTTATTCATCAAAGTTAGATACAAATTATATATAAATAAATGATAAATTACATTCATTTCCTACTTAGAAAAGACCTTAACTATTAAATGCAATATAATATATAACCAAAGACAACACTTTATGGATAGTTTATATAGATATGATGAGTTATATGAAATGTTCATCAACTACTAGTGCCTTAGTCACCAAAATTTATTCTCAAGCTACTACTAACACCCATAGTGGTACCCAATCCACTTCTACCAATTCCAATGTCTCACACAATGACAATAATACCACTCCAACCCATCTAACTCTATTACAAACTCTTAATCAAATGAATGCTTTCCATGCTAACAATACAAATCAAATGATGCAAATGCAAAATCATCTTATCCATCTTCAAACCCACCCTTAATAAGTTCTATGGGGAACACATAACCACAATGCTATCCCACCTCCTCTTCGGGATTCCCATGGTAATCTTATCCCTCAACCTCCCCTTTATAGCAAAACAATCAAGCACATTCAAAGTGAGCCTCTTAAATCTCAAATTGATAATATCAATATAAGAGGGATCACCCCTAGCATTACTTAAAATGGATAAATCGATCCTACTCTCCACTTAAAAATATTTGGAAATATATATAAAAACTAGGTCAATTTAAATACTTTTGCCGCTACTAAGCTACTAGCGAAGACTCTCATGGGTGATGCTTTATATTGGTACAACAAACTCAAATCTCATTCCATCACTAGTTTGGAAGATTTAGTTAATGCTCCAGTCCAAGAGTTCCAAACTAGTGATCTCCTAAGAATACCTTGGCCCATTTTATCAATTGTAAGAAACTTGAGACCAAAACCACACAAGCTTTCATTAAATGATGAAGACCTTGTCTAACAAATGTGAACATAATATGGTAGATGACAACCTCTTTCATCTTTTTATCAATGCTCTTTTTCCCAAGTTGAAATATCAAGTCCAAAAGACTCTCCACGTAATTTAGAAGAGGATATTGACCAAAGTGTTAAGATTTCCTTATGCATCAATTGAAGCCATCCCAAACTTCTATGGGTACTCACATGTTAATCAAGAATAAGAATCATCTTGTTACTAAAAATGGTGTCACCGATTCTTATGATACCATTCACACTATTCAAGATATTATTCCCAACTAGGTTCTAAAACAAGCTTCCCCTCCTAACCAAATCACTATTCCTCATTTATCTTCAACCAATAACATCAATGTTCATAAACCTTTATCCTTACCAAAATTACAAAAATGTCTACCAAGGCCTCTTTTGTGAGAACTTGATCCCACTTGTCCCATGAAATCTTGGTATGATCCAAATAAGTTTTCTTGGTTTCATGCTAGTTGGGGTCACTCTCATGAGACTGTAGGCAACTTCATAATTTGGCTATGAATTTCCTTCTCATTCCTCATATTGACCATGATTCTATCATTCATAAATGTCAACAAGCCTATGACATTACCGTCAAACCCATGAAACATAAACTAAATCTCAAGCTTTAAACCAAACTAATGCTCATTTTGCCATCTGTAAAGATCCTCTTCCAAATCGCTAATATAACCAAGACAAGCCTACCCCTTCTACCAATAATGTTGATAGTCTTCTTGACCCCACTCCTAAAGAGAGTGTTGGTTAATATGACTAATATGCAAAGAGTGGTTTCCTTCATTGATCCTCATCCCATCCATAATCCTCAATTATCTCACACATTTCATGTTATCCAAGACTCTTCCATAACTCATTTAACACAATTGAGGCAAGAATACCTTATTTATTTTGATGAACCCATTCCAACACATCCCTTGGATAAAACTTCTCATACCATTTCTACCATTCCTATAACCTATTTACCCATCACTAATGATACTCAAACTTCTATCGAAACTTTTTCTAATCTATCTCAAACCAAACTTGCATCAACCACCTAATCTTCTCAAGATAATCTAGAAACTTGTCCTCCAATTAAACCTTCTGCATCTTATCAACATAAATTCACATGCACTTTGACTCCTTCAACACCATGCACCTTTTTCCAGCCGTCCTCTTATGGGTTATGATGAATGGGATCCTATTACAGAGCTTACTGATCTCCCATCTCAAATCCCATTTCTTGAATTTATGCGAACCTCTTCCCATCATCATAGTCATTTAATGCATCTCTTGTTTGAAATGAACATCCCTTATCCTCTCCTAGCAAGATGAAAAACCACCTTATCTAGATCAAAAAAATAACATTTTACAATAGTGTAAAGAAATGTCCATATATGTTGATGAAACAATGGACACTTCTCTTTCCATCAAATTCCCCATTTATTTTATGATCACCAATGAAATTATACTTTGTGTGGATGATCCTCCTCTATTTATCAGTGTCCAAATTAGTGATTTCCAAGTCAAGCATGCTTTGATTAATGAGGGTTTTGGCACTTATTTTACCTCTCTTGATTTTATCAAAACCCTTAGATATTTTAAATATAATCTTAAATCCATATGTAACACATGTCAAGGCTATGACTGAAGGAAAATTCCTCCCTTAGGTTGTGTGTGGCTCCCCATTCCTATCCCACCTATCATAATTCATGTGAAGGTGATGATCTTCAACTTCCCTCTATCTTATAACATTTTGCTTGGTAGGCCATGGACTCATCACATGAGAGCAGTGGCCTCTTCATTTTACCAATGTGTCAAATTTCCTCACAATGGAGCCATCTATAGGATTCAAGGTGACACTAATCCTTTAAATTTCAAACAATTCCCAGACTGTGGTGTATTCAATATTCCCACCCTTGAACCTTTTCCAAGAATTTCATTTCATGAATCTTAATGGTTTAACTTTATTGTCAATTCCACTTGAGGTTGTAATGGTCACCCCAAACTCATTAGGAATACACACCCTAACCTCCTAGATGTTGATGATGATGAGCCTGATGAGATTAATCTTAGGATTAAAACCTTGAATCTCTCACCTCATCTCATTTCTCGACTTCTCCCTTCTTTACAACCTCATTTTTGTCAACCACCTTATGATGATATACCCATCATCTTAACTAAGACTCAACATTCCATTCATCACACTAGATCAGACAACAAGGTCATCCCTACCTATGCCATTGATCTTCATACACCTGATTATGATGATGGCTATACCTTAGATGATCCATTATTAATAGGTCTTATTCAATCTTGAGATGGTAAAATTATTCATTATCATTCCTCTTTTCTTCAGTCTTTCAGTATTTTTTCTAGTATTCCATCCTCTATCATTCCTAATTTTAGCATTTCTCCTCTTGATCATAGGGTAGAGAAGATACACACACCTCCATTTTTTGAATATCCTCATAGGAATATGCTTATGGATCATGCTATGATTGGTCCCTATTGCTTTGCTAAATACCAAGACCCATCCAACCACCTTATCCTCGAGATGTTTACAATTATCCTTCAACCTTCTGTGCATCCTACCTCTCCCTTAGATAAGCCCTATTTAGATGCTATTCCCAATCCCTCTCTTGTTAAGTCTCTTCCTATTTATGATCCTATTGCTCCTTCGGTTGAGCCTTGCCTAGTCTATCCACTAGACTCAACTTCTCTTTTTGATGGTTTTCTCCCTTTACCATAACTTGCTCCTTTGCCCACCAAATGGGCTGATTAGTAGTATTGTGATATTCATAAAGTTATCGGTCATTATACTAGAGACTGTTCATTATACCAACCTTCCTCACCTTCTACTTTTGCTCCTTTTATGAGTACACTGACCAAATTTACTCACAGGCATAACTATTTTTTTCATGGCATAGATAATCATTCATCTACACATTATCGTAAGTTACAACAATATGTTGACACCTTACATCCCACCACTCCTCAGCCCATAGACAAGGCTATACCTCCACCAAAAGTATTACCTAAATATATTCCCAAATATGGAGAGGTATATTATCTCTAACACCAATGTGGTACTCATCATACTGATCATTTCCACATCCTTCAGTAGCATCTCAAAGATCACCTCATAACCATTCCTATGCCTACTGCCCTTCCTCCCAAAAGTTGATCTCATAAGAAGGCTCCCCTTTCTTTCCCCATGGCTCCACCACCTATAGTATCTTCTCCACCTACCATTTCTCCACCCATAATTCCCTCACATGTGTATCCTCCTTCCCCAGTGGCTCCTTTTCCATTGGTGACTCCTTCACCTATGGCTCATTCTCCACCGATGACCTCTTCATCTCCCATAAAGTCCACTCACATTCCTTATCCTAATAATTACCTACATAACATCCCTCATCCACATGATCCTTTGGGTATTCTTACATTTTCTATTAAGGAGATTAGTCATGAAGTATTCTCTCAACTTTCCTTGAAGATCGATGAGACTTTGGCTGCAGTCTGAGTTCAACTTCATAAAGCCTTATCAGATGTTATGGATAATGTGTGTGGATAAATATATCAGTACTTATGAGCACAAACATGGTTTTATTACATTTATTTCTTCATTTTGGATTGGATGTGTTCTCCAAATTTACATTTATCTATTTTTATATCATTTGACATTGTGTCAAATTATTATCTATCTTACATGATGACTTTTGTTTTGCAATACAAGTTGCTTATGATGTCATTATTCTTCTTATGTTCTCTTATGGATTCCCTTTCATAATTACATACTTGGACTTATTTATTTCCATTTATTAGGTTCTATTGTTCTTTTTCATGATTATTTACTATCTTATCTCTATAAATACATATAATTGTTATTGTGACTTGGTTAGACAAACTTTGCTCCATTTAGTCATTCTTCACTGACCGTGTGATCAGTTAGAAAAAAATTCATGTGATTATAATCTCCTTTTACCAGTCCACTTTGGATATCCCCTTATTCCCCTTCATTTCTATTCGTAAACTAAGCATACACATGGTTAAGACTTGAGATAACATGTTGGTTCATAGTTAAGCCTAAGCATTTTAGTCAATCATGTCTTTAAATACTTAGCTTCCTTTAGCCTAAGACTAAATATTATTTGTGTGTATCACTTTATCTCTCATGATTGGCCATTCCAAATCCAAATGGAGGAGGAATATTAAAAGCCATAAACATTCAAAAGCCAAATCATTTAACAAAAGGCAATGATCTCGAAAGGCAACATTCAAAATTTTCAAAAGTTAAATCACACTAAAATATGTGATTCTAAGCACATATCTTTTTATAATAAAATCTCAAACTCTATAGTTTCCCTCATGATAGAGTTGAGGTCCATTGGGGTGCTTTAGGCTAGTAGATTGGAATAAGAGAATTAAAAAAAAAAAAATTCTTTTAGTGCTACCTACTTTCTCATGCAAGCATCCAATCTTCATAGTAAATCAACGACTCTATAAGGGGTCATAAGGAATGGGGAACACATCATGGGAAGGTAGGTCCATTTTAATTTTTCTTGTTCTAAACTACCAACATGAGTTGATCTTAGTACCACACTTATTTACCTACATAGCTTTATGCCTATAGTGAACATGTATCCTTTGTATATTGATGGTCACTAGTCACTTAGTGTCTTTTCATGTCCTTAGTGTGCCTCATGTCTCTTAAGGTTTTCTCATATGACACCTATGCTATTATTCTTACATTCCCTTTTTCATTCCCTATAATCTTAATATTTTCCCTTGAGAAATATTGTTTTGTTCATTGATCACTCCCACTAGGAATTCCCTTTGTGAAATGTAGTGTAAGACCTTGGGAAGGACTAAACATTCATCACAAATTACCAAATTTTCACATTACCATCCCAAACATCTCTTTTTAACATATTTTGACATTATTTTCACCTCATTGGTGTTTCCTTTGTGAGTTTTAGTGTAAGACCATGGATAGGACCTAGCCTTCCTCACAAAATTTTCTACTACCCAAGTCACAATGACATTAAATATGTCAAATATGAGATAAGAAGCGATTGATTATGAGTTACACATCATTGCATCTTTCCCATTTTGATTTAGTATGTTATATGCTTACTTCATTAATATTTCATCTCTGATTGCATGTCAGAATCCAACTATTTTTTAAAGTTTTTTATACTTCCCAACTTGTATTAGTGTGATCAATTTAAGACCATTTTGCCAATTTTATTTCTACTTTATACTTCCCAACGTGATTTAGTGTGATTGATTGACTTAATTTATTTGTTTTTATACCATTAGTCTTTCACATGCTTTCCATTTTATTACATTATTTTCATACTTCCCAACGTGATTTAGTGTGATTTTACTTGTTTTAATTTGGTTTCAATCTTTCTTATGGTTTAAAAACATTGTTTCCTCTTGTTCACCACTTTTTAGGTTTATTATACTCAGTCATATTTTGTTATTACACATTTTCCATCATGATATAATGTGTAGTGCATTTGTTTTTGATTAATTATATTTTTCCAAGTCTTTTTTGCCTATTTATTTTTAACCATGCAAGTGTACTCCATAATGCTAGAAGAGAAAACACCCCACATATATTTCCTATAGCATATGCAATAAAATCAAAATACATGTGATAGAAATAAATATTTCCATGCATTAACAAACACAATCAAAATATAACCTGTGAGACTAAAACTCCAACTGTCAAAATAGAATATCTCTATATATAACATGTGTTTTAATACAAATAGTACAAAATACAAGAAATACATCACTCTAGCTCTATGGCTAGGCCCCATCATGTCTATCTTATGGCCTAACCATTCTACTCATAGATGCCCCAGACTGTCCCCTTTACATGTTGTGTTGTAATGAGGCTATCCATAATCTTAACCCTTTTACTTGTCCCTATAGGTTGGCCACATGGCTTATACATGTCCCAACTAAATCATAGTAGTCATGTGTGTGGCTCTCTCCTAAGCCAAGGCCTACCAAGCTTGTGCCTCTCTTGCTCCCATCCTTGATGGTGGTTGTAATCCATCCCTACATGTATGTAGCTATCTCATGGCCTCCCCCACTAGTCTAAACTAGCCCACCTGAGCTAAGACAAATGGTATCACAGGATCATCCATCGTGGTGGGGTCATATGGTGTCACCACCCCATCTAAAATATCATGGTGTGTTGTCATAACTAAGGATCCCCATCCGATCTCCTCAAATGTAGGATTTGAAAAATTCAAACTAGATAGATATCAAATCACATATACATCTCAAAATATATCTTCTACCATCATATACAACTAGTATTCTATCTCAAAAATTAATAATTACAAACATTTATTATCTGTCTTAGTATCACCTACCACCATCTCCCCATCTACTCATCCACCGATCATGATCTATCCATTTATCCATCCCTCAAGCACCTTGTTCATGAGACTCCTCCCTATCAGAGCAAAACCTAGAGTCACCACCCATGCATGTCTTGGGCCTCTCCACAGAGGTGCCTTTATCGACTACTTTGCCCTGGACCAACTACTAGGTCATCCTATGTAACCACCCTCTGTGCTCTATCTTACTAGTATCATCTCCATTAATGGTGTGACTAAGGTGGTCACTGCTCATCCTACTATGGTGTTAATTGTGGTACCTGTTACACCCCTACATCCACATCCATACCCTCTCCTCCTTCAATTGTTATCTTTCATACACAACCAATCTATGATCTCGCATATCATGGTCTGATCTCCAATCTCTCAAATGGTGCTCATACTCCTCCTTTCCCCCTCAAATCTCTTTCATGTCATGCCCAAAACATGAGCACTAATATAGGATCCATTGGGTGTGGGACTAGAAAATGTCTTGGTAAACATGCCACTAGTTACAACTCTACCCACTAAGTGTAGTGACATGTGATCCACACTCGAGTCAGCTCTGGCACCATAGTCACCTAAATAAAAAAATATTATTAATATGTGCATAAAGTTTTTACATGATCTCTCCTCATGTGATCATCTACAGTGCTAGCATGTGGGACATGACTCCACTACCTAGTCCTATCTCCATCTTGCCACTCAAGGTAACCTATCAACAACCACATGGGGTAACCCAGCTGGATGATACATTAAGAACCTCTCATATATCATGACACTTAGTAATGCCATTGGTCCCATAGTCTTCTACCCTCTAAACTACATCCCATACATATCATGCATGAGTTGGACCTAGATGATAGACCCAAAATCATAAAAGCATCCCCTGATCTAAAATAGATTGATACAAGGCTATTGCATATATTGGTACCTTACCATGTGAATTATGACATAACAGTCATACTGTCACAATCCTATCCTAACGTTATATATATCTAGAATCTATGTAATACAAACATCAAACAAGCTCACCCTCAACCTAAGGTAGATCCTATTTTAGTGCTCATCTCTCCTCTAGATCATCTAGTGTCTCCCCCATAGGCAGTCCAAGAAATGCATGGACGCCCTCCAATATGATACCCACCTCTATGATATTACCATCCACCACCCATAAAAAAAGTGTTGGTCAACCATTGTCATGATAAAAATAACATGATAATGAGTTCAACACTCAGTGTGATTTGTCTCATCTCCATGATGCCTTCCAGGCCCAATGCAATCAATCTAGTTTTGTCCACATCTGTCAAGCACTCCAACAAATTGGGTAACCATGAGGCATCAACCAATCACCAAAATATTTGGTGTCTCTATAAAATATCAAACAACAAAGGATGTATTATATCTCCATGTCACTCTTAATTAAAATAAATTTTTACAAAATTCACAAAAATAACTTGGTTTTATCTAATTTATTCATCTTATACCAAATTGGCCCATTTCCACCTACATTGGCCTTTTTAGTACTAAGTCAATCATTATGAGGCTTAACAATACTATATCGGCCCATTCTAGCCTTTTTAGTACTATGTCATCCCTTTTCAGCCTCTAATCAACTAAGTCAACCACTTACTACTAAGTCGACCTCTTAATTTTTCCCATAACCAACTAAGTCAGCCCTCTTAATTTTTATCATAACTAATTAAGTCAATCACTTACTACTAAGTCAGCCCACTAATTTTTCTTATCTCTTGCAAACTAAGTCGACCTGGTCGACCTTGTTCTTTCTTTACTATGAATTTTTGACTAATTGTCATAAATGCCTTAAGTATTTATTGCTCTAACTCCTTCTACAAAATACCCCATTTGACTCTTGGCATCCCTAAAAATTTCCTAAGGTTCATTCCAATATCTATAATTTGCCTAATTATCAAATTTCTATAAGTCACTCAATTTCAAATAAAAATACTCAAGAATTTGAAAATTTTAGTTGCTTACCTATGCAACACTCATTGTGGATGTTATGCGTCCTCCCCATCTCAGTTATCATCTCCTTACCATCCTAGCTCTCTAGGCTCTCACTAGGTCTCTTAGAGGTCTATTTTTCTTAGAATAGTAAATAATAGCAAATGGATTCTTTTTTTCCTTTCACCTTATTTATATTTACTATTCAAAATTATTTAACCTTCAAATATTTACCATTAGATTTCTTGTTTTGATCATATCTTTGTCTCTACTAACTCTTTTTCCAAACCACAAAATGTTTTGGAATCTTGATGTCATAGAGAATATTTCTGATTATTACATGCACATGTTGCAATTTTTTTAATTTTTCACTTTTTTTCACTAATGTCTATAGTTTCACCTATTGCAAAGGTATGTGTTTTTCAATTCTATCCTTTCATTTATCATATTTTCTCTTTACTGCACTTTATTCAGCTTCAACGTTATGTGTCGCTATGTTCTTTTCTCAAAGCACCATCCCATGTTACACCTACATGACACATGATGAGCTTCACGTGGGGTATATGTATACATATAATATTTTGCAAAATTTTATCAATTACTGATGCTATTTATCTTGTAGGAACCAATCGAGTCTCAATCTCTAAGTGCATGCTTTAAGGGGTGAACTAGGAAAGGGGTGGGCAAACTATTAGTTCTTCACGGTATTGTTGTCTCTTTTACCACTTGTTATCTACACACTTGTATCTTAAAAACCATTCCCCTAAGCTTTGCCTCCCATTTTACACCTTCCTCTAGTCATTTGCCATCTTAATTAGCCCTTTCCCTAACCTAAACCCATTTTTGGTAGTTTTCATGACTATATCAGCCACATCGACCTTGTATTGTTATTAACATAGCTTACTAAGAACTAAGTCAACCATGGATGACATAGTTCATTTTCTAGTATGTTTTTTATCAATTAAAATACTAGGTTGACCAGGTCATCCTTGTCGGTCAAAATTTTCATAAGGGTTTAGGGATAGATCCACCTATATAAACACAATCATTTTGCCATTTCTAAGAGAAGATAAATAGATGTAAGATATATTGTGCATATGCTCATCCACTATTATACTTAAGGAACAAGCTTAGGGTTTCATAATTTATTGGAGATATGGATCTTGTCTTATGGAGAAGTCTTTTGGATGCATTGATAGGTTGTTTAGCCTAGAGCATAGTTATCCTTGTCATCCTTATGTACAATAATAACCTATTGTGAAGTACCTTGGCTAAGGGAGAGATTGAGGCTCGACGGGTTCATCTTCAAAGGTAAGTAATCCTAAATTTGTTATTAATTTATAAGATTAGATATATATGCATTTTCACTTCTCACCCATGCATTAGGATTTCATATACATTGGTGTGAGTATATGTTTTCTATGCATGTTTATTACCCCCACTTTGTGCCACAAGCTTTGTGAGTAGTAGATTAGATTTTGCTTTACTTGTTATTAGTTTAGTGAATATGAAAACATAGGACCTATTGTTAGAAGTAAAACTATTAAGAGGGGGGTAAATCAGTTGTATTAAAATAGTCCTCCAATTTCACTTAAGATTCATGAAGCATTCATTCACTTACATACACTAATTAAGGCACACATAAGCATATATGAAAGCAATCAATATAAGGACATGATATATATATGGAAAACCCTCTAGGGGAAGAAAAACCATTGATAAAAAACTTGGAATACTATCCTATAAGTAATTAATCAACCTTTTAGTGAGGCACTAACCCTAGAAAGAGCATAAACCCCTCACTTAGTCAAGCACCAACTTAACTAGTGCATTTAGAAAGCTTCAACCTACAAGGAGGCTCAAACCCCCTAGGAAACAAAGCAAAAACTTAGATAAATTGAATCTCTGATCACCCTTGGAAATCTTTTGTTTACTCAACTGAAGATGACCTCCTTTGTTTGCTCTTTCATACTTCTTTCTTACTCAAACAACTTATTAGTCCTTCTTGCTCAATTAGACCTCTCCTTGGTAGAATTAGGTTAAATGACCTTGCTCAAAACCTATAGAAACATAGTTAGATACTCATGGAATGTTAATCTAATCTCTCTAATTATCTTCAATCCCTTAACCTATTCTCCAAAACTCTATATCCTTCACGCAATAACTCAATATTCTACCTGGTCAAAATACGCTTATTAGGCCTTGAATTTATAGTTGAATATTTCTCATACCAATCTTAGTTGGAAAATTAAATCAACATAATTGGATTCATTTCACAAGTGAAAAAAACATTTCATAGTTTTTTTATTATCCTTAAGGTCTAAAACCACCATTAGGCCTGATAGAGACCTAATGCAATTAGGCCTTCCCTAAGCACATGTTTCACTTAGAATTACTTTGAGCACTATAAGCCTTAAAAAATGGATGAAAAAATTAATATTTAACTTGAATATAAAACTCATAATATCTCCTTATATCCCAAATACCATTAGGCTCTTTTCACTCCTTGAACCATCTAATTAGGTCTACTCACCAATATGCCTTCTCACTACTAGAAAGTGTGTTGCAAATTTGAACCATATACACAAATTTGCCACATAACCTACACATAAAATCATATGAATAGGATATTTATGGCTTAAATTTTTCCCCCAAATTATTTTTTCTTCACCATAGAGGCCAAAAGGCCTCAGGAACACTCCTGCAAAAGGCTTACTCAGAATCACTAAACACTATCAATAAACAATCAAAATCATTTGACTCTCCATACTTACAAAGGGAATTAAAATGATAAAAAATACATTAAAATGATCATATGAGACCTTTAAAACAAATTTAATATAATTTTATCCTCCAAATTAGTGAAAAATGACTCAAAAACATCATTTTCACACATACACAAAAAGTTGCTTGTAACACCAAAAACACAATCAAGAAAATCAAGTCATAGAACATATGTAAGAATACTTATATGATCTTAAAATATATTTTTTTTGAAACTTTAGAATACTTATATAATATTTTTAAATATATATTGTATGGTCATATATCAATATTGGTCTTACAGAGCAATCTCACTACTTCTCTCTACATAGACTTCACTGTGTTAGGCACACCAGTTGGATTACAAATTTTTGCTTGTGTATAGGAATCATCAAAAATTATAAACCAATGGTATAAAAGGGATATGTATTTAATAATTTACCTATGCATTATGATTTATCCCTATTCCTTTTCAACCAATCCCTAATCTCATTCTCATTCTCGCCTAGTTTTCTCACTGCTCTGCTCATTAGGCTTGTTTAGCAATATGCTAACTTCCATGACCATTTTAGCTCATTTTTGGTCTAAAAGATACTAATAAAATTTAATGGGAATAAAATATAAGTCTTACACATCATCCTTAAACCATTTGCATGCTTTGAACTGGTTAACCCTACCTGCTACATCAAAATCCCTATAAATAAGGGGTTTCCTGTAGCTTCTACTCACTTTAATACCAACCAAAACCAATAAAGGAAACCTTTAAGAATAATTTAAATGTTCCAAACATAAAACTAGGCCAAGAGGACCATTATTATCCATAAACAATTATATCTTTCCTATCAGGTCATTATAAGGTTTTTGAGAGGGTTTTGACTGGTTTCACTTCCTAGCAATCATTCATAAAGGATTGCCCTCATTTTCAAAACCAATACCAAGAAAATCAAGATAGGGAGCTTAAAAAACTTCCATGAAGTGATCAAGATCTCATGCAAATTTTTGCACATGCCAATGAGTACAAGAAATCTCTTCTTGGGTCTACAATACCCCATTCTATGCACAGATGAAACCTTATCATAGGTTTTCATGCTTTCTCCTTCAAGTATTGGCCTAAACTTTTTTTAAACACACTTGAAATGACATATCACACATATTTAAATGATTTAAAGAGTTGTATCATCATTTTAAATGATCTTGACCCCTCATTAGGCCATTATAGGTCACTTTTCATACTATGCCTTATACTACCAGTCATACTTAGACTATGATCATGTATTGAAACAAATTGACCTATTTTAAACAATCCACTCTCATTTCATATGACCTCATATACTACTCATACATTTCCAATCTTGATCACATAGGCTCAAATGGATCAAATCATCATGCTACTAGACCTATTCCAATTCACTAGGTCTTTCAAGTAAAGATTAAGCCTCAAAACTAGACCTTGAAACCTATTAGCAAGATTTTTGTCTCTTGATCATTGTTAACACAAACTAGGACACTTTATAATGCATATACTAACCCAAATCATTAATATTTACCATGCTTTATGTATACACCTTCTTCACATAGCTAGACCAGGCTACTCAAGATACTAGTACTCAAAGTTTGGACAAAAATAAAATAGCTCTCAATGATGTCATTCTTTAAACACGATTAACTCAAGACAAAGATATTCTTAACAAACTTATGAGCTTTATCACATAACAACCATGTACCATGACCTCATATATAACATAAATACATGTTGACCCATGTGCTTACCTTGTATGCTCCTTAGTACTTAGAGCTCAATGAAGATGCTTCCCTTGTATCTTGAACATGATCTTGACATGTCATCAAATCTCAAAAAGAGTACTTGGTTGCCTTCATATTTTATCTCAAGAGAGAGACCAAGCTTCTTTGTCACACATCACTTTACCAAGCATGACATCAATTCTAACTTTTGACATGAAGGACATTCAACTTAACTTTGACATCAATGACAACATCAATGCCTTAAAACAAACTCTAGGATCATAACTTAACAATATTTCCATTTGTCATTGATGGTAAACATTATTAATCAAAGCAGATCATTCTTTTTCCTTCAATTTGGTTATTCTTCAATACTTGATCTTAAAACATGAACTTTCTTCCCTTTTGACATTAATGACAAAGGTTCATATTCTTGGTAGCTCTTTGATCCTTGGACTTGGGGAAACATACCTACTCATGAGACATGATTGAGTCCCTTTGTATTCCATGAAAAATTTAATATATTTTCAAAACTGTGACTTGGTTTGATCAACTCACCATAAATTTTTTTTTGACTTATCTTTTGTGATCACACCTGTAGTAGACTTCTTGATTGAACCTTGAAACTGAAAGTCTCTTAAGACCACAAAACTCCCCCTATGGCCAAGCATCCTTCATACTTCTTGTTAACTGGCTGAGTGTCTCCATGAAGCCTAATGGAGTCACCTCTGCTCTAGAGAGCTAGAACAACATAAATTTAGGAGATTCCCAGATCTCCATGTCCTTGCAAGACTGAACCTCATTTATGATCCTCTTAGTCTTGATTAGTCCTTCTGGCTTGACCTCCTTAATCTTTTGAGAAACATTCTAGAATGATTTATTGGTCTTGACTCCTTCATCAACAATCTGAGTAGATAGAGAGAATTCTTGGCATTCTTATGTACCTTGATTATGATCCACCATGGTAAATAGTCCACTTGAACTTGTAGATTGGTTATCAATCTTAGCTATCTTGGGTTTCCACTTACTATCTTGTCTTCTTTATTGTATTCTAGAAGCCTTAAATATCTTGTTTTGTCTTGAAAAGTCATGATTACAATATTTTCAATATGACCAACCTTATGACAATTGAAACATATTATCCCTCTAGATGGAAACAAATGATGTATCATACCTGTTGGCTAATGGTTCTCCTTATAATTTCATGAAAATTCATTCTTGAAGGGCCTTCTACAATGCCTTGCTCTATGACTAAATTGGTTACATGAATAATAATAGCCATTGAAAGGGTGATCATACTATTGACACGGTGGATTACACCCTATGAAGGGAGGCTTAGCTCTCTTCATCCATGTGACACATTGGAGACATCCCTCTTGCTGTGGGTGGCAAACATGAGGGATAAATCTTTAGATTATGGGCTATCTCCCCTTGATGCACCTTGAGGCCCTAGATTTCCTACTACTAACAATAGGGGGGATGAAAAGGGAGATAAATACTAGAAATCAAAAATTAAACTAAAGTGGTGATGCACCAAAATGGTTGGTCTACTCAACTTTGACATACATTTTACACCAAGACAAGCTAAAATACACTATCATTCAATATGAGAAACTCTCCTGCATCAATATTTCAACATGAGGCCCTATGGAGATATAGGGAGGAATAACTACCAGAGGTGTTCTAAGACACACTATAGTAGCCTGTTCACATATGCTAATACTCTACTATGGACACTTCTTGTTGACCTGCAATAAAGAGCTCAAAATACACTAGATATTCTAGATTCAAATAATGAAAGCATAAAGGAAAATGACTTGACACAAGATCAAAACTATAGACATATGCAAAAGTGTAAACCCAAATGGAGGTAAAATTCTTATTTCTTGATTCGAGGTAAATTCCTATAGGGCTTCACCATACAAGATAAGAGATTTTTTGTGAAAATGAGAAGTTACAATTATATAGAGCAAGATTCTAATAGAACAAGGAAAGGAGAGCCATGCTAGAGTCAAACACTTATGAGACAAGAGACCATGCTGCTATTGTATTCTTCAAACTATGTATGGGAGAGCCATGTTGTAGACGTCCAAGCTATTGACCTTGCTATCCTGGGTTTGCAAAAGCATGGGATACTCCTTTTAGTAGTTGACAAAGCCATCCCCAAGTTGTTGTGGCTAGACCATTCTATCTTCAATGCTGGGCACAACTGGTTGTGCATTAATGGTGAAGCATGAAAACATGGGCTGCTCTCCTTTATAGTTCAAAAACCAATCTATTTTATTGGTTTTTGGTAGATAGTTTTTACCTAAATGTATTAACTCCTTTGGTTGAGTTGTCTATGCAACTTGTCTTGGTCTGAGTGGTCTCTAATTTTTCCCTTTGACTTCATTAGCTACTGGAATTATTTTGCATTTTTGTCTTTTTTTCTCTTTACTTTGCCCATGTTTTGTCTCTTCCTTGCCTTCTCTTTTTGCACTCCCACAGGATTTTCCTTTTATCCTTCAGACAAAATGTTTGAAGGATTTCCTTTGAACATTTTGTCCAAAGGATTTCCTTTTATTTTATTTCCATTTGCACTGTGGCCTTCTCTTTATCTACCTCAGGCATCAACTTTTTTGCAACATTGATTTCCTTCAAACATAATGGTTGAAGGGTTTCCTTCAGACATTTTGTCTAAAGGAAATCATCCTTTGAATCTTCCTCTGCCTTCACTTTATCGACCTTCAAGCTTTTGTTTAGGTAATTTCCTTTAGACAAAAAGTCTAAAGAAATTCCTGTGGATTTTTGTCCAAAGGAAATTCTTTGTGTGTCTATCTTATGGCTTCAGGATTCATCATTTTTTTCCTTCAGACATTTTGTTTGAAGGAAATTCTCCCTTAGCATTAGATTTTATCAAAGGGTAAGTGCCCTTCAACTTTTTATCTTCATCCCTTACTTCCTCTTGGTGCCCTCCACAAGGGCCATCTAAACTCTGAAGATACCCTTTGGGCTTTTGAAGAAGGTTCACTTCATCACTAGAGTACCCTCTGTAAGGGCCATTGGCTTCCAAAATTACCCTTCAAGGAAAATGTAAGTGTCTTTTTTCCTACCTGAGTGCCCTCCACAAGGGCACCTACCCTTCAGAACTCATGCAAATGACCCTTCAAAAGAAGTGAAGAGGTCCCATTGTTAATGAAAATCCCTTCGTAAGGGCACTTGCTTCTAGACTTACCCTTCATCCTTTCTTCAATTGTCCTTTAGAAAAGTGAAAAGTCCACTTTCTTTGTTTATGTACCTTTCAAAGAAACTCCATGCCTTTGGTGAGCTGCATAGACCAAATCGAGTCCTTCACTTGGTTTTACTATAAAAGCTGACAAGTAATACACCTGCATAAACCCAAATTACACTAGATAGACCGTTTTAGACTTTTCATGAGCTCTTACTTTGGGGTTTTCATCAACTTCAACTCATAAAACTAATAAGTAAAGATAGTTGGAAAACCTGATTTGGTATGCCAAGACCAAATCGGGTTTTGCAAGTGTATTTACTGATAAACCTTTATAAATAAAGACATTTGCAAAGTCCAAATTACATTGTAAGGACCAAATCAGGTTTATCAAGTAACTTGACTTATGAAAATTTCACAAGTGGCTTGTAAAACCTAAAATGCACTATTTTAGGTGAAGTAACTTCTCTTGACAAAATTGAAATGCACTTGGCTAAGAAAATGAGGAAAACACTTGGATTTTTCTCAGGAAAGGTCTGGTAGAAAACATTTTGCACAAGGCAGCAGAGGGATGATCTAGCCAAAACATGGATTGGATTATTTTTTCAAAGAAAAAGGAGGGGGTGCCCAATTTTAGCTTGTAGGACCAAAAATTGTTTAACACATTTGGTGACTCACAAGGGGAGCATGCCTGCTATGCTAAATAAGACTGTTAGCCTCTAAGTCCATTGGGCATAGAATTAGGATGTAGCTTGAAAAATTTAGCAACAACCTTCTAAAGATCTATGAAACAATAAAGCTTTACCTCAAGCAACAAGGAAAAATAACACATGATAAGGCTAAAAACACTACACTTATGCAAACAACACTTAGGGAAAATAAAGACAACTGAAAAAAAACTACTATGTACAACTAACTAGATATATTTGCCTCCCTCCTAGATCAAAGGGAAAACTTCTCAAGTCTCTATGGCAAGAAAACTTATGGTGCTAGACAAGTGACTGAATGGAATGAAGACTTGGTGACTTGCCCTTCTTGCTTGCCACCTTGATTGGCTTGTATTCGAGTGAATTACGATCAAACATGTCTCCAACATATATGTATTTACTTTGATCTTTGGAGACTACCTCATGCTGGCACTTCATGATAATATATCTCACCAATAAATCAATGGCTACTAGCTCATCACCATAGGACTCATTTAGATCATAGCCCCCTTGATATGCATCATGGACTGACTTGTCCCCAATTGCTTCATTGAAGATCCTATTAAACTGATCCTTTGGTTCATCATGGCCTTCATAAAAAAGGGTGACTATTATGATGTCTAGAAAGAGATCAAAAACTGCTTGCTCATTCCATGGGACATCATCTTCTTACTCAAGGTTGTCTTCTTCAAAGCTTTGATCAAGATTGGTAGGCCTCTCCTTTTCTTTCTCAAAAATAAGAGTCTCTAGTTGTTCAAAGACATGCTCCTAATGCTCCTTCAACTTGGGTTCCATGGCATGGTCATTCTCCTCATCAAATTAACAAGGAAGTTCATCAAATAAGGGGGAGAGAGCTCACCATGATTACATTCCTCATCATCCATTATTGATAAATAAATTTTATCAACCTCATCTTCATATTGTTGGAACATCTGCATGTATACATGACTTATGTCTTCTCCATTGTTGATGATGTCTTCAAAAGGAGTATCCATGATTATTTCCTCATCCATGAGAGTTTATTGATCAGTCATGAATTGAATCTTCTCTTCTTCAATTGCCTTTTTCAAAACAGGTTCTTCCTTGAGAAGGCTGATGGTTAAACTCATGTGGAAGAGGAGGCAAACCTTGAGCTAGAAGTGAATGATTCTCTTCCTTCCATTTGTCCAGTAGTTCATATAAATTAGATGTGGCTTGATATCTCTCTTGGAGGGGTGTAGATGGGGTGTGTTTAGACATAGGATCTTCGGCTTGGTTTGAACCATCCATCACACCTTGGCTGAGGAACCTCATTCTGGACTCCAACTCTACAATTTGCTTGGATATATTCTCTTAGAAGAGCCTTTATTGGAGGTCACAAGCATCATCATGATGAGTAAGATTAGCTTCATCTTCTTCAAGGCTTCTATCAAAATGAATAGGCCTCTCCTCCTCTTTTTTCCTACCCCATAATTCTATTGTTTGATTCCAAATTATGACCTTGGGATTGGAACTCTTCCCTTGTGAACATGAAATAACTTTATCCTCTTCAAGGTCCTGAGCTAGTTCATGATAGACACTCATATGTTGAAAGACTTGAGGAGGTTGAGGGAGACTTGGAAGGGTCTACTCATGCACAAGAAGAGCTACTTCAAGAGAGATGTGTTGCTTTCCAAAAGATATAGGGTGATTCCCATCAAAAGAGGGTCCACATTCTAAAGAATTGAGAAGGTTAGTCTCCATGGGAGGCTATTTTAATTTCCTTTGGTGTTGAAAAGCTAGATATAAAGGGTTAAGAGCAATAGTGATTAATGCACCAGATGAGCCAAAAGATTGGATTTTGTGAGCAAGGGCTATTTGGTAGAAAGGATTTGGCATACAAGAGGGGACTTTATTTTGAGTAGGAGGGGGATACTTTAGGATGGGAAAAGGCATACAAGGTTGATTTATTTGAATGAATGGGATCCTCCATCTTGCTAGTTCCTTCTTCATGTATTTCAAGGTTTGAGTTTGCTTGAACAAACACTCCTATTTATACTTAAGCTCTTGTTGATATCTATTCTGCTCATCTAATCTATCTATCTCCATCACTTACTTCTCAAACTCCAACATTATCTCCCTTACACTAGGTGAAGGAAAAATAGGAGAGTTGTTTGAGGTGATTCCACGAACAACCTAAGCTTGATCAAGGCCCATGATGCTCAACAATGAGATTATATATACCAAAGTGATTTATTGATGGCACCAGGACTGCTTAACCAACTAATTCAACTCAAAGCCACCATTGGTGTTGATGAAAAGCCTCCAAAGGTTGGTTGGTTGAAGAACACACCAAAATTATTCAACTCTTTGGACAAAAAACTAGTCCCATCGGGCGTGGCAAAAATTGTTGATGCGATGCATTGCATTTTGTGAAGGGATGCTCAGCTCTCTTCATCCATGTGACATAATGGAGACATCCCTCTTGCTACGAGTGGAAAATGTGAGGGATGAATCTCTATATTAGGGGCTAGATCCCCTTGATGCACCTTGAGGACCTGGATTTCCTATTGCTAACAATGGGGGAATGAAAAGGGAGAGAAATACTAGAAATTAGAACCTAAACTAAAGTGATGATGCACCAAAATGGTTGGTCTACTCAGCTTTGACATACACTTTACACCAAGACAAGGTGACATACACTATCATTCAAGATGAGAAACTCTCCAGCATCAATATTTCAACAGCGGGCCCTATAGAGATTCAAGGAGGAAGAACTACTAGAGGTGTTCTAAGACACACCATGGAAGCCTATTCACATGTGCATGTACTCTGCTATGGACACTTCTTGTTGACCTAAAAGAAAGAGCTCACAATACACTAGATATGCTAGATTCAAATTGTGAAAGCATGAAGTAAAATGACTTGACACAAGATCAAAACTATAGACATATGCAAAAGTGTAAACCCAAATGGAGGTAAAATGCTTATGTCTTGATTTACGGTAAATTCTTGTAGTGATTATACATACAATTTGAGATATTTTTTATTAAAATGAGAAGTTAAAATTAAATAGAGCAAGTAAATGATAGAACAAGGAAAGGAGACCCATGCTAGAGTCAAACACTTCTGAGACAAGAGACCATACTGCTATCATATTCTTTAAACTATGTATGAAAGAGCCATATTTTAGATGTCCAAGATTCTAACCTTACTATCTTGGGCCTACAAAAGCATGTGATACTCCTTATAGCAACTAAAAAATCCATCCCCAAGTTGTTGTGGCTAGACCATGCTCTCTTCAATGCTCGGCACAACTGGTTGTGCATTAATGGCGAAGCATGAAAACATGGGCTGCTATCCTCTATAGTTTGAAAACTAATCTATTTTATTAGTTTTCGGTAGATATTTTCTACCTAAATATATTAACTCCCTTGGCTGAGTTGTCTATGCCACTTGTCTTGGTCTGAATGGTCTCTAATTCTACCCTTTGACTTCATCAGCTGCTAGAACTATTCTACATTTTTATCCTTTTCCACTCTTTAATTTTCCCATGTTTTGTCTCTTCCTTGCCTTCTCCTTTTGCACTCCCATAGGCTTTTCCTTTTGTCCTTCAGACAAAATATCTGAAGGATTTCCTTTGAATAGTTTATTAAAAGGATTTCCTTTTGTTTACTCACCCTTTGCACTGTGGCTTTCTCTTTATCTACCTCAGGCATCAACTTTTTTGAAATTTTGATTTCCTTTAAAAATAATGTCTAAAGGGTTTCCTTCAAACATTTTATCCAAAGGAAATCATCCTTTGGATCTTCCTTTTCCTTCACTTTGTTGGCCTTCAGGGTATTGTTCGAGGGATTTCCTTTAGACAAAAAGTCTGAAATAATTCCTTTAGACTTTTGTTTGAAGGAAATTCTTCATGCGTCTTTCTTCCACCTTCAGGCTTTATCATCTCTTTCCTTCAAACAAAATGTTTGAAGGAAATTATCTCTTGGCATTGGTTTTTCCCAAAGGGCAAGTGCCTTTTGGCTATTGTCTTCATTCTTTGCTTCCTAATGGTACCCTCTACAAGGGCCATCTGAGCTTTGAAGATACCCTTCAAGCTTTTGAAGAAGGTCAACTTCATCACTTGAGTACCCTCTATAAGGGCCATTAGCTCCTTGAATTGCCCTTTGGGGAAAATGTAAGGGTCCTTTTTCCTGCTTGGGTTCCCTTCGCAAGCGCACCTACCCTTTAAAACTCCTAAAAATGACCCTTCAAAAGAAGTGAAGAGGTCCCCTTCCCAACTAAAATCCCTCCATAAGGGCACTTACTTCCAGACTTACCCTTTAGCGTTTCTTCAATTGTGCTTTGGAAAAGTGAAAAGTCCACTTTCTTGGCTTACGTGCCCTCTAAAGAAAATCCATGCCTTCAGCAAGCTGCATATACCAAATCGAGTCCTTCACTTGTTTGTACTTATAAAAGTTGATAAGTAATACACCTACACAAACCTGAATTGCACTAGATAGACCATTTTAGACTTCTAATGAGCTCTTACTTCAGGTTTTACATCAACTTCAACTCATAAAACAAACAAGTAAAGACACTTGGAAAACCTGATTTGGTCTGCCAAGACTAAATCAAGTTTTGCAAGTGTCTTTACTTATAAATCTTTATAAATAAAGACATTTTCAAAGTCTGAATTAGACTGTAATGACCAAAATGGGTTTATCAAGTAACTTGACTTATGAGAATTTCATAAGTAAAGTGGCTTATAAAACCCAAAATGCTTTGCTGTAGGTGAAGTGACTACTCTTGACAAACTCAAAATGGACTTGGCTAAACAAATGAGGAAAACACTTGGCTTTTTCTTAGGAAAGGTCTGGTAGAGAACATTTTACACAAGGCAGCAGGAGGATGATCTAGCCAAAACATGGATTGGATTACTTTTGCAAAGAAAAAGGATGGGGTGCCTAATTTTGGCTTGTAGGACCAAAAATTGGTCAACACATACCTTATGTTATTAAATTTCCTGATAGTATTGACCCTTGTTTTATCATCATCCTCATTCTTTTGTTAATATTTGACCTTTTTTTATCACATTAGTGTCCTTATCTTAATCTCCAATGAAGCTAAGGCCTATTTTTTCAATAATAGTCTTTTGACTACTCAAAAGGTTATCTAGATCATTGGTAATTTTTTCCAACCTCATAAGGACTTAACCTTATTTGATGCTTGTTTTAATTCAAATCTCAAGGAGTTCACTACAACTACATACCTTGCACATTCTTCTTCTTTTTCTTCTAGGCCTTGTGATATTTTCTCTTTTAGCTTCTTTTATGCCTTGAATGTAGCTTCCTTCTTTGTATATCTTCCTTCACTTTTCCTCATCTCATAGGCTATTAGGGTTCCATGAAGTCTATCCATTTATAGCTTGTCTAAGTCTTGAATTTCTTCAGTTCCATATACCTTGGAATAAAATTTTGGAGTTAGAGACCCTACATCCTTTCTAACAACAATAGTCTCTTTCAATTCTTCTCCTAGTCCTCTTATGATGTTGACCACCTCATCAACCCTCAACAAGTAGGCTGTAATGGTCTTATCTTCATTCATTTTTAGACTTTTAAATTGTCTTATATGGGTTTAAAATTTGGCCAATTTGACCTTAGAATCTCCCTCATGAATATTTTTAAAATTATCCCACATTTATTAGGTAGATATACAGTGCATTACTTCCACAAGTTATGCCTCTGATAGGTCACACATAATACCATTCATTACTTTTGAGTTATTGTCACTAGCATTCTTACCTGCTACATCCATAAGACGAATAGGGGGTGAAATATACCCATCCAAGAATGATTTCCAAACATAATTACATTGATACATTATATATTTCATCATCCTAGCACTCCAAAAGGCATACTTGGATCCAAAAAATAATGGATCTTTGCTCGTATAAAAACCACCTTGTGCTTGACTAGCCATCTTAGATTGTTTAGAATCTCCTTTAGGTTGTAAGACCTCCTATAAATGACCTAATATGATACCAAATTTTTGAAGTATAGATATTTATGGGGGTGGGGGGTGAATCATTTATATTAAAATAGTCCTCCAATTTCACTTAAGATTCATGAATCATTCATTCACTTACATCCATCAATTAATGCACACATAAGCATATATGAAAGCAAATAATATAAGGACATGAAATATATGTGGAAAAACCTATGGGGTAATAAAATACACTAATGAAAAACTTGGAATACTATCCTATAATAAATTAATTAAACTTTTAGTGAGGCACCAACCCCACAAGGAGCACCAACCCCTAACTTAGTCAATCACCAACTCAACTAGTGCATTTAGCAAGCTTCAACCTACAGGGAGGCTCCAAACCATTAGTAAACCAAGAAAAAACTGATATACCTTGAATTTATGATCAAAATTTGATACTTTTTTCTTACTCAACTGAAGATGACCTCCTTTTCTTGCTCTTCTCACACTCATTTCTTACTAAAATAACCTATTAGGCCTTCTCGCTCAATTAATCCTCTCCTTGGTAGAATTAGGTCAAATGAACTTGATCAAAAATATATAAACATGGTTAGATAGTCATGAAATGTTCATATAATCTCTATAATTATATTTAAGCAATTAACCTATTTTCCAAAACTCTATATCCTTCGCTCCATAGCTCAATATTCTAACTAGTCAAAATAGGCTTATTAGGCCCTGAATTTATACTTGATTCTTTATCATACCCATATTGGTTTGAAAAGGACATAAACATACTATATTATGATTTAAATATATCAATACACATGTTTCACAAGTGAAACAAACATTTAATATGTTGGTCATTACCATTAAGGGCTAAAACCACCATTAGGCGTGATAGAGATCTAATGTAATTAGGCCTTCCTTAAGCACACATTTCACTTAGACCTCATTTGAACACCATGAGCCTTCACCATCAAATGAAAAAAAATTATATGCAATTTTAACGTACCACTCCTAATATATCATTATGTACCCAACACCATTTTTATCTTTTCACTCCTTGAACCATCTAATTAGGTCTACTCGCCAATAGGCCTTCTCACTGCTAGAAAGTCTATCTTGAAAATTTGAACCATATAAAAAAATTTGACACATAAAACACACAAAATTATATTAATAAGATTTTTATAACTTAAAATACTTCCCCAAATTATTTTGTCTTCACCACATAGGCCAAAAAGCCTCAAGGACATTCCTGTACAAGGCTTACTCAGAATCAACAAACACTGTCAACAAACAATCAAAATCATTTGACTCTCCATACTTGATCAGGGACTAAAAATGAGAAAAAATACATTAAAATCATCCTATGAGACCTTTATAACACCTTAAATATCATTTTATCCTCCAACTTAGTGCAAAATAACTCATAAACATCATTTTCACACATACACAAAAAGTTGCCTATATCACCAAAAACACAGTCAAGAAAATCAAGTCATAGAACATCTATGGGAACTATTATATCATATTAAAATGATTTTTTGTGAAAATTTATAATAATTATATAATATATAAAAATATATTCTATGGACATATATCAATATTGGTCTTACGTACCAATCTCACCACTTCTCTCTACACAGACTTCACTGTGTTAGACAAACCAATTTGATGACAACTTTTTGCTTGAGTATAGGCATCATAAAAACTTATAAGGAAATGGGATAGGAGGGATAGGTATTTAATTATTTAACCATGAATTAGGATCCATACCTAATCCTCTTCAACCAATCCCTAATCTCATTCTCATTCTCACCTAGTTTTCTCATTATTCAGCTCATTAGTCCTGTTTAGCAATAGGCTAACTTCCATGACTGGTTTAGCACATTTTTGGTCTTCAACATACTTATAAAATTTCATGGGAATAAAATATAAGTATTGCACATCATCCTCCATCCATTTTCATGTTTCTACCTAGTTAACCCTGCCTCCTACATCAAAATCCCTAGAAACAAGGGGTTTCCTATAGCTTCTACTCACTATCATAACAAACCAAAACCACCCAAGGAAACATTGAAGATTAATTTACATATATATATATATATTTTTAAAAAAGGGGTAAAAATAATATTAATAATAAGAGAGCATTACAAGAATAATGGGGGGCAAAAACCCCTAGAAGAAAGCATCATAAACTGAAAAACTAGGCACACGCCCAACTAGACAATATTATGAACCTCCCTATCAGCCTCCAAAATTATTTCCAAATCAGAACACAACATCAGGAGGAGAGACCCCAAATCCTCAATGTTTCCGCCATCTAAATATTCAGACACCCATTTAGTTGAAAAATCCACTGCCTTGTTCCATTCTCACAGAATATGAGCAAAAGTAACACTATCCATAAGCGAGCAAATCTACAAAATCTGTTGCACAATCAGAGATAATTGCCAATTGATGTCCACCACTTTCCTCTTAATGAGCAGGTTAATCAAGACTTGAGATTTTGATTTGTAGATAATCCTATGCCAACCTAACACCTGGGCCTTCTCAAGGGCATAAAGAATGGCCTGACCTTCCATCATGTTAATGGTGTGCAGCCCCTCAAGAACTGTAAAAAGAAAAATCACTGTACCTTTAGAATCCCTTCTTATCCCTATAGTACCTCCAAGTCCCAGATTACCTCTAGAAGAACCATCCATATTGATCTCAATAATCCCACTAGGGGGCATTGCCACTAACTAGTCCTGAGAATCTGCTCCTTAACCTGCTTGCTCCTACTGACACACACAGACTTACCAGTTAACTGCTGGAATCCAAGTCGTACCACCACCTGAGCATCTTATTTGGTCAAAGGAAGGTAGATAGCGCTCTTTTCTTGGATGGTTTCCTATATCATCCCCATCACTTTCTGCCATACTTGCTGCACCATGACCCTCACCCCCCCAAAAAATTGCCTATTTCTCTCAAGCCAGATCTGCCATAACAGAAAAATGGGGTCACCCAGCCATATGTCCTACAAGAAGGGCATCCTTGAGGGGGGTTCTCCCAATCCATTCTATAAATCAACCATAGATTGAGGATGAAGACATGGGCACTGCCAAACATCCCACCAATAATGCTAGAGTTGTAAGGCAAAGGGGCATCACAAAAAAAGGTGTGCTGAATCCTCCTCGGCCGCTCTGCACATAACACATACTGAGGGCCTTGGAAACCTCTCTTCCAGAGATTGTCCTAGGTCAAGCACCTATTCCAAGCTAGCATCCAAGAAAAATAGTTGCATTTAGGCCATGTGAAATTATTCCAGACTTGTCTCCACCAATGCACTTCCCCCTACCCAATCTCTGAAGAAGTAAAGCCCGGTATCCAGATGAAACTGTGTAAGCTCCCTTGGGATTGGGAGACCAAGCTAGCTCATCCTCCTCCTAAAGAGGAATACAACAATGCTTGGAAAGGATGCTTAATAGCTCCTCATTCTCTTCCTATGTCCCATTAATAGGCCAAGTTTTGAGATCTTTCCAGTGAGCAACCTCCATCTGTGCTTGTGTAATGTAAACTTTGAAGTCACTCACCCAAGACCAGCCAACATCAAGGAATCTTTGACAAAGGTTCAACAGATTTGGAAACTGAGAAATGATGGGAGGATATCCATCCCAAGATTCAAACCAAAAGAGAGCATTGGATCCCTATTTACAAATCTAAAATAAGCCATTCTTGATTTGATTATTCCACTGAGATTCTTGGACAATAGCTAAAAGGTCAAGTTTATTGATATCCAAGAATTCTTGGTAGAATTCAACTGGGAATCCGTTAGGTCTAGCCGCTTTCCCTTTTTTCATCTAAACAATGGTTTCCTCAAGCTCTCCAAGTGTGATTGGTTTCATTAAATTTTCATTCATTTCATGCATCACCAATGACTAAATGTAGAAGAGAACCTGAGCTTCTTCCAGAGATTCCTTGTTAGCATCTTCCCTAAAGAGAGTAGAGAAGTAATGCACTACCTCCTCTGAAATTGCCGAAAAGGAGTTAAGCCACTCACCTCTTTCATTGACCAGGGCCGAAATAGAATTACCATGTCTCCTGGATTTAGATAAATTGAAGAAAAAGGATGTATTTCTATCCCCCTCCTGGAGCCATTTGATTTGAGCTTTTTGCTTCCAAAAAATTTCCTCCCATAGCTCGCATTCCTCCAAGTCTTTCACAGCTTGTGTTTCTTCTTGCAGTAAGTCTTCAGTCAGTCCTTTTTCCCTTATTATTCTCATGATACCATCAAGCTTGGTTTTTGTAGCAGCCTTAGCATAGAAAATGTTCCCAAAACTTTGGTGATTCCACTACTTGAGCTTGTACTTCACATATTGCAGTGTTTTGGCAAAAATGTACATCGTCGTACCATGGGCAGGCCTTCCCCAATGCCACTAATTGGCAACACACTCATGTAGAGATTGATCTCACAGCTACATGAGTTGAAGTCTAAAGGAAGGAGAGTGCAGGTGATACTATGAGACACTATTAAGCTTGATGGGCCAATGGTCTGATCCTCTCCAGTCCAAAATTTTAGACCTCATAGACCACATACCTCCAACCCAAAAAGCTGAGACCAAAAAATGGTCAAGTCTCTCAGCAATGCAATGTTTCCCACTCCTGCGGTTGTTTTAGGTAAACTATCCATTATTGGGCCTACTGTCAACTAAATTCAAAATTTCAATGTAGTTGTGCATTAGCAAAGTAGATGGGTCCAGCCTTGACGTGCCACCACTCTTTTTAGTCAAATCAAGAATAACGTTAAAATCACCTACCATTATCCAAGGGTGGAAGGGGGCTAGGCTACAGACAAAACTTATGTGGCCCAATAAGGAGTTTTTACCCCACCAATCATTGGGAGCATAAATATTGGAGAAGAGAATGACTTCCCCCATCTCAAAGCTAGAAGCAATCATAGTCATGGAGTACTTAGATGTTAGCCAGCCTATGAGGCCAATCTTTCATGGTTTCCATAGACAGGCTAGTCCTCCTGAGTATCCGATAGCACCAATGCATTGACATTCTCCTTGCCACCACAACTTGGGCACAAGTCTAGACATGTATTCAACTTAAACCTTAGTCTCTTGTAAGAAAAGGACATCTGGCCTATGACTTTTAATCAGGTTGTGAACAACATTTTGTCTGGGGCTATTGTTTAAGCCCCTTACATTCCAAGATATTATAATCATTTTAGAGAGTTCAAAAAGTGTGCATCCAGAGTCTTTACTGACCCTGACTCCACCAAAGTCTCTCCCATAAGCTTGATCTTTTCCTGGTCCTTTTTTCTGCCAGGCTTGCTAGATTTCTCCCCCCTCTTTCTTAAGGTCTTTTTGTAGAAGTCCAAGATGAGGAAAAGATTTACTACTTCTTGCTGCCCCTGGATCCCCAGTTTTCTTGATAAGGGGCATATTTTCATCTTCTTTAAGGGGAACAACTGAGGAAGTCATTCCTTTTGAAATTATTAGCTATTGGTCCATATCCATATGACAATCTCCAACATCCTATGTTTCAATTAAAGCCCCTAAAGCATTGGTCTCCTGAGTAGGTCCCTCAATCCCTTGGTCAAAAATCATCAACCCGAGATTCACCTCCTGCTGATTAAGGTCATCCAATATTTCAAATCTATTGAGCGAGTCATCTAATTGCCTTTCCTTTAAGGACCATTTTTGGCCTCTATTTATATATCAGCCTTTAACCGGCATAAAATCATCAATTTCAAGCATCTCACCTGGAATTGGACCCCTTTCCTTGTCAGTACCAGAAGGAGTGTGAGTAGATTGAGCTGGCTGAGGTGCAGTAGATTTTGAGGTGGGACACCATCGCTGCAAATGCCCATAAGCATGACATAGATGACAACAGAAAGGGAGGGTTTCATAATCTAGCTATTGTACCCATGAAAAAGGGCCCGCACTCATTTCAACAGCATCTGGTAATGGCTTACTAAGATCAATTTCAACACAAATGTGGGCATAAGTCATTACCTTTTTACCCAGGAGTGACATTGAGGAACCTACTGGCCTTCCTAGCAAGGATGCAAGCAATTGGAGAGTGTTTTCTCAACAACATTCCACTGAAAAGCAGGGCAGATGCACCCACACCGGGACATGGTTTGGTAGTTCCTCTGAAGGTATGAAACTGGCATGTCAGGGCTTGATAAACAATCCCACTTGATTATGGAAGTAAGGACCTCCAGCAAAAACTTCTTGATAATTTGTTATACAGGTAAAAGTGACCATGAAATAGCTATTGGCCAGCAAAGTAATATCCATATCTCCTTTCGGTGCCCACGTCCTTTGAGCCCATGCTTCCAAAAATAACAGTGACATCCTAAGCCCCAGAAACTTGTAGTATAAGGAGTGATTGGAATAGTATTTAATGTCTTTAGCAATCATTTCCATTGGTATGGCCAGCTTGGGCCTCTCCTTGCATCTTTCCAGACAGCCATTGACTTTGGGGATGTGCATACTTGGTTGCTCAAGAGCAGTAAAAGAACCTAAACCTTGTAAAAGTGGAGCCTTCCCATTACTGTGCACTCCTTGGGATGCCTACTACAGTCCAAACACTTACTTGTAGCTGTGCCCTGCCTTCTGCCCTATCGCACCCTCATGTTCACCTTCATCCATCGTGCCACGACTGCTCGAAGTCTGTACGCGATCAACCTTCGTCGTCACTTGAACCGCTTTGAACCTTGAACCTTTATTCCATTTTAAGATTAATTTACATGTTAAAAACATAAAATTAGTTCAAAAATACCATTTTTATCCATACAATATTAGATATTTCCTATAATGTCATTATAAGGGTTTTGAGAGGGTTTTGATTGGTTTCACTTCTTAGCAATCATTCATAAAGGATTGCCCCTCATTTTCAAAAAAAATGCCAAAAAATAAAGATATGGACCTTCCCTAACTTTCATGAAGTTATTAGGATTTAATGCAAAGGTTGGATGTGCCAACAAGTATAAACAATCTCTTCTCAGGTCTACAACACCCCATTCTGTACACCCAAGAAACCTTATCACATGTTTTCATGCTTTATCCTTCAGGTATTGGACTCAAAAATTGTACACACACTTAACATGAACTATCTAAACTATGCTAATGTTTTCAAGAGTTTTGGCATCCTTAGAAATTATCTTGACCCCTCAGTAGGCCACTATAGGTCAATTTTCATATTAGGCCTCATACTGCCAGTCACACTTAGACTATGATCATGCCTTAAAATAAATTGAAATATTTTCAACACTCCATCCTCATGTCATATGACATCATAACCTACTCATACATTTCCAACCTTGCTCACACATGTCTCAAATGTCTCAACTCATCATGCTACCAGACCTATGCCAATTAAGACTCAAAACCAGACCTTGAAACTTATCAATAATATTTTTTTTCACTTGCTCATTGTCAACATAACTTAAGACAATTTATCATGCTTGTAATAACCCAAATCACAAAGCTTTACCATTATTTATGTATACACCTTCTTAATAGAGGTAGACCAAGCTACTCAAGATACTTAGTACTCAGAGTTTGGACAAAAACAAGCTAGCTCTCAATAATGCCATTCTTTAAATATGATTATCTAAAGACAAATATATTCTTAAAAAAATTATGAGCTTTATCACATCATAACCCTATACCAAGACCTCATATAGAACATAAATACATTTTGACCCATGCACTTACCTTGTATGTTCCTCAGTACTTAGAGCTCAATCAAGATGCTTCCTTTATACCTTAAAAATGATCTTGACATGTCATCAAACCTTAGAAAAATTACCTGCTTCCCTTAAAAATTTCTCTCAATAGAGAGACCAAGCTTCTTTCTCACACATCACTTCACCAAGCATGACATCAATTTTGACTTTTGACATGAAGGACATTCAACTTAACTTTGACATTAATGACAATATCAATGCTTTAAAACCAACATTAGGAACATACCTCAACAATATCCCCCTTTGTCATTGATGGAAAACATTCTTAATCAAATAAGATCATTCTCTTTCCTTCAAGTTGGATCTTATTCAATATTTGATATTAAAACATGAACTTTATCCCCCTTTGACACTAATGACAAAGTTTCATCTTCTTGGTAGCTATTTGATCCTTGGACTTAGGGAAACATACCTAATCATGAGACATGATTGACTCCCTTTGTCTTCCATGAAAAATATAAGACATTTTAAAATATGTGACTTGGTTTGATCAAGTCATCATGCAAAATTTTTGTGACTTATCTCTTGTGATCACACCTGTAGTAGACTTCTTAACTAAACCTTGAAACTGAATGTCTCTTAAGACCACAAAATCCCCCTTATGACCGAGCATCCTCCATGCTTCTTGCTAACTTAATGAGTGTCTCCATGAAGCCTAATGGAGTCACCTCTACTCTAGAGAGCTAAACAACATAAATTTAAGAGATTATTAGATTTCCATTTATTTATCGGACTGCACCTAATTCATTATCCTCTTATGCTTGACTAGTCCTTTTGGCTTGAATTCCTCAATATTTTGAGCAAAATTTTGGATTAATTTATTGGTCTTAAATCCTTCGATAGAGAAAATTATTGGCATTAATTTGTACCTTGATTATGTTGTTTTTGTCTCCAAATCTTGCACCCTAAAAGAGGTTGTTCAAGCCTCTTCAAGATTTGGCCAACATGGGAATACTTCTAGGTGTGTGGGGCACCTATAGTAGAACTAAACCTCTATATTTTTAGGGGCTATCTATAGATATTACTTGATGTGATTATGCTAATAAAACTACCTATTATGGGTGAAAAGGGAGAGAAAGATACATAAAGCAAACCTAAACTATGAGGTGATACACTAAGAGTTGCTTCCATTCATACACTTGAAAGTTTCATAATGAATTAAGACAACCAAACTAGCCTCAACACCATTAATGGAGCTCCCTAGAATTAGTGTTTCTCATGAAGGTAAATAACAGCTCAACAACTGAAGGTAAGTGAAGGGAAGGTTAGATATGACACTACCATATTCATACACACTTCAAGAGTCTATTGCAACAACATACACTTCATGAAACCTATTAGGAGAGAAGTCATTTGAAGCTACACATTCAAGGATTAGATGAAAACAAGATGAACTCAATATATACTTGACATTCAAGATGGATCACTTCAACATGTAGTGCAAATGGACCTAAAGTATAACCAACTTGCTTATCATTAGCTTAAGTACAAATAAAGGTACAATTTTGGCAGGGCTTCACCATACCAAGAGTTTGAATCCCTTTCAATAGCCAAAATGTCTCATACTTATAGAACTTGGAAGAAGAGAGAGAAGAGAGAAGTTGAAAAGGCACAAGGACAAGTGTCCAAAGGTGAGAATTAGTTACAATACATGTAGATGTAGTGGAAAATGAGTCATGAAAGTAATTTACACATCATCTAATCCCAAATTAGCCTCTTCTCCAAGTGTGGCATAACAAATCTTCTCAATCATTTCTCTTGCAAACTGCCTTCATCATAGGCTTCCTTTTGAGTATTCTAAAGTAAGTTAGGAAAAGTGTCTCATGTGTGATGAGGAGAGGGAGTTACAAAGAATCCCTCACCTGAATTGGGAGTTTTCTTGATCATGACATTCTCTTACACAAGCTCAATCATCACCTATCATCAAAATCACTCTCCAATAGCCATTACTTGACACTTGGCACTAGAATATTTGCATTCTATGAGGCCTATAAAAGTAATGAAGCTATTATAATGGATTATATAGTTATACTAATGGATTTTGTAGTTCAATTGTAGGATTTTGAAGTTGGATTGATGGAGTCCAAAGTTTTCAACATCTCTATGTAACCCTTCTTGGTTAGAGCATTCTGCTTACTTAAAAAACTTGTAGGTTGATTTATCATGCTCTATTGGATGTGTACCAGCTATGAAAACCTCCATTTGATCTCACTTAACCTCTGGTCCATGATTTGACCCATTTCTTCATCAAATTGTCTCCTTGGGCATGGAAAAATTACCCCTTCATTGAGATAAAATAGAGAGGGTTTACCTTGCTAGTTTTGGAAAATTAACTATTGGAGCATCTTATACAAGTATTCATGGTACTATTACCAAATTTGGGCTTTTAAATCCTCCATTTGACCCTCCAACTTTGCACATCTCTTAGGCAAACTTTATGAACCAAGTAGTATGTGAAGGTGGGCAGGGTATGACTATGTTTATAGGTTTTAGGGATGGACTTGAGCTTGATTGGGACATGTATGTATCCTCCATGCCTCTCATGATGTATCCCAAGCATTTCCTAGTCTGTTAGCCCCTCAAACACCTTCTTTTTCCTTTGGAGTTATGGATTAGGTTCATGACTGCTTAGGAGGGTAATCATTGTTTTGGCTTTCTTATAGGCTATTTGAGCTTAGTTTTAGAATTTAAGAACACAATCTACACTTATATTGATGTTAATAATCTCATTTGAGTGGTGCTCCATAATTTTTACCAAATTTATCTCCATCCCTTACACCAATGCATCTCTCATTATCAATATTAGGCCACCTACTCATTAAGGACTGAGACACTTCAAAACCTACCAGTAGGATATTATGGGTTGAGCTTTAGTTGATGTTTGGACTGTCTTTCCATGTTTCTTTAGGTCACAAGACCATAATTTTATTTGTATTCACCTTAATAACTCCAAAACAAGCTCCAACTCCAAACTTCTACCTCACTGCCAGTATACCCCACATGACTATGTTTATGAGTCCTAGGGCTGCCTGTAGGTTAGTTTGAGATCCCCTAGGTCATGTTGTTGAAAATAATCAACTTCACTTTAAGCCTAGTGTCATTTAAATATCCATCTTAGCTTTAAACCTACATCTTGACTACTATATGCCTAATTGATGTAGAGACCTACTAAATCCTGTTGTAGGTAAGTGTCAAAACTCCAAACTACACATTTTCTCTGTCATCTTAGCTTATGATTACTATTTTAACTAGTTTTTTTTTATCTCCCTTGATAGCATAGATTAGGATTGAGTCCATAAAGTGTAAGTTCACTTTTCTATCAGACTCCTGGAGGTATAATTGCCTTGTTTCAGTGTGTTCTGAGGCACTTTTGGACTATGAGATGATTGACTTCCATTTGGATTTTTGACCTAAAACTTGGCATAGGCATAGTATGTGGATAGGGATACAAGGTCAACCAATTTGGATACATTATAACTTCAGGTAACCCTTTCAAAATGGCTTCACAAAATTTCTTGGTGTACTATTTTGGCCAAATTGGGAACATAGCCCCAATTTGCTCAACTTTGCAAATGAGTATTTTTTATGCTTCTAATGACCCCAAAGCATTTCAACATGCTTATAATTCCAAATGAAACTTTTTCAAATCAATGAGATCACCTTGACTATTTAAAACACACACTTTTCCATGACCTCAAGAAGTGCAGGTTGTACAAGTGTTAGAGATAAGTCTATTTTGAAGGGAAAACTATCATTTCCTACATAAAATGACTTATAACTATGATCTGATAGATTTTGGCATTATCTAACCTCTCCCACATTGAACCATAGCTTGGTGACAAATTGCTTGCTTGGAAAAATCTGTATAAGTGGCTAAAAACTCCCTTTTTTAAGTGTTTTCTTGATTTTAACTTGCACCTACAGACTTGGTCAGTTACAAATAGTTATTTAAGACCGCTTAGGACACCTGGAACATGACATCACCCTTTTAGACTTGAATAATCTCCAATAAACCCATACAAAGTATCAAATCCCCATTTTTGACCTTTGAAAAAACACAAAGTGACATGGTATACTAATGCAAAGATTGACCAAGGCTAATATAACATTTATTGGCATTAAATGGCCTATGAAACACTTCATGACAAAGTTTCTACCTATGAGGTTGAATTATTTTGACCATTGGGGCAAAAATGGTCAACAGTTCCACGATGGCAAATAGTCCACTTGAACTTGCAGACTAGTCATCAATCTTAATTATCTTGGGTTTCCACTTAATATCTTTTATTCTGGAAGCCTCAAATTTTTTGTTTTGTCTTAAGAAGTCATGCTTACAATATTTTACAATATGACCAACCTTATGATAATTAAAACATATTATCCCTCTAGATGGAAACAAACCATGTCCCATACCTCTTGGCTGATGGTTCTCCTCCTAGTTCCATGCAAATTCATTCTTGAAGGGACTTCTGTAATGCTTTGCCCTATGACCAAATTCGTTACATGAATAAAAATAACCATTTAAAGGGTTAACATACCTTATGTTATTAGATTTCATGATAGTATTGACCTTTATTCTATCATCATTTTCATTATTTGGTTGATCTTTGACCTTTTTAATCACATTAGTGTCCTCTTGATCTTCAATGAAGCCAAGGTCTATTTTGTCATTAACTATCTTTTGACTACTCATAAGGTTATCTAGATCATTGGTAATTTTTCCATACTCATAAAGGACTTGAACTTATTTGATTCTTATTTCAATTTAGCTCTCAAGGAGTTCACTTCAGCTACATAACTTGCACATTATTCATCTTTTCCTTCTGGGCCTTGTGACTTCTTCTCTTTTGGCTTATTTTTTGCTTTGAATACAACTTCCTTATTTGTATGTCTTATTTCATTTTTCCTCATATCATAGGCTATTAGGGTTCTATTAAGTCCATCCATCTCTAACTTGTTTAGGTCTTCCATTTCTTCAAATGCACATACCTTGGAATCAAATTTGGGAGTTAGAGACCCTAAAACCTTTTAAACAACAATAGTCTCTTTCAATTCTTTTTCTAGTCCTCTTATGATGTTGACCACCTCATCAACCCTCAAGAAGTAGGCTATAATGGTCTCATCTTCATTCATTTTTAGACTTTTAAATTTTATTTTATGGGTTTGCAATTTGGCCAATTTGACCTTGGACTCTCCCTCATGAATATTTTTCAAATTATCCCACATTTATTTGGAAAATATACAATGCATTACTTTCACAAGTTCTACCTCTGATAAGCCACACATAATACCTGTATACACATAATATTTTCAATTTTTATCAAATACTAATGCTTTACATCTTGTAGGAACCCATTGAGACTCAATCTCTCTGAGTGCATGCCCTAAGGGGTGCACTAATAAAGGGGTGGGTAGACCTTTGGTGCTTCATAGGATTGTTGTCACTTATTGCCACATTATTACCAATCTAAATAGTTATTAAAACATTTTCCTAAGTTGTTTATCCTCCCTTGCATAGTCTTATAGTATTTTTCCTCTTTTCATCCTTCATTACCTTTCTTGGCACCCTTTTGACCTAATCAACATACTAAGTTGACTTGGTCAACCTAATACAATTTTGGGACCCTTTTCTCTCTTTTGGTTTGTTAGCCTCTTGATCGACCTAACACATACCTAGTGAGTTAGCCTGCAAATATGCTAGGTGGATCAAGTCAACCTAGCACAATCGACATAGCCAAATGATTTTAGGGTAAGTTCTACTTATAAATACAAGGTCATTTTGGTAATTATTAATATATGAAATCAAGAGTTATTATTCAGTCATGCTTCTTCACAATCTATTCTTCTACCATTCTACTTGAGGAAACTTACCTTAGGTTTCTTATTTTGGAGAATCTAGTCTTGTGGATAGGTCTCAGATTCTTTGGCCTAACAAAGTGATCCTTATGAACCATAAAAACCTCTTGTGAATACTCTTTGGCCAAGGGAGAGAATGAGTCTTGATGGGTTCACATTTAAGTAAATATATTCTAACTTTGTTCTCCTCTCTTTTAGTAGATAGAAGTAACATAAGTGTTGGCTCGAAAAATATTAGTCTTCATATTCTATGTATTAAGGTGTTACTCATACTTATTTTATTTGAAGTTATCTATACATGTTTTGATTTCTTTGCTTTACTAACCCCTAATTTGTGCCACAATATTTGGTGTGCACTAGATTATATTTACTTTTCTTGTTATTAGATTAGTGAAATATTAAATGATAGGTCTCTTTTAGGGTTGTTATGCGATTGTGTTAGGCTGTAGGCTTTGGAAACCTACCTCACATAGTGTGTTATGACAAATGATCCCCTAATTGGGTCTAACAGATCCTCACATTTGTCATGTTCTCACTTAACAATTATATGCACCCCAATTAAAAATGTAGGTGTGCTCTGTCCCATCTAACCTAGGATTGATTTATGGACATGATGCATTTCCAATTTTATACATTTTGGTGAACCCTTAAGATGAAGTTAATGGATCCAATCCTTTCCATAATTATCAAGACACTTCTCAAAATCTCCAAACCAATGTAGGAGTGATTGATATGAATCTATTTAATAATACCAATAATAATCCTCTCCCTAATACTAATTTTGGGAGTGTTCCAACCAACACTAACTCACCTTTCAATACAAACCAACTCTTAGCTCAAGTCATTAAACAAATGAATATCATGTAAAACTCTAATACCAACCAAATGATGCAAATTCAACAACATTTAATTAATGTGACTTATCAACCTCCAACGATTCATCCTCAAGCTAATCCTAATTATATTCCTCCACTTCTTAGGGATGCCTTGGGTAATGTTATTCGTCAACCCATAATTATTAACAATATGTTTAAAACCATTCAAAATGAGCCTTTAGCTCCCTTTATTGTATCCATTTATATTGGTAACATAACTCCAACTATCAAATATAAAGGGACTAAAGACCCTACTTCATTCCTCAAAACCTTTCGTAACCTTTACAAAGAGTGGATCCAAACTAGTACATTTGCTACAACTAAACTATTAGTCAAAACTTTCACTGGTGATGTATTAGAAAGGTATAATCAACGTCCTCAACATTCTATTTGGCAACTTGAAGATTTGGTCAATCATTTGGTTAATATAAATAGTTTTTAACATAATGATCTTCTTTAAAATTGTCATAGTCACTTCATAAATGTTAAGAAATCTCCTACTCAATTGGCTCATGACTTTAATAAAAGATGGAAATATTTAGCTCATAAAATTGATCATAATATGACTAATGATAATTTATTCAAGCTCTTTATTATCATTTTGACTCCCACTCTTCAATACAAGGTTCAACCCTTTGCTCCTCAAACTCTTAATGAAGCTCTTGACCAAGATAAGCGTTAAGACTTTCTTATGAAGCTATTCGAACCCAATCATAAACTTCTTAAAGGATCTTTCAAACATGTAAATCTATCACTAGTAATACTCCCCAAACCAAACTTGGAGTTGCCAAATTTGATGTTCCTTTACCATCTCACACACCTCTTTTAATTCAACAAATTCAATGATTTTTATCACCTTTGAAACGTTTCATTTATCCCAATGTTCCTCCTACATGGTATGATCCTAATCTATTATGCTAGTTCTATGTTGGCATTAGGCATTCTCATGAATCTTGTAGAGGGATCACTAAGTGTGCGATTTCTTATATGCTTGGTGACTCATTCAACCATGAGGATATGATTAAAATTTGTCATCAAGAGTATGCTACCGTATCTCCAAAATGATAAACCTTTAAAGCCTCTACTTCTAATAATAAAAAATCTTCATCAAACAATAATAAATCAAATGTCAAGGATGTTTGTGCCATTTATGCTGATTATGACCTGTGTTATAGCAAATCTCAATATGTCAACACTACTAAGGTTAATTGTCATCGTAAATATACTCACAAGGATCATGTTACCAAGCCTAGGAAACCATCTTTAGAAGAAAAATTTCTTAAAGATACCACTACCACTCATGATGATTTGAAAGCACATGAAGAACAACTTCCTCCTTCTGATCCTCCCACCACATTTATACCTCCTAAATCTAATTTGCCTTATAAACATTGTGAATCATAATGGAAGTTTTTTGAAGAAATCAACTCTATGCCTTGTAAGTTTCCTCTTATGGAGTTGGTTCTCACTTCACCTTATCATCACAAATTTATTATGCAACAACTTCAAGAAATTAAAGATCCATCTTCCATAGATAAATAACCACCTTCTATCAATTTTCAATGAAATCATGTCAATGCCATTGAGACTATGTGTCCTTCTTCCAAGCCTTCCATTAAATTTATTGAAGAGGACATGATCAATGAAAAAATTATTTTTCACACCAACGATGCACCTCTCTTTATCAGAGTAGCCATTAATACCACCCTTATCTAAAAATTTCTAGTTAATGAAGGTTCTGGTATTAATGTCACATCTTTATGGCTCATTTAACAACTTGGTTATAACAACTATCATCTTAAACAAACCCATCTTACTTGTCATATATTTGACAAGACTAATCAAAATCCACTTGGCTGCATTTGGCTTCCATTGACCATTGGTCCTATGACTGTTAGAACCAAACTTATGGTCCTTGATCTTCCTTTATCTTATAACATTCTTATTGGTCATCCATGGACTCATCGGATGAGGGCCATCGCCTCTTCTGGTAGTCAGTGTATTAAATTCTTACATAACAAAAAATGTTACAAACATGAAGCTGATCTTAACCCATGGAGCATCCAACTTCCTAATACTAAACCTTAATATCAAATTCCTACAATTTCTAAAATCAATAGTTCTGCTTACCTGAGTTCATCAACATGAATCCTGATCTTCAAGTTACTCTTGTGGATTTTGATGATGATGATGATCTCAATGAGTTGAAACAAACTTGAAATACTAAGAATCTACCTCCATATATGTTAGATTGGCTTGCTCTTCTCTTACATAGAGATCATATTGTTCTTATCATGGATGAGATTACTAATTTTCCCCCTCCATGCATGCTCAGGAGCCATCTTCACCTAAAAATTCCTACACTTGAAATTATTTTGGAGTGGCTAAATTATTTCAAGATCCTCTCACCATGTCCCCTCATACATTTAACAACATTGGGATTTCACTTTTTGAAACTCCCCCTGATTGTCAAGCATGTACGATTTTTCCAACATATGATGATAACTATATCATGGCCCAAGCTCACTTTAGAGACTTGGATGCCCAACATTATCAAAATATTTTAGCCCAAATTCATGACTTCAATCAAGATATACATACCATATTTATGCATCATGACTTAGATCTTGAGGGTCATGTACCTCCTACCAATTCTCCACTTATTGATACTCCTTAGGTAGTATAACAACTTACACCTTCTGAACCTATATATGCTCTTACATCTTCTCTAACTCCTTTGGATCCTATCATTTCTTAATAATCTTCTCCCATCATTGAATATATCAACACTTTCATCTCTTCAAATCCATCCTCTTCATCTACTTCTAAAATTATACTAGATGCCAAGGCAACCAATGTCTATCAGATTCATTCTAAATATGATCACCATTGCAATTAAATTATAGACCTTGAAGTAAATGTTGAATATTATGGTCCTCTCCCTACCTTGCATAGTGATAATGCTATTATTGAGTTAATTTATGCCTTGGAACCTCAACTTCCTTTATAGCATCATAAACTTGGAAATTTCAAGAATAAAACTCCTCGATTTAACAACTTTATCACTACCATTGATCCTAAAACAAATCCAATTTTAGCCTTACCTAATGCACCTTAACATTTTCAAGATGACAATGCCATGATTATCATAGAAACAACTCATATCGAATATGGTACCCCATATTCTCTTTGACCAATCATGACTTCTTGAGAACTCTCATCATCTGAGCATGATAACTTTAGCATATTATTTGATAAATATCAAGAGGCATTCGCTTGGTCCTACTAACATGCCTGGCATTGACCCTAGTATTGTGGTTCATAACATCATCACTTATCCTGATGCTAAGCCAGTGCATCAAAAATAATGAAAAATTCCACCTGAAGTTACTAATCTATGTCATAAAGAAATCATTAAACAACTAAATTCTAAATTCATTAAACTAGTGGATTATTCTAAATGGGTTCTAACATTGTTCCTATTTAGAATAAGGTTACCATGGTCATCCACATTTATATTGATTTTCATAACTTTAATCTTGCTTGTCCTAAGGACAACTTCCCCTTACCTTCAATAGATGCCATCATCGATTCCATGGCTAGTTATGAAATGTTGTCTCTTATGGATGGCATGTCAAAATACAATTAGATTCACATAACTCCCAAGGACCAACATAAGACTACTTTCACAATGGACTAAGGAACCTATTATTACGTCAAAATTTCCTTCAGCCTTAAAAATTATAGAGCTACCTACTAATGTGCTATGACTCACATCTTTCTTGATCTCATCCATTAAATTATTGAAACTTATGTGGATGATCTAATTGATAAATTGAAACATCATAAGAACCATCTTTTAGATCTTGCTATCATCTTTTATCGTCTCCTTAAATCCAAAGTTAGACTTAATCCTTTCAAATGTGTTTTTGGAGTCACATTTGGTAAATTGTTAGGATTCTTAGTCTCTCTCCATAGCATCGATGTTGAACCAACAAAAATTAGTGATATTGTTAACATGCCCTTTCCTTGATCTATTCTTGATATTCAAACTTATTTAGGAAAACTTGAGGCAATTAGATGTTTTGTCCCCAAAATGGCTTATTGAATTCAATCTGTCAATTCCCTTGTCAAGAAAGGTACAAATTTAGAATAGATGGATCCATTTCAAAAAGCCTTTGATAATATTAAAGTGTCATTACTTCATCCACCTACACTTCATCCACTTTCCAATGATAAACCTTTGATTCTCTATACTTCTTCCACACCTATTTTAGTTGGGGCAATGCTTGCCCAAAAAGATGATGCAGGAAGAGAGTATTCTATTTACTACATTAGCCGAGGCCTCATTGATTATGAGACATGTTATAAGAAACTTGAGTGTGATTGCCTCGCTATCTATTTTGTGGTTGAAAATCTTCATCATTATATGCTATACCAAACTACTTATGTCATCATTCATTCTGACCCCCTTCATTATTTCTTCTCCAAAGCCTTTCTTCCAAGATATAAAATTGGCAAATGGATGGTCTCACTTATAGAATTTGATCTCTGCATCATCATACAAAAATTTATTAAAGGGAAAGTCATAGCTGACCAACTTATCATAGCTCCCATTTTGGCCACTACTTCGCTTCAAGATGATCTTCTCAATGACAATATCTTTTACATTAAAGGTCTTAATCAAGACATATCCCTTAAATATTATTTTCATAGCTTTACTACTGATCTTGAAGCCAATAATCTTGAATAATCTTCCCCTCATTTCATTACTACTAAACCAAAGGTAGTTATTGAGAATCTTCTTGAAATTAATGTTGACTTACATGAAGATACTTAGACCCTCCACTTTGATGGTGCTAAATGCCTTCAAGGAGCTGGGGTAGGTTGCATTCTCACTAGTTCTCTTGGTAAGACTATTCCTTTATCTTCTTGTTTTACCTTTGATGTCACCAACAATATCATTGAATTCAAAGCTCTTATCTTAGGCATGAGAGCTGCTCTTGATTTAGACATCTAATATCTTCATGCTTTAGGAGATTCTCAGCTCATTTGTCACCAATTTAATGGCGATTATCAATGTAAAAGCGATAACTTTATCACCTATCATCAACTTGCAACCACTTTTGCTAAGGAATTTATCTCTTTCACTATCAAGCCTATTCCTGGAAACCAAAATTCCATTGTTGATTCTCTTGCCTCTTCAACTTCTCTCTTTCATCCTCATCAAGTTCTCTCTGATCCTTACTTTATTATACAAATCAAAAAATCTCCATCATCTACCCAACCACTTGATTTAATTATCTATCACATCAAGGCTATGAATATTCATCAAAGCCCTTGGTATCAAGATATCATTCTATACTTAGAACATCAAACTTATTCTCATGATCTAGATTCTCATGATAAAACATGCATTTGTAAATAAGCTTTCAAGTATGTATTTTGACATAACATCCTTTACTATCGAAACACTGAAGGTACCTTACTCTATTGTGTTATGCAAGATGAGGTTCCTCCTCTTTTTGAGCAAGCACATGGGCATATTTGTGGTGGTCACTTTATCAGACATGCTACATCATGCAAATGCCTATGTATAGGTTAATTTTGGCCTACTCTTGAAAAGGATGTAATTGAATTTGCTAAAAAGTATACTCCTTATTAGCTTCACAATGATCTTATCCATTCACCTCCTACCAAACTTCAAACTATTGAATCTCCTTGGGCATTTTACACATGGAGATTTGATCTCATTGGTAAAATTCCTCGCTCCCAAGATGGATACGTTTTTATCATCACCACTACCGAGTACTTTACCAAGTGGGAAAAAGTCATGCCCCTTGTTAATGTTACTAGTCCTACCATTTACAAGTTCATTCTTATCCAAATTATTTTCCACTTTGGTGTTCCCCGTACCATAATTTTAGATAATGGTGGTAATTTCAAAAATAAACATGTTAAACAACTTTGTACTAAATTTAAGATCAATCACAAATTTTCCATACCTTATCATCCACAATGTAATGGTCAAGATGAGGCCACCAATAAAATTCTCAAAAAAATTATCCAAAAGATAATTCAAGAAATCTACGTGGATTGGCATATTCATCTTTACCTTGCACTTTAGGCCTATCAGACTAGCATATGTACTATCACTAGGGTAACTCCATTTTTGTTAGTTTATGGTTCTGAGTCGGTCCTTCCATTAGAAGTTGAGCTTCCCTCTCTTTGTATATCTCTTCATGGCATTATTCTTAATGAAGAATTACATGAAGATTGTCTTTATGCCTTTGATCTTCTTGATGCACATCATCTTTCTGCATTACAACATAATCATCAATACAAGGCTCACATCACCCGATAACATAACAAATTTGTATAAGTTCACACTTTTAATGTCGATGATATTATCCTTAAATTATATTACACGCATGAAAAATAATGCAAATATGCCCAAAAATGATGGGGCCCATATTTAGTTAAAGACATTCTTGGTCCAAGCACTTACCATCTTCAAACTAATGAAGGCCATGTTTTCAAAGAACCCACCAATGCTTAATTATTTAAAAAATACTTTGCCTAAACATTTCCTTCTTGTCATGTTTTATATCTATATCTTTCTAGAAATTTTTGTAAGTTAATTAAGCATGGATCTCTCTCTCTACAATAGTTTCCTTTCTTTCACAAACCTTTAGTCTTTCTTTTTGGTCTTTTGTTTTCTTGATGTACCATAGTCTTCATTATCTTCTTGAATTTTCTTTTGTTTTTCACACCACTTGGGCCTTTCTTTTGTGATTTGATTTATAATACCGAATATAGGGCCTAGCATCCCTCATGAAACCACCATATTTTAATCATTTCTTTCTCTTTTTGTTGCTTGCCAGTGTTGTTTTGGCATCCTTTGGGTTTTACTATGTGAGGTGCTTTGTAAAAAGGCTCCCTCACTTTTCTTTTCTCTTGTTTATCAACACCTTCATGGGTCTCTGTTTTATGAGTTGCTTTGTAAGACCATGGATAGGACCCGACCTCCTCATAAACTTACTATTATTTTCATATTCTTTGTGATCCTTGTTCTTAGACTTTATCTTTTGCTTCTTTGTTATATGGAATTTGCAAACAAACTATGTTAGCATGTTTTCCTCCACTTTCCTCATTCTTATGATAATGAATCACACTTTTCTGTCATTGTATCCCTTATTTTTCCCCTTTGTCACATTTTCTAGAATTTGAAGCAATTTAAATTATTCCATGTGTCATTCCTCTTGATTTTCCCTTTCTTTCATCTCCTCATTAGATAAAATAATGTTAAAGTTGAGATAAAACTTTTTATTTTACCTAGATTTACAACACTTTTAGACCTCATGTTCTTTGAATCTTTCTCTCTTAGCAACCTTATCCCAAGTTTTCAAATGAAAGTTATCTTTAGCACCCATGTTTGGTTTTCCAAATCTGTATGGAGGAGGAATAGAAAAATCCATCTAGAAAGTTAAACGCCAAATCATTTGAAAATAAAAGGCAATGATATCTAAAAAGAAACATACAAATCTCAAAAGTCAAATTGACACCAAAAGATATGGTTACAAGCACATCTCTTATCTCCAATTGAAGCTCAAACTCCATAGTTAGCATCACATAGAGGTGAAGTACTTTAGGGTGTAGTAGGCCAATAGAATGGAATAGGGGATTTGAAAAAGAAAACTTTATGGTGCTACCTCTTTCTCATGTAAGTACCCAATCTTTGCAGTAGATCGATAACTCTATAAGGAGTTCTAAAGAATGGGGAACACATCATGGGAAGGTAGGTCCATTTTAATTTTCATGCATATAGCCTTCATGGGATGATCTATATACTCCATTTGTTTACCCAAGACTTGTGTGGCGAAGAAAAGTTATTCATAGTTCTGAAGGTCGAAAGTCCTCTTATTTTTACAAACCTAATTTAAGTGTCTTGATTTTGATAAAGAGTTCTCTCTACCTTAGTTTTTCCTTCATTCTCCCCTCCACCCATTTCATTATGCCCCCTTGATAGAAAAATTGTGATTCCAAATATGTTTTCATTCCTCTTTAATTACTTCTTCTTCATCTCTTAAAAACATGCTAACACTACTTGGTTTCAATTTTATCTATCCTTAGAGTGAAACAACATATTGGAGTAACCATCGATCATTTTCTTTACATCATTTTACATTTATTAGACTTAATTTAATTTCCTTTTACCATTTATCATGATTTTGATGTCTTGCTATTATAGACACCTAAGTTCGTACCCTTTTTCCATTGTTGAGTGAGATGTGGATTGTTACTATTCACGCATCAATGTTGTTTCCCTTTTTATGTACCCTTTTTCTATTGATGATTGAGATGTGGATTGTTATTGCTCACTCATCAATGTTGTTTTACCGTTTTGTTTCATATTTTTACCCATTTATTTTATTTTTATTTTACTATCCTATTTGGCATGTATCCTTGGTTTGATTTAGTGAGTTTGCCTTTCTTAAGGATAACTTGTTTGAGTTTTTTGGTCTTTAGTAGCCTTGGATTTTTAGTTACCCAATGTAATCTTATTTATTTGACTTAGTCATTTGGTTTAACATAGCACCTATTACCCTAACTTGCCAAATTTCCCAAGTATATTTTGTCCTCATAGCACCAACTATTTTGGCTTTTCTTGCATTTATTTATTTTTTTGCTCTTTGGGTTTGCATTCTTGGGTTTGTCAAAAGCAATCTCTACACTCTACACAATCAAAACTAACAACACAACATAAAATTATCCCATAATAAAGTTATATAAAGTTATGAATTGTATTTATTTGTTTAGTTATTTATCTTTTTTAGATTAGTTTCGCTTTTAGTCATTTACTTCTAGTTATTTTATGCTTTTAAAATACTTCAACTTTTTTTTAGCATCAGTGTTGTGTGTGTCCTTATGTTCTTTCTCGAAGCACCATCCCCTATTAAACCTTCATGACATCTGATGAGTTTTAAGTGAGGCATATGTATACACATAATATTTTAAAATTTTATCAAATACTGATGCTTTACATTTTGAAAAAACCAATTAAGACTCAATATCTCTTAGTGCACACCCTAAGGGGTGCATCGAGAAAGGGGTGGATAGACCTTTGGTGCTTCACATGATTGTTGTCCCTTATTGCCATATTATTATCAATTCAACTAGTTCTTAAAACCTTTTTCTAATCTATTTCTCCTCCCTTGCATAGTCTTCTAGTCTTTTTTCTCTTTTCATCCTTCATTACCTTGCTTGACACCCTTTTGACCTGTTTAACATATTAGGTTGACCTGGTCAACCTAGTACAATTTAGGGACCCTTTTCTATCTTTTGGTTTGTTAGCCTCCCTAATAGCGTAGCACAGAACTAATGAGCTAGCTCAAAAATGTGGTAGGTCAATCAAGTCAACCTAGCACAACTGACATATCTAAATGGTTTTAGGGTAAGTTCTACCTATAAATACAAGGTCATTTCAATCATTATTAAGATATGTAATGAAGAGTTATAATTCACTCATGATTCTTCACAATCTGCTCTTCTACCATTTTACTTGAGACTTAACTTATGTTTGTTATTTTGGATAATCTAGTCTTGTGGATAGGTCTTGAATGTTTTGGCCTAACAAAGTGATCCTTATGAACCACAACAACCTCTTGTAAATCCCCTTTGGCTAAGGGAGAGATTGAGTCTTGATGGGTTCACATTCAGGTAAGTATATACTAAATTTTTTCTCCTCTCTTTTAGTAGATAGAATTATAATAAGTGTTGGCTCGAATAATATTAATCTTCATATTCTTTGTTTTAGGATGTTACTCATACTTACTTTATTTAAAGTTCCTTATACATGTTTTGATTACTTTGCTTTACTAACCCCCACTTTGTACCACAAGCTTTGTTGTGCACTAGATTAGATTTACTTTTATTATTATTAGATTAGTGAAATATTAAATCACATGACCCTTTTAGGGTTGTTGTGTGATTGTGTTAGGCTGTACAATTTGGAACCCTACCTCACATGGTGTGTTGTGACAAGTGATCCCCTAATTGGGTCTAATAGATCCTCACATTGGTCATGCTCCCACTTAAAAATTTTATGCTCCCCAATCAGAAGTGTAGGTGTGATATATCTCATCCAATCTAGGATTGATTTATGGACATGATACATTTTCAATTTCATAAAATACCATTCATTACTTTTGAGTTATTATCACTAGCCTTCTTACCTGCTACATATGTAGAAGGAATAGGGGGTAAAATATACCCATCCAATATTGATTTCCAAACATAATGATGTTGATTCATTATATATTTAATAATATTAACACTCCAAAAGGCATAATTGGATCCATTAAATAATGGAGCTTTGATTGTATAAAAACCACCTTGTGCTTGACTAGCCATCTTAGCTTGTTTGGAATCTCCTTTAGGTTGTAATACCTCTTTTAAAGGCCCTAATATGATACTAAATGTTGGAAGTACATATAATAAGAGGTTGGGGGGGGTGAATCAGTTGTATTAAAATATTTATCCAATTTCACTTAAGATTCATGAAGCATTCATTCACTTACATACATCAATTAATGCACACATAAACATCTATGAAAGCAAACAAGATTAGGACATGAGATATATGTGATAAACCCTCTATGGGAATAAAAACCACTAATGAACAACATGGAATACTATCCTATAAGAAGTGAATCAAACTTTTAGTGAGGCATGAATCCCACAAGGATCACCAACCCCTCACTTAGTCAAGCACCAACTCAACTAGTGCATTTAACAAGCTTCAACCTATAAGGTGGATCCAACCCCATAGGAAACCAAACATTAACTCAGATATATTGAATATATGATCAAATTTGGACACCTATTTATTAATAAAGTGAATAATACCTCCTTTTTTTGCTCTTCTCATGCTTATTTCTTACTCAAACAACCAATTAGGCCTTCTCACTCAATTAGCCCTCTCCTTGGGAAAATTAGGTCAAATGAACTTACTCAAAACCTATATAAACATATCTAGATACTAATTTAATTTTAATCTCAGATATATAAATATATTCAATCCCTTAACCTCTTCACCAAAACTCTATATTCTTTGATTAATATCTCAATATTCTAACTAGTAAACATAGGCTTATTAGGCCTTGACTTTATACTTGATTATTTATTAAACCCATCTTGGTCAGATAAGGACCTCAACATACTTGTATTATTATTTAAATATATCGCTAAACATGTTTCAAAAGTTAAAATAACATTTCATAGGTTTTTCATTACCCTTAATGTCTAAAACCACTATTATGCCTAATAGATACCTAATGCAATTAGGCCTTCCCTAAGCACACATTTCACTTAGACCTCCTTTGAACACTCTGGGATTCAAAAATGAATGAAAAAATTTATATGTATATATATATATATATATTTAATATACCCATAATAATATATCGTTATGTCCCCAACACCATTTGTGTCTTTTCACTCCTTGAACCATCTAATTAGGTCTACTCGTCAATAGACCTTCTCACTGCCAGAAAGTCTGTCTTGAAAATTTGAACCATATACACAAATTTTCCACATAGCCCACATATAAAACCATATTAATATGTTATTTATTACTTAAAATACTTTCCAAAATCCTTTGGTATTCACCACATAGGGCAAAAAGCCTCATGAACACTCTTACAAAAGGCTTACTCAGAATCACCAAACACTGTCAATAAACAATCAAAATCATTTGAATCTCCATACTTGATCAGGGACTTTAAATGAGAAAAAATACATTAAAATGATCCTATGAGATATTTATAACACCTTAAATAACATTTTATCCTCCAAATTAGTGCAAAATGACTCAGAAACATCATTTTCACACATACACAAAAAGTTGCCTGTAACACCAAAAACACAATCAAGAAAATGAAGTCATAGAACATCTATGGGAATAATTTTGTGATATTAAAATAGATTTGTGTGAAACTTTATAATCCTTATATAATATATAAAAATGTATATTGTATGTTCATATATCAATATTGGTCTTACAGACCAATCTCACTACTCTCTATACAGACTTCACTATGTTAGATAGACCAGTTTGATGAGAACATTTTGCTTGAGTATATGCATCATCAAAACTTATACACCAATAAGATAGAAGGTATAGGTATTTAATAATTTCCCCATGTATTATGATCCATCCCTAGTCCTCTGAAACCAATCCCTAATCTCATTCTCATTATTGCTTAGTTTTCTCATTGTTCTGTTCAGTAGGCCTATTTAGCAATAAGCTAACTTCCATGACCAGTTTAGAAAAAAATTGGTCTAAAACCTGATAAAAAACTTTCATGGGCATATAATGTGAGTCTTTCACATAATTCTCCATCCATTTTCTTGTTTTGACCTGGTCAACCTTGCCTACTACATCAAAATCCCTAAAAATAAGGGGTTTTCATAGCTTCTACTCACTATCATAACAAAAAAAAACCACCTAAGGAAACCTTGAAGAGTCATTTACATGTTAAAAACATAAAATTAATAAAATATGACTATTATAATCCATAAATTATTATATATTTCCTATTAGGTCATTATAAGGGTTTTGACTGGTTTCACTTCTTAACAATCATTCATAAAGGATTTCCCCTTATTTTCAAAAACAATGCCAAGAAAATCAATATAGGGCACTTTAAAAAATTACATTAAGTGTTCACAATCTCATGGAAAGGTTTCACATGATAATGAGTATAATAAATCTCTTCGTAGGTCTGCAAAACCCCATTTTATGTACTTAAAAAACCTTATCACAGGTTTTCATGCTTTATCCTTCAGGTATTGGACTCAAAATTTGTCCACAAACTTAACATGACCTATTAAAAATTTTCAATGATTTCAAGATTTATGGGATCCTTGTAAATGATATTTTCCCCTTATTAGGCCACCATAGGTCACTTTGCATACTAGGCCTCATACTGCCAGTCATACTTAGACTATGATCATGCCTTGAAATAACTTGAACTATTTTCAACACTCCATAATCATGTAATTTGACCTCATATCCTACTCATACATTTCTAAGCTTGCTCACACAGGTCTTAAATGGCTCAACTCATCATGTTACCATACCTATGCCAATTCACTAGGTCTTTCAAGTAAAGATTAAGCCTCAAAACTAGACCTTAAAACTTATTGATAAGTTTTTTGTCTCTTGATTATTATGAACATAGATTAAGATAATTTATCAAGCCTATAATGACCCAAATCACAAATCTTTACCATGCTTTATGTATACACCTTATTCACAGAGCCATACCAGGCTACTCAAGATACCTAGTACTTAGAGTTTAGACAAAAACAAGCTAGCTCTCAATGATATCATTATTTAAACATGATTATCTGAAGATAAAACTATTATCAATAGACTTATGTGCTTTATCACATCAAAACCTTGTACCAAGACCTCATATAGAACATAAAGACATGTTGACCCATGTGCTTACCTTGTATGCTCCTCAGTGTTGACCCAATTATCTAATATATCCCCAATCTAAAATGTAAGTAGGATCTATCTTCTCTAAGCTAGGATTGATTTGTAGATTATGTTGAATTTCTCATTGCATACACTATGCTATATTTTATGCTATTATTTGTACATAGTAGATAATTCTTATTTATTGCATATGGCCCTTAGCCATTATGTGCAATTTTTTTTGAACATCTCTATGAGATATTGTTTGGTATGTGTGACATTTGAACATGTCCATTACTTTTCACCCCTAGTCTTATGTTGTGGGTGACATTATTCATGTCCTTTATGCAAGGCCCTTAGCCTTGTGTTTGTAATCTTTCATTTTTTGACATTTGAACATATCCCTTGTATGCATCCCTTGGGATTATTTTTTCATAGCTATTGTTGTGCTTGTTACTTGTTGAAGTTATTGAGTTTGATGAGTGTAATAATCCATATGAAGCATTGACAAACACATAAGATACTTTACATTCTATTTATATAAGCTTCATTGATACATGTCTATAATACCTACCTCACATGTTACTGTAATCACCTAAAAGTGGTATTTGGATGCTAAGAGTGTTTCTTGAGACAACCTATTCCTGGCTTATCCCTAAACCTATCCTAGAGCATTTATTACACTTTTCCAACCATTTTTAGACCATAAACATCTACAATCAGCTTAAACACAATCCCAAGACTCCATTCCCAGATCTTAACCCATTGTGCCCAACATCCAACTAGCTAGACACTAGCGCCACATTAAGGACAATAAAACCACATGGTGCTAGTGTCCCCGACTTGGCATTAGTGTCCCTTGCCCTAACTCTCCTAAATGGATATATTTTCAAATGTGTGCCCTCTTAAGGTCATCCTAAGTACATTTTATTATCCACACAAGCTATGGATCACTATAAATATAAGACTATTAAATATTTATCCATTAAATGGAAAATAGATGCAAAAATCCTATTAAAATAAGAAACAAGTTGAGAAAAATCAAGGTAATTAATCCCTATTTTGCCCTACTTCTACATACTACCATATACAGCTTCCCTAAGACCATATTTCAAAGATTTTCAATCTTAAGCACATTCAAGGCATTTAAGACCACTCTTATTCTAGCATTCATTGGCACTTGCACCAAGCACTAGGTGGGAGAATTACATCAGGCTTGATCCCTCCTCAGATTATTGGTATGAAGGAAACTCTCTTCACAGTGGGGTGTTGAGGATGTCCAACCTATCTTATTATTGAATAAACATTTTTATCTCATGCCATAATTGCAAGGAGGATTAGGGTTTACACACTAAATTATATATTCTAGGCACAATACAGAGTTTGAGATTTTGTGCACGTAGGAATAGAATCTAGAAACATAGGCATGGGTGCTCCCACAAAATAGGAATAGTCATGTAAAGATAACACTAATGCCATTTTAAGGATACTAGAGTAGCATGGCAATACTATCTAGGTAGGGCACTACTATTTAGTGAAGAATTAGACCAAGGGACCCTATTGATGACACTTGGACCTATTTATAACCCAATTTTTAGAACCTAGATCTTACATAATAGTCATTTTATAGATTAGTCTCTATTTTCACATATTATTTACTATATTTATAAAGTCAAATTATGTAACAAATTAGTGGTTAATTATTGCATATTGTTTCACTAATTTAGACAACTCAACCCTTTAATGTAACTTAAGATTTACATAACTAAACCCTAAAAGGTTAAAACATTTGGTGAACCCAACTTTGAATATTGTTTTAAACCCTAGTTTGCATTTTTCAAAATTTTATGTAATAAATTAGGGTTAAATATGATTTTATGATTTTTTTAGACAACCTAGTTAATTAAATTAGTTTCATATTAATGTTTTATTTTATTTAAATATAATTTAAATTCTTGTAAGGAAACCCTAGATTCAAAAAACCCTAACCCTATACACACTTAGGGTTTGTATCCTTTTCTATTTATACTCAAATTTTACTTCCAAAATATCAGATTTGTTACCATATTTAATATTTGAAATCTTTCTTAGATAAACATTCTTAAAAGGTTCACAATATACAAAACTTGCTTTCCTACCTTCCAAAATTCAATGATAGATTATATAAATGGATTTGATGAAATCGATAAGCAACAATTACAAAACTTTGTGTCCAAACATATGGATATATAGGATGACTTCATCAATATTCTTGAGGAAGAACTACAAAAAAAAAACACAATCATATCAATGGGAAAAATAGGTTAAGATCATATCAATGGGAAAAATCAAGTACACAAATGGATCAAAATTAGCTATTAAGAGTTTAAACGAACCTCCATATAAGGTAAGTTGTTGGGTTAGTTTTCTATCTAGGCCTAGATTTCCTTAAGTGCAAACTTAAGTGATTAAAACCTAATATACTAACATGTTGGCATTTCACATAAGACTTAGAGTTCTCACATGCTCACTTGAAGCATGCAGTGAGGGACTAGTTCCTATTATTTTTATTGCATGAAGGTATACTTAACATATATTGATGCTTAAACATACATTATTCAATGATTAATCAAAAAAATAAATACATAGTAATTATGGGTCTAAATTCAATTAAATTAAAAAAACATGATTAAGATGACCAACACCCTTATTTCTAAAATATCTATGATAACATTCAAGTAACTCAGATTCTATTCATCATATTGATAATAGGTTCAAAAATTACATAACAAATCATGGTGTAACTTAGTTATACAACTGAGCTATAAACTAGAGTACAATAGTAATATCATAATGGTATCCTTGATCACATAAATGGAATAATAACAATGAACATCAATCAAAAACATTCCATAAAGATAAAAAACAATACAAAGTTCTAATTAGGGGTATTTATACTTGGTTTTCCCTAACCAAGTAGTTACAATATTAATGACACTCTTAGTGACTAGCCAATGATCTTTAGTTGACTAATAGTCATGACAACCAACTACATTATTTCCCTAAGGCCCCAGACCTTTGTGCCCCTATATTCCCACTTTGGTACTGAATCCACATCATTGAGTGCCTATCTTATTGCAGGTTGATGCTAGATTCATGCATGACTTAATTTGTTTCATCCCTGAGACTCATTGCTTAATTGTTTCCTACTTTTTGTGTGCTCCATATGTCTTCTACTAGTGTTATGAGCCTTCATTCTCAGGTTCTCCATTTTTTATACATATCCTATGACTGGGTCTTCTTGCACCATAAACTCCTACACCATGGTATTTTTTCCCTATAACTCTTTTGCACTATGCTTCTTCTAAACTTAGCATCTTTACCAAAAGACTTAGCCAAAATTTGAGGGCCAACATCACCCCACACTATGCCATTATTCCATCCTTGACTAATCACTGGTTGAAGCTTCTAACAAAAACTTAAGGCCAACTTGCTTGATCTAATTATTGCCACCTTCCCTATGTGATAAAGTGTTGAACAACTTCATTATTATGTCTTCAATGGCCATTTTCAACTTATTGGCCTCACTAGGTAGGTTAGGACACTCACTTGATTGATTAACCAAACATTAAAAGGATGTGGAAACATCTTTATGAATTCCCTCAAACATGGTGACCTCAGCTAAAACTTATCCTCATAGTTCCTCAAAGTTTGAATTTATTTCTTGCCGATGTGTGCATGGCTTTTACATCCTTAAATGTTTTTTCATGCTTAGAGCGAGTCATTTATTAAAAAGGATTTATTAGCTAATTAATATCACTAAAGCTCTTCCATGTGAAGTAGAGCATCTAAAATTTTATTGGGATATGCCATCTTCTTAAAATCCCCATCTAAAATGGGAATCACATCTCCAACTCTATGTAAGGCTCACTTGCACACCTCCGTAGCTTTAACAAATTTCTCTATTGCCCATACGTTATCATCTCTATGGCTAGGCTTCTTTTTTTACCATTTCAAAAGGAAGTCCATGAGAGTCTCCAATTTTTCAATCACCACACTAGATAAGGGGACTCAATTTGTGAGTATTGGATCTTAGCTTATAATTGCCTTATAGCTATTTAATGTTTTTACCTTGGTATTTATCTTTACTTCTAACTAGTAGTTCAATTTGGCCAACTCTTATTTCAGTTTGGTTCTAACAATGACCTCTTTATTATACAACTCCACCACCTTGGAATGTTTCTATTCATCTCACTGTACATCAAAATCTGTAAGGACATTCTTCCTTACATTACTAGATGTCAATTTCAACTGTGTCATACTAGTATATATAGAGATAAGCTAGCAAAGATCTACCCAAAGAGTAGTGGGTAGTGCTTATGTTTATGGATCTAGTAATCGACATCAAAGGGTATTTTAAAGTGGAAATATTCATTATACATGTCAAGGAAGAAAAACATCTTTCCCTGCATCTGGTCATATGTATCCTCTTGAGAAATATGAGAGTATAGATAAAGCAACTTGTTAAGGATGCCTTTCATATATTAGATACAGAGGTTGGTGGCTACATCAAGCTTATCTATTCTGACCATATAGTCATCAACTAGCTCTTTTCCTTTCAAGGGATCCCACTCAAGTATCTCAACATCTATGTCTAAATATTGGGAAGTGGTCCCGATGGTGAGGCCAATCAATCTTACTTCTATTTTAGAACCATCCCACTCTTTGAAAAATAATATTCAATCTCCATCTACATCTCCTCAAGGGTGGTCTCTTCCTACCACATCGAGGAGCGTGTCTTCCTAGAGTCAATAATTTCTTGTTCCATTTTGACTCTCTTCAAGGTCCCTTCTAGTATCTCTCCTAGCTCCTCCCTATCACCATCCTTAGGCTTCTCTATCTCCTATTCTAAGGGATCAGTTTGTGTAGTTGGCACCAAGCCTTTTGATCGATTGGATGGTGAATCTCTCTTTGGTGGTTCCTGGGTAGTCATTTGCCTTTTCAAAGGTTTTGATTGAGAATTTATGTTGGCATCATACCTAGGGTGCTTTTGCTTCATTTATAGTGGTGGTGTTGAAGGGAGTTTATCTCTCTCGCTTTGCACTCCCTAAAGATTTCTTCTTGGGATTCAACATATAGAATAAAGTATGAATGGAATAACTAACCAATGTTCGATGCACCTCTATGTTAGTTATGCCCAACTCAACCCTTTTTCGATAATATTTATTCCTAGGTATCCATTATTAGGCATAGAGTGTGAGTATCTGAATTGATCTTTTCAACAACAAGTAACATAGATTACACATCGTATATTCAATTGATGGAGTTCATAAATTAACATTCCATGAAAGTGTAAGGTAGTTTAAGCTAGACATAGAATTCTCTAAAGGGGGTTATCCTGATGTGCATGATGGAGTAGTGTTGTTTTGCAACAAACTTGTCTTGGTCACTACCTTGTGTATGTAATTCCTTTGGAATGAGCCACTCATTACCAAAGGCTTCATTCCGTCAAACCATGATTTCATCTTTATATTATAGTATGGAGTGATCAGGAAATGTTAGGTGAATGCCTTATACCAATCCATAGAGAAATTATGGTTGAGTTGGGACACCCATTTTAATTATCTAGAGGTGTAGTTGGGTACACTAATTTGATTAAATATCATTAATAATAGAAATGTGCCCCATGGAAACCTATGGTTGGGCACCCAGTGAGTTTTCTCTACATCCTCTATGATTTTATTAACAAATTATAGTGCTCAATTATATTTCAACCCTTCAATGAATTGGTGTGTAACATACAAGTGGGCCATGTCCACCTCCTTCCATTTGTCTCTACCTCCAACCTTTGTCATTATGATTCACATGGATACTAAGAGGGCAAGATCTTGAAGACTTTTGATGTGCATAGCATGGCCTTCTTTCTAGTACTCAAGCACCACAAACATCTTATTTATCTCATCTATGTCCTCTAGATCATATACAAGGTCTACACTTGAGCACTGTAACCTTGATACTTTTCTAATTATTTTAGTTATGATTCTCATTTGACACTCAAAAAGTAGATGTAGTTCTCATGAATTCATGAGATTAAAATTTTTACCACTTCTATTAGATTTCCAAAGTAAGGAATGATGAAGAGTTGGAATATTCTATTAGTATATGGGGCATTGAAAATATTCAAGTCATAGACCAACTCACTGCTCATATTCTATCGCTTGACTCTATAATCATTCTATAACTCTACCTCATTCTTGGGCTATCAATGGTTGTAGTCAAATATATTTGCCATGTTAGATACCTAGTTTTTGATGCATAGTACCATTTAGGGTACTATATTTCCTCAATAAGCAAATGTGGAGGTGGAGGCATGGTAACTTAATTTTTTTCTTAGCATACCATCTCTGTCCTTTTGTCTCCCATGTGAATGCCTAGTTATTCAAGTACATCTTCTCTAATTAACATCATCTCCCCACCAAATACTCAACTCTTCTTTTTCTAGAATTGCAAGTAATGGTTCACTTCATTAGACCTTTTTCTTAGGTTGCATCACCCTTCATAAAACTCGAAGGTTGAGGCATGATCATCCAATGTTCCTAAGAGAATATGTGTTTACTTTTATAAGTGCCTTAGCTCTCCTACTTCAATACTCGTTAATGGTAGACTTTGACCTCTATAACCTACAAATTTTAGAAATACTATTCATACTTGCAATTCACCTAACTTTAGCTATTCATCTTAGCTGAAACACATTTCAAGGTATAAAAGTAATCAGATTTTTTCACTCTACCCTTGATTGGATACATTGAATTCATTTTTGCAAAAGCTCAAGTTCACTCCTTTAGCTCTATAAGTTCTCAATCATAATAATAGTAAAAAGTGGAATGAACCATTTATATTTTTATAGGTTCAAGGGGGTAGCTTGCATTTACTATCCCCCCTCTTTGATCATCACTTCATTCAATAAATACAACTAATGGTATTTCCATGATGTGATGTTGGCACACTTATCATTATCACTATCTTCTTGTATTAATTACATGTCCCTTCCTATGATTTTTCTAAAGTAAATGACAAATGTAAATAAATTTGAATATTCATACCAAAGGTGGGAATCAATTTTTACCTTAGCTATTTATGGTTATGCACCACATCCTATGTACCTTTTTGTCCTTATACACTTTTACTTGTGCGCCTTTGTTTCTATGCATATCCTTATAGACCATATCTTGGAACTTCATACATGTAACACCCCTACCCCACACTAATAGTGCTTCATGGTCCTCCACAAGAACACAAGTATAAAATTATAAATGTTGACTATAAAACCAATAAAAGGGTATGCAACTAGTAAAACACTTTATTTAAAACAAATATATCCTAAACTAGACAAATGACATATGCCTTATTGGTACAAAAAAGAAAGACTTATTTAGATAAGTATGGTTACAACTAACTACCATTATAATGACCAAGAATAAATTAGCCATCTAAATGCTTCAATCAACATGTGATGGTGGGATGGATACTATGAATAATGAAAGGACCATCCCAATGGACATGAATCTTCCTAAAGTGCTATGCAAACTTGGAGTCATATATTGATATTTGCCTTCTAGGAGTAAAATTATTATGGTTAAGGTGATGATCATGCCATGCCTTTTGTTTTCATTTCTCCATGCCTTGACTCTAGTGTGTAAGAAAGTGAGTTTCATCCATTTGCAATAAAGCATCGAGGTGCACTTTCATTGAGGCCTCATCATCTAGTTGATCGACATGTGTAATGTAAAGAGAGGGAATAAAAAAATCTACTAGAAGAACTACTTCAGTAACAAATATAAGGTTGAATGGTGTGCTCTTATTTAATCTCTTGTAAGTAGTCTAATAAGCCCCAAATATTATAGACACCCAATCATCCCAGTCAATGCATCTAATATTACATATATTGGTTAAAGTTGTGCCCAGGATCTTATTGAATGCCTCAAAAATACCATTATCTTGGGGATGATATGGTGTTGTCTTATGGTGAGCAATCATGAATTCATCCAATAGGACATAAATAGTCTCATTGAGGAAGTGAGTACCATAGTCACTAGTGAAATTCAATGGATAATCAAACCTGATAATAATATGCTCATAGAAGAATCACATAATAGTATTAACTATATAATCTTGTGTCGATATAGCTTTAGCCCAACAAGTGAGATAGTCACTAATAGTGATAACATAGTGTGAACTAGTACACCATCTTTCTGGATTGATGGGGCCAATAAAATCAATGGCCCACTTTTCAAAAGGTTCTTGAGATATAATAGAATGAAGTGGCATTGAATCCTACCTATTTAGCTTTCCCACATGTTGGAAAATGTCACATTTGTGTGTGTAAAGCTTAACATCCTTAAATAGGGTAGGCCACCATAAACTATCTAACATAACATTCTATGCAGTAGTTTATTTGGCATAATAGCCTCCAACAACACCTTTGTAGACATCATAGATAACCTCAATGCACTCGTGCTTCATGAAATAATGTCAAAGTACCTCATCCTAAATAAACTTATAAAGGTCTCCCTTGATAAGTTAGAATGGAGTAGCGTGAATAACAAGTTACTTCTTGGATGGAGTACTGAAGTGGGATGGTGTTGATTCAGGAGGCAAAAAGGATATTATCTCCTCTAATTCCTTAAGAATACACTAGACATGAAATAACTGCATGTCATATAGGTCATTTTCAATGGCATGTGTCGGATCAACAAATTTAATTCATGAAATATGATCTAGACTATAATTAGTCTTACTAGGCTTGACCATAATGAAGAACTAGAATTCTTGAAATAACACTATCCATAAAAAAATACGACCATGCAAAATTGGTTTATTAACCAAATAATTAAATGCCTCATGGTTTGTGAAGAAAACAAAAGGGGTTACCAGTAGATATTGTCAATTTTTTTGAAGAGATAGACCATAGATAATGCCTCATGCTCTGTAGTGGTATAGTTGCTTTCGATCAGAGTAAACTTTCTACTTGCAAAGTATATAGGTGATCTAAATTACCCTCTCTAGGTTGAGCAAGTATTGCACTAATTACCATGTCAGAAGCATCAACATGAATGTGGAATGGTTTAGTCTAATCTAGGAACTAGAGAATTAGTGTAGTGATAAGCTTATTCTTTAAGGCAACAAAATCTTCTTGGCACATACAGGTCCAAATAAAGTGTCCATTATGTTTCAATAGCTCCTCTAGAGGCATTGCAATCTTAGCATATCTATAGATGAATTTTATATAGTATCTAGTGTGACCTAGGAAGGTGTGAACCTCTCATTGGGTAGTAAGCATTAACAAGTGAAGGATGAAAACAATCTTAGTGGGGTCTACTAAAATTCCATCTCGATAAATAATATGACCAAAGATAACACTGAATGAATTAGTTAAGAGACATTTATTCAAGTTGAGAGAAATATAAAGTGTCTAATAACATTCAAGCATGAGTGAGAAATTGGCACAATGGTCTTTCACTAAGTCATAAACCATTTATTCATCTAGATAAAAATAAAGGAACTTATAGATAAAGTCCTTAAAGGCTTCAAAAATAATCTTGGAGAATATAATAGGGGCATTATTCAATATGAACATTGTGACATTATAAGCAAAAGACCCCACTTGGTGCAAACATAGTCTTCGAATTTTCTTCCTTGGCAATCTAGACTTGATGGTACCCAGAGAAACTATCTATAAAGGTATAAATTTCACATCCAATGATGCCTTCGAGGATATCTTCAGTGAATGGTGTTAGGAAAGGATCAGTAATACAAGTAGTGTTAAGTAACATGTAATACACATAAATACTTATGCGCCCATCCTTTTTAATGTTTATTACCATAGGACTTATCCACTCAAACTCATTGAAAGGAGTAATTTTTCCAATGCATAACATGATATCAATCTCTTATTTAACACATGCCTACAATTTAGGATTCATTCGATAAGGCCATTTCTTAATTGGGTGAGCACCCTCAACCAATTTGATGTGAATTTTATCCAAATAAGAGTGAACAACCTTCATCTCACTTTAGTTTCTTGGGAAAACATCTTGATACCCTTTTAATGGCTCAAACACTTTTGTGATTTTGGCATCATACCAGTAATTCCCCATGGTAGCCATCTTTGGTGCATCCTCCATGATAATATTGTGATGAATGGTCTGAAGTGGCTCCAAGTATGGGTGTTGTGTATCCAAAATGGTATCATGAATATTTCAATCACCATACTCTATGTGGATATCCAAATGATTACTCAATGAATTAGACATATTAGATCCTTCACCTTCATCAACCTAAAACACAACTTTTTGCTTACCCTTTTAGATTTCTTCTTGAAGTGCATGATTTATTATAGTTTTAGGTGTGAAAGAAGCTGCTCAATAAGCTCATTAAAAATGGTCAAGCCTTCCTCCAACATGACATGTATGCTTTAAATTTGGTATTTAATGGGGCTTGGGTCATCAATGATTATTTGGAACATTGCTTGTAGTGTAAGGTGTAAATTCATGTGTGGGGATGAATAGGACAATGTTTTAATCATATTATCCTTAAGCATGTGCCAAGAATGTGTACCTAGATGACACTTCTCATGGACATACCATGTTATGTCCCAAGCATGAAGAGTGCCATAAAAATGCATGAACCCAAAGGTATTCTAGTAAGAAAGTTTCATCAACCATCCACATTGCCTCTCAAGCCTCAAGGTGAGGTTCTAGTGCTAGAATACCACTATAGTTGATAGTGCTACATATATGGTTATCATGATGAAATATATGATGTAATGCAACTTGTAAATTATCCTAAATAAGCAGATGATCGTGATGAATTTGCCACCACCTTACAGTTGTGTCATAAAAAATGTGAACAAGTGATCACACGTGATAAATGTTTAAATCATACAAGGCCTTTAACTACTGGATGAATTCACTAGCTTCCATTTGATTGTGGGATTATAGAGATTCATCTAGCCTTTTGGGTGGAAAACCATGATTGGTTAAAAAAATATATGGAATTTGTGATACTTTTATCATGTATCATCATAACTATCAATAACACCACATACTCTTCCAATAAGGTTATAGTCACCCTACACCCAATAGTCATAGGCGTTACTCATGATGTTAGAGAGGGATTGTGCATCCATCTATATTAGGAAGCCATCAGGGATGGGATCATGGTGTTCACTACCTCAAGTTGTGAAATTATATACATGATTAATATCTTCATCAACATTAATAAGTTCAATGTACAGGGGCCCATCAGTATGGTCCAATGGAATGACAATGTGTTGGTCATTATTTTCAAAGTTGATGTACCATTTATTAAAACTTAAATTAACATTATTGGCATAACACCATGGATGACCCAATAGTGCTAGGAAGTCATTAACCTCAACAAACTCTAAGAATTCAAAGTATGCTTTGAATGTAACACCAAGGATATCCATCGTGGAATATTTAAGAACACTTATCAACAAAACATGGGTCTTGTTATCTATGAATAAAACATGGGGCAAAGGTTGTAAAGCTGGGCTAGCCATCTTCTATTAGACATCCTTTGTAAGGACTTTCACTTTAATGTCGATGTCAAATAAGATGCCATTTATTACCCATCCATTGATGGTGGCATTCACCAATATCTCTTTGTCCTCTTGTGGGCTAGAGGGGATGGGAGTATCTTACCATCAAACATGGTTTAATATACAATATTTAGTAGGCCTTATTGTGTGATGATTTATCTAATTACGTAACAATGGTACTATATACTCATCTAATAGTCATTTGCAGAGATAATGAAAGTCATCCTGTACCATATAATGATTGTCCATGGCTTTTTGCATATTGACATGTTGAGAAGCATCATGGTCTTTGAGTAATTGGATCTTTCCTTATAATTCTCTTACCAAGTTCATAGTGTCCTGAAGAACCTCTTTTTGCTACTGAGAATCAAGATACCTAATAACACGAGGCTCTTATTGATCAAATTTCAAAATCAAGTTAAAATTGGTCACCCCTTTTAGGTTGAAACCTCATAGGGTTATCAAAACTTGTCATGGTCTTGTCACGATCTTAAATGGTTTTAAAAAGTTCCATATGATCATGTTTGTCCTTGTCTAGCATTATCCAAGGTTTGGTCTTATGTTCACTTGTATATTCCTATGGGTTGATCCCAAGGTCTTGGAATTGTCAAACATGGTCAAAATTTTAGTATGGTCTAGGGTCATTATAAAAGATTATTGAGATGTAAGTAATATCACAATAACATGCACTAACCTTTTATTTGACTCTCATATGCAAAAAATTTAATTTGGCCACCTTTTGGCCCATGTATAAGAGTTGGACATACCATTCCAAGAATCAAACATTTCAAGAAGAATATAAACATCATTGATGTCAAAAAAGGTTAGATAATGTTTAAGGATAGTCAGATCCTAATAACATATATAGTTTAATGCCTAAACTAAGCAAAAGGACACTTTAAAATCACTTGTATGACTTTGAAAGATCATATTTCAATTGAAAATGGGTTTTAAGTGTCCTTTGAGCTCCCTCATATCATTTTCCAACTTTGTAACTCCAGACACTCTTTCTCCTCCATCGTTGCCTTCACAAGCTTAGGAAGGAAAATTTGAATTGAATGGTATGACCAAGAGAGAGAGAGTTAGGAGTTAAAACTTTGGACATTGTTAGGGTAAATAGTAAGCTTTAAATTATTAGCATTGGTTTGCATATTGGTGGCCTCTTCTTTATGAATAATCACTAAGAGTGATAGCATGTCACTATGGCCTATCCATCCAAGAAGGGTCTATCCTTGCATCTGCTTATCCACTTTATAATTCAATAAACAAGAATGGTTTTGAGGGATGATTATAGAGGTAAAGGAGATACTTTTAATGGTGGTTTCATTATCCAACTCATCTCCATGAAGTGTCTTGACTTGAAGGAAAGTGGTCTTAATGTAAAAGCTATTTCAGTGGATCCCACTACAAGTTTTGTTTTGTCTTCATGGTGGTCACTCTCAATGGTTTCTAATGCTTCACCACTCATGGAAGATCCCTCAATTTCAAGAAGTTAATATTATTTGATCTCCTCATGAGGGTGGGCGCCTCAATGATGAGAAGAACCTCCAGAGAAGGCTAGTTCCTATATGATGTATCGATGAGGATCTCTACTCTATGCTGTGGACTATAGTGGAAAAGGGAGAAGGAAACTTAAAGGGGAAATCCTACCTAAAAGGGGGTGATACACAGAAGTTTGATCCACTCAACTTAGAACCTTGAACACTAAACGAACAAGGGAAAAGGAAGACCTTAGATTTCAATAAATCACTTATGCATAAATATTTCATGAAAGAGGTTCGATCCAATGACCAAACCCTGAGGGAAAACGATAGAGAGAGGTCCGATACAAGACACTTTGTAGTCACCTAACATCCACTTATAGCTTCAACAAAAGACATAAAGAACACTTTAACATGACCTGCAGAAGGATAATCTAGCAACTAGGTATGAATCAAAATTTGGGAAGGGAGAGAAATCTACCACTTATGCAAATTACTGAATGAAATATACACTATGCCAATGCTTGAAATCTAAAAGTATAGTCTTTCTTTTGATTGAAGAGGTTACACAACTCACCAATGGTAGAGTCTGGTCTAACTAAGAGAGATTGGATATTTTTTAATCAAGGCTGAAAGCCATTATATAGAGAATTAGAAGAGGCCAAAGATTGGCATTGAACATTTGAAGAGAAAGATTCACTTCATTTAACTCAAGGCTTTACTTGGCCTTTCAATAAAATATGTTTTCTTTTGTGTCTTTACATGAAGCTTCTTCATTTGAGGAAGTGGACTTATCTTTGTTATGAACCGCCCACCTCTCTTTGCATGAAAATCCAAGCCAATGTTAATTTTAGAACTCTACGTGAGCTGCATGATGCCGAGTTGTAACATTTGGAAGGCTGAGTTGGATGAAGAGATCAACTGAGTTTGACTTTTTGGCAGCTGAGTTAGTCGAAGAGATCATTCTCCTTTGCATGGAAAGCTCCTAATGGATGCAGTGTTTAACAATTAGTCAACTCTAAATCTGGAATAGTCAACTCATCATTCGAATTTGGAACTCTGGCTGACGCTAAGTTAGACCTTCAGATGCATGAGATGATTTGGATACGAGTGGGACTTTAATAACCAGTCAATTAAAGCTTTGACCAGTGTTAAAAAATAGCCCTTGCTTGCATGTATTTTGTCTTATTCTGGTCTGCCTGTTCATGTCTATTTCTAGTGAGATTCTATATTTAGATGTATTTTTATAATTATATCTGATTTATATTCCCTCCATTGGGCTTTGCTTTCAGAATTCTAGCTTTCCCCCTATTTCAATAGTTACTTCCCATGGTCAGAATTTGATGGCTAGTGGGACGTCACCTTTGGTCATTTTTTCTTTCAGGATAATCTTCCATAGAATTCCTTTGGACTTCTCTCTCTTCGGATACCTTCCTTTGCTTTTTCTTTGTTCGGGCTCTTCATTGTTTGGAAAGTGAATTTCTTTGGACTTTTGTCTGAAGGAATTCATTCGAACAAAAAGTTTGAAGGATATCTTTCCTTCTATTTTGCTTTCATTTTGCCTATTTTTCTTTATACTTTCTTCTCGTCATTTTCTCACAGACTTTTCTAAATTCCTTTTGACTTTCAGCTTAAACCATTCCTAGGGACTTTGCTATCTTCTGTGACTTTCCAAATTTCCTTAGACAGAAAGTCTGAAGGAATTAGTCTTATCTTTTTCCTTCGACTGCCTTCCAAAAAATTGCCCTTTGGGTTTAATCTTTCGTAGAATTCTTGCCCTTCGAGATTTATGAGATGGACTTTTCTGGAGGACAAATACCCTTAGAATTTCTTTAGACTTTTTGTCTGAAGGAATTCATTCGGACAAAAAGTCCAAAGAAATACTTTGTTTGCTTTGCCTTTATGTTTTGCCATCGGCTTTTTGTCTTCAGACTTGTCTTCGAGCTTGTAATTTCTTCGAATATGAAGGAATTCCTTCAAACAAAAAGTCAGGTCTCCTTTGTGCCTTTTCTCATCAAAAAGTGCTCTTCAGCCTTTTCACTGTTGTCCCATCGCTGACCAAGTGCCCTCTGCAAGGGCATTTAGCTCTCTCTCTGTGCCCTTCAAAAAAAATGTAGGGCACTTGGACTTTTCATAAAGTTCCTGAATTGGATCTCTGTACCTTCTCGAAGGGTAGGTGCCCTTTGGGATTGTTGAAAGTGACCCTTTCAAAGGGTACCCTGCCCTTCAAAATTCTTGAAAATGCCCCTTCTGAATTAATCCTTGGATTTTCCTTGCCTTTTGTGTAGACTTTCTCTCTGTGGTCTTCCAAATTTCTTCAGACTTTTTGTCTGAAGGAATTACTTCAGACAAAAAGCCTGAAGGTTTTCATTTGTTTTAGGCTCTTTTGCTGATTTGTTATTTTCTTGGCTTTGCCTACTTTGATGAACCATTCCTTCGAACAAAAGTTCGAAGGAATTCATCCTTTTGTCGTAAAGGCCCTTACCAAAAAAAGTAATGTATTCTTTCTTTCTTGGCTAGAGACGTGAACTTTCTAAATAGCAAGAGACAATCTGACTTGTGGAAGAATTGTCAACAAGAATTAAGTTTCAAAACTCCTATATACAATCAATACCCTAAAAGGGCACCTACAAGCCTATTTGAAATACTAGTCCATTTTCAAGATGAAGAGAGGAGTTTTAGTGTTTTAAATAGTCTTAGGGCCTAATTAGGACTTTAACTAAGTTCATGAACCATTGGGAAGTTGGTGTGAGGAAGTAAGTTCCTAAGCACAAAGAATGTAGTCAAGTATCCTAGTAGGCACCTACATTTGGCAATGAAACAGACTGGTCTCAAGCCTAAAGGGAAGGGGAGAGATGTTTGAGAGGCTCTGAGGTGTACCTCAATTAGATAATAAGATGATAAATCCACCTAAGAACTAAAGGAATCATGACAAAATTGGTCAATTTTGAGTTCAAGTCTCTATGCACATTCAAAGAGTAACTATAGGTTTGCTTGCTCTTTATGAGCTTCTATTTGATTTGAGGAAAGGGTAAAGGACTATGAGAAGTCTAAAATAATTAAGACTCTTTGATGAATGGTGTCATAGTGAAAACAACATCTCATTCAAACACATAACCTGATATCAAGGGTACATAGTTCAAAACCCCGTTCAAGCCTAATAGGTCTAGTACCATGCATAGACCATAAAACATAGTCATGCCTAAGAAAGTGGCTATTGGAAGGTAAGGTAATGGTCTAAAGGTGTTGAAGAGTTTAAGATGATAGTGAAAATTCTCCAAAATCCATAATAAGCATCTACAGTTCTCAAACATGTTAGAATAAGACCATCACAGAGTGTACACAAGCCTAAAAGCCATATAGGCAGATTCTACAACCATTCATAAGAGAGATTAGTGTTCTAAGGCATCTATAGCTATAATTAAACTTGGTTAATTGGTAAAAAATATTGTTTCTACTAGAAATGTGCATTCATTTTCACCTCAAGGCCATACTAATGACAAACATACCCACTATTTTGTCTCAAACCTTGCCCACTACATTAGCAAGTGGTAGTCATGAGACCAAGGGGTCCATTTGGACTCAAAGCAAAAATAATAATTTCAAATGCCATGGAGGGACCTAGATGAAATAAAAATACATAGAAAATGTCTCAACATACTCTTAGGTTGCGTAGGAAACTCATTATTCATCCAAATGCCCTTAAGAGCTAGGAAGAAGGTGACATGCCTTAAACCCCAAGTCCCCTAACCAGTGCACCAAATGCATAAAATTGGGTAAATATCCTATAAAATGCATGTATAATAACAAGGAAGGTGTTTTTGGAGGTTTTTTAACCTTTCACAGTAGTAAGATTGAGTTTTGAGGCCCAAAACTCAAATTTGACTTCTCTTGAGTTCAAGAGAGCTAAGACTACCACCCAAAGAGCAATTTCACATAATCACACCATCTATCACATTGTGAATTGGAAGATGATACATTTTGGATAGGTTAATATGTCATTCAAGAATGTTTTCTAAGTGTAAGGAGGTAAATTGGTGATATGCTCTTTATGAACAATTGTTAAGACCCCAAACAGGTCTTAAGCCCTCCTAAAACTCTGATAGTGATTAGGTAGAACAAAAAGACCTATAAATAAAAGATAATGCCTAAATTTTATAAAAAAAACTCTTATATTTTTTTATTACTCAAATAAATTTATCCACATGTACTTGGTCCATACTTGTAATTGCATGAACTACCATAAATGTCTTGTTTTTCATGCTTTTTGGTGTTTTGTAGGTGTTTTGAGAGGGGGATAAATTCCCAATAATTTTATGAGGTCATTTGGGATGTGTTATAGCTATTAAATCCCAATTTTTTTAACAAAAGGTTATAAAGGTGGTAAAAAATATGCTTTTTTTCCAAGGCAGTCTCAAACAGGCCTAAAATGAGACTTGGTAGAGAGGTGATTTCATGGTTTGCATACTTCTACAAAATCTCAAGACCCAAAAATTGACATGGAGATTTTTGATATAATAGGTAAAGTGAATCACATGATTTTTTGTGATTTAAAATGTGTGATATAATATGGGAGCAATAAAATTGGGTTCTAAGCAAGGAGACCTAATGAGTCCAAATTCAAGAGAGACAAAGGAACAAAATATGCGATTCCCCTTAGAATATAAAGATGAAATTTGACATGGATATGGAAGGACATAATGGGTCCTATAATATGACCTTGTTTTCTCATTATAATTTATACAAATCCATACACAAGGAGGTTTATAGGTTTTTAGGGCTATAAGGGAAATATGCCTAGTAAGGGCTTGAGGAGCAAAATGAGTTCTTGGGAGTTGTTCCAAGAATCAAAATGGGTTTTTTCAGTCTTTATAACATATTTTAAGACATTTTATGTAAATATGATGATTTAAGAAGAACTTGAGTTTTGGGCTAGTTAGACCAAACTAGGCATGGGAAATGAAGAGTATCAAGATACCTATGCATAAAAATGATGGAATGTGAGATCAAAAGAGTTTATTAAGGAATGGTATATATAAAATGAGTTTTATAATATTATTTCATGGAAAATTCATGATTTTAAAGTGCATTTTCACTCTTTTCATGTAAAGAAGGGCAGTTTTCAAGATTCTTGTAAAGATGTCAAGCCAATTTCTATTACCTATGCCACTTAGAAGGTTGGAGCTTCTTCAAGAGTGAGACACATGGGCTTGGAAGTATGTTTGGATTGTCTCATAACTCCCTTTCTTTTTATAACTCATGAATACCCTTGTCAATATTCTTTTACTACACCCCCCCACTCTCTCTCTCTTCACACTTCTCTGTATAAATAACCACTTTTGGATTTGTAATCAATCCACCTATGGCATGGTGAAGCCCTTATAATTTGAGTACTATTTTTGCCTTTGAATAAAATATTTCAAGCTATTTTTGAGTTTTCAACTTCTAGTCTAAGTGTGTCCATAGTTTAATGAAAAGTGATAACCATCTATCCTTGTGTTCACCTCACTCTTTCTTATTTTGTGCAAGTAGTCTAGTCTCTAATAGCTCACATGAAGTGTAGTTATTATCTTTGTATGTCTCTCTAAGTGTAAGGAAGAGTAATAGTGTCTAAAATCAAACCTCTTATTCATCCACCTTGGGAAGTGCAATGCATCTTACCTTCATGTTGAAATACTTATGCTAGAGAAACCTTAGATGTAGAATCAATTTTATTAATCAACTTTCATAGTTAAAGTATCTGGTAGTCTTCTAGAGATTAAATTAGTACATCAAATCATTAGGTTAGTTTTTTTTCATGTTTTATCTCTCCTTTTTCATCCAAACAAGCTAGGAGTATAGGTGATGAGCTCGAATAAACATATCAAGGGAATTTACCCTTTAATCTAGAGGTTTACCCCTACTATAGACAAACCATAGGTCTAAGGGTAATCCCATGTTCCACTTAATTTAGATTAGGGTTGAACTACCTATCCAAGGGTGAAAAATTAAGTGACAACAACTCTTCATGTTTTACCTTCTTAATAGGTGGTGTGGATGTAGACTGGGACTATCTATCACTGTGAAGTGTAATATTTACTTTAAGGACTTTTACAGTGATGGGGAATTATCTCTAGTGTGGTTTCTCAATGTATGTCATATCACAACCCTTCTCATTATTTCCTTTGTAATGGCTATGTATAAATCAAGGCACTCCTCTAGATGGTGCTCATTTTTATAGAAAGCACATATAGGTTAGATTGAACAATCCTACTAGTAGTGATCAGGGGAACCACACTTATAACATGTTTGTGGTGAAATGTGTCCACCTCCTTGTCCTCAACCTCAACCTCACCTATAATAACCATCATTCTCTTAGATATTTGAAATATAGGCCTGATGTGTACCATGTGTGCACACCTCATGAATGTCACTAATGAGTTAGTAGTCATTGGTATTATGAGTATATGCATCACATATCTTACAATAAGTGGATACCTTTGACTGAGTGGCATGTTTTAATAGTGGACAAGCTCAAACATCATGCTCTTCCTGATATATTTCACATGACTACTTCAGCACATCGTGTATGTTCTTATGGGGATAATTATTTCTATTATGGCCTTTAGACTCATAATCAACACACCATAGGCCACTATGAGTGTCATGAACATTGTGTGAGTTAGCTTTTCTAGAGCCTCTTTAGAAGGACTAATTCCCATATCAATGATGCTAACAACTTTGGTGTGTAGGGTAGCTTCTAAGGCCTTGCTTGGGATAGTAAATGTTATTTGAGACAACATTCATATAAATGGGAGCAATAAACCTCCCACGAACCAATGAGCATGTTAAGCAACATTGATCTCGAATGAGATCTTAGAAATAAGTGTTTTAAATTATGCATCATACTCGTGCATGCTCTTAATTAATTCCTATTTGATATCTTTCAACACAATAATAGTCTATTGTTCAAACTCTATAATGTCAATTTCCTAGAGGAATGATGCCTTAAGTTGATTATAGTCAACTACAACTTGTTGAGGATCATATTTCTGATACCACTTATGTGATTATTCTAGAAGAGTGGTTGCAAATTGAGTGGATATTTTCTCAAAAGAGGTTATCAATAAGGGCATGATATATATTCATGCCATGATTTTTGATAGTATTTCCTATATATAGACATGGTAGGTGCATGGATGTTCTTCACTCTCTTTTGTTTATGAATTCAAGAAATAAATTATAATTAAATCTACAAGCAATTTATAGTTATTGATTCAGTTTAAGTGCATAATGCATAATTTAGAGGTTCAATGCTCTCTAGCATTATGTCTATAAATCTATTTTGGATTTCAACCAATTTGACGTCTTGGGGTTAAAAAAACTAGTTGAGTTAAATTGAGGTTTTTGCATCCATTAATTGGTGTTATTTATTTTATACATGTGCAAATTGGATTTGGGGATTTATCACACTTAAATTTCTCCATTATTTCAGCTAAGGCACCAATCTCTCCAATGCTTTAAGGAAACATCATATCCAATTAAAGTCACAAAAGTAACATTGGTTTCACACATACGGGTGTATTCCTCCCTTGATCCTTTTCAAGTCCAATAAATTTTCAATTTCAATCATTTTAAAATTTCAAATTCAAACATTTTTTAATTTCAATTTTCAAAAGAACAAAGTAACTACTTCATGTATTTTGTAGGGTTTGCCAAAGACTACTGTGCTCTACACAATTGGAGTACTAGCTCAAAGACAAAGCATGTCTTACATACTAATGCATATCTTTCCTTTACTCTAATAATTCATTTATATACTATAGGGGGAAACTATATACACCTAAATCTGGTCACAAATACTTTATCATGCTAGTTTTGGCACTTTTTCACTTTAATTAATTTGTACACTTATTTAGTACCCATTTTACCACCCCACACTATCCTAGACACCTATGAGGACATATTTTTGTTCTATATTTCTATTTGTCACATAAATAAATGTTTGTATTGCTAAAAAAACCATTATGCATATGTACAACCAACGTAGAACCCAAATTTCATACATTTCACTAATGGATAGAATCAACGAATAGGGGCAATAGTGGTAACAATATTTATCCCTATGAGTCGATCCTATCCCTTGGTATTCTAATGGAAATTTTAAAAATTTAACCCTCCCTTATCTTTGTGATCCATGTTTTTGGGATTCCTAGCATGTGGTTTCCCCTTTTTGATTATTATAAAGGCACACTTAAGTCACTTATTCTACCACTTGAAAATTTCAATACAAAGGCATACTTACATTATTGCACATTGTAAACCTTAAATATTCTTCCAAATTCAAATTATTATCATTTGATGCATTCCTCAACCAAGTTAAAATATTATTTTATGTATCCCAAGGCAAAACATGACCAAGTATTCAAGCCATCCATAGATGCATTCATATAGTCAAAGGAATACATTTTCACAAAGCACTATAATTGGGAGATCTATGCCGATTTCATTTTCCTCCTTGGATTTTTGGATATGTAGGTAATGTTCACTCATTTTGGGGGTGATTAGGGTCAACTCAACCCAATTAAACTCCACATTTTTATATTTATAGGTTTTCAATAATTTGTAACTTTATTAGGGTTTTAATATTGGAGAAGCTATTTGTAGGTTTTTCACACACTTTTAAAGGTGAAATATGCACATAGAAACCTAACTTAAGATATTACAAGTGATCATGCCCTAAATTCCTATTTTAAACAAAATACAAGATTGATAAAATGGGATGATAGTGGGCATCGATCTTGTCCTTAGTCTATCAATTTTTTCCTTGTGTAGTTTTTATTCCCACTTCTAGGTACTTGTTGATTCTATTGTCATTTTCATGTTTCCACCTTTCAGTCAATACATTCAGATATGGGGTAGAAATAACTAAGTTTGTATTTTTAATTCTTAGTTAATTCTATTTCAATCATTTACACTTTCGAATTCAATACTTTACCTTCATTTTTCTCGTCAAAAGTTCATTTACAAAATGTTGATTCATCTATTTAGTTTATCTTAATTATGGTTAATTATCATTATTCTAGTTCCCTTGATGAGGGATCATGAGTGTTGATAAAAAAGGTTGAGGTCAAAATTTTTTCACACAATTTTTTCCAAAATATTTGACTACTATTTACTTCATAGATTGTGAAAGCATCAAATATATTAACATGAAATATCATCCATAGAAGTTGCACAGAGAAAGTCTATGCAAAAGGTGGAGGTTGAGAAGAAGAATAAAGACAAACAAGTAGTAATCCATCTATTCTAAAAACTATTAATATTTATCTCATTATACTTTTGAGCTTATACAATGGATAATGTTGACATGATAAGTGGCATGAGAAGTTTAGGAGGCAAGCATTTATAATAATAATGACAAACCTATAGTGTCATTGGCTACCATGGAACTAAAATTAAGGAACAAACTAGTCACTAAGGAATAATTTTATGAATAAAAGATAATGTTGCACCTTAAGGTAATGTTTTGATTTATGATATTGCATAATGTAAGTTAAAATAATCTTTGTGAATATTTTTTTAGTACTTCATTTGATTTGAGAAAAGAAATAGTTCCTAGAATGCCATGTAGTTCATGTGCACACTCCATGGGCGTTGAAGAAATTAGATTGAATATAATTTAATAAAATATAATCCCTTAATTATTTATTTTGAATCTAAATTTACATTAAGTATTATATGCATATTTAATTTATTTTCAATTTATCTATATTAGGTGAAGAGAGCCAACCCAAATTATTCTAGATCATAATTAACCCAAATTATTCTAGATCATAATTTGAGTCAATCTCCAAAGTTTTAGGTCAAATCAAAATTCAACCCTTGTCACAAATATGTGCAAATCCAAATCCAACTACAACTACAACTACAATTTCAAATGTCACAAAAAATCCATGAGAGAGTAGTCCTTCATGATCTAATTGAATGACAAGGGCAAATGTTTCTAAATAATTGGCTACCCTAAGGTCACGAAAAAACTTTCTTCATAATTTTGGTTTAGAGGATGATCCTTTGTTGTTAAGGCTTAGAATTTTATTATTGAAAATGTTTGAAAATGAATGTGTTGGGGATACTTCAACAAGGATAGGTATCCCTAGTATGTAATTTTATATAACCTTGGAAAGTGGAGTTGAATGTGAGATAGGTAGAAGTGATTGAAAAAGTGGTGGAAGGAAGAAATGAATAAAAAAGTAACAAATTTTATTGTTGTGTCAAACACATATTTGTTAACTCTTTGGTCTTACTAGCGACTTTTAAATATGTGATAACTTTATGAATTCTATTTATTTTTAATTTCAGTTCATTAACATTGGTTTTAAATTTGATAATGGGAAAGGTTTGGAATTAAGATTTGCATCATTTTTCCCACTTATTAAGATTGTATTTTTTATTTGTTTACATGTTGGTTTTACATAGTTTGGAATTAAGTTGGTTGTGCACACTGGTTATATTGTTATAATCTATTAAAACTTAACTATAACCATCTTGATGGAAACATAAATGGCTTTAAAAATGTTTTTATTATAATTCATGTTTTTAGTTGCACAAAGTGATCCATGCCTTACTCTTTTTAAGTCATTTTCAATTTGAAATAAGTTTTGGAAGGGAACTATTTATAGATTGATATTATAATATGGGTGTGCTTGCCTCTTAATTTTTCTTTCACACACAAAAAGGGCTTGTTTGGTAGTGACAATTCATATATATTATGGTTTAATTATGTACATGTGCATTATTTATAGTAAAAATATATTGGATTCAAATTTTAAGGATTTATTTATTTAGGAAGGTACTTGTTTCAATGTAAGAGTTTTCAAAATGTCATACATTATTTATAGTTAAACATGATGCTATTATATTCATTATTACTTTTTATGCGATTTTTCTATTATTTGTGCAGGTTGTGTCTCATGAATCTCTTTATTTTAAGGAAGTTAATTTATTTTTCATGACATGGAGATGATAAAATTATAAATTATTGTTTATATTAAACTATTGATATATAAAACTAGAGATTAAAATAGGATATCTTGTTAGATCTAGATATTAACTCCATATTGGAGTAGGGAAACACTAGTTATAATACATAAAATTTGATGGATACAATGACTATTATAAGTGAATTCCATGTCCATAATTTATGTTATGATTTATTATTATAAACCATTTTTTACAATAATTTTTTTAAGCCTTCAACATCCCTATGAATTACCATGATTTTTAACTTGAATTTGGATAGAACTGCATTTTGTGTCTCAAATTCCTACAAGTGGGGATGTCAAAACCTAAGTTTTCAAAGTGACCATTTTAATTATATGTTGAAAGGTGATTGAGCCTTAGAATCAATGTTTTATTTCATGATAATATTGACATAGGGTTTAAAACCTTAAATGGTGAGTGGAAATTGTCAATTGTTAACATCTAGGTAAGATGACACCACTAAAATGTGTTTAATTTTGTTAAAAATAAGTAGTAGAGTAGGATTCATGGTACTTTAATTTTCTTGCCTTCATTTGTAATTTCATATTCTTTCATATGACATTTACCATATAATTAATTGGATGGTTTAATTATTTCTTATTCTTTCACATGGCATCTAAAATTGTTTTCATGGAAAAATCAATACATGTTTCCCATCTTGGGATTATCGTCAATGTTTCAAAAATGAAAGTATAGATTACATATCAAACACAACATGTTCTCACATTACTTTTACATTCTAAGATTATAAGTGTGAATTGGATGGGTATATGTGAATTGTATTATGTATATTTAACTTTCTTCAATATGCAGTTCATTATGTTAAGAGGTGAGTTTGATGTAGTGTTTCTTGTCAATTTGATAGGGTAAATGCCCAATGTGTCAATATAATGATACTTGGAGCACTAGAGTTGATATTATCTCATCTTCCAAACTTGGGGAAAATTTCATGGATTTCAATACTAGCAACAATCATGTCTATAGTATATTATTGAGTTGGCTTTGCTCTTGGTACAAATAAATCTACAAGTATTCTTATTATCAAAATAAACCCTTTTATTGAATTTCAATAATTTATTTTCAATTAAGTATAATTGCTTATATTATGTTTTGTTGCTAGTTTGATTCCTATGAAGGAAGAAAATATCCTTTTACAAGCTTGATTGGAGTATCCATTGGTGGTCAAGTTATAAAATCAAATAATACATGGTATGTGGGAGCACGAAAATAGCTATATAGGTATGTAGAACTTTCACTACTCAAACCTACCTCTTAACATGTATACTTGAATATTTAAATAAAATTAATGGCTTTTTAAAATAATGATGGTGTAGGGATTAATTTAAAAAAATTATTGTTGTTTATTCACTTTTAGAAGTTTTAACTTATTATTTAACCCTAAAATATAGATATGGGGAATACATGGTTAAAACGGTAGAGATATCCTGAGGCACAAGGATGGTAAACTATCTCTAAAGTAGGGCAATTGTTTGTGAAACTTAGATAGAACATTATCAAATTTATTATGCTAAGATGCTAAAGAAGAAAATATAAGTATGATAGATATTGCAATGATAATAAAAACAAGATACTTATAAATTTTTAATGATAATATAAATCTAGATCTGGAACAGGTAGAAACTAGATTGGATTGAGATTCTAGAATAGTTGCATGATTCTAAAAATTGTACCTCTATAGCCACAAACACTTGCATCAACTTGAGACAGTTGTGTCAATGCTACTATCTAAATTGAACACATGTGTCTAATATGAAATAATTATTGAATCTTGATGTGATCATCTAGATGATTTTAGGTTCTATGTCACCTTTGCTCTAGTACGTTCAGATTTGGGTCATGGATTATTCATCTTTGTCTAATAGCAAAACCCTAGTTTTTCATCTTTATAGTGGTTAGTAGGGACATGATGTCAAGATACCATAAATATCCCTCCATCAATAATCACTACCTACATATCCAATACTCTAAAGAGGGATTTAGACATATTTAATTATCTTCTAGGTGTTGTTTTGTGTGTGAATCATGCGATGCATGATAAGCAAGTACAATAATGACATAGCTTGTAACTTGAAAAATGTAGTTATTGGGATGTTCCTTAAATATTTTATACATGTAGATGTGTTGTCCCTATAAATAATATGGAAATAAAATAAAATAGGGAATCTTTGATCTTGAGTGCTTGATAGAATTATTTGGGTAAGTTACCTTGTGAGTTTTTATGTTTTTTGTGGTTTTTTCTAGGTAAGGAATGGATGAGGGTTGATCTTATATTTATACCAAAACTTTTGGAGAACATCCCACATTAAATCACTTAGGTTGAGCTTAGGTATACATTTCATATAAAAATTGGATGACTTTAGGGCAATGGACATTTGTGTTGGGATATGATACTTGTGTCGACGTATGTATCTAATTGGGACACAAAAGTTTGAGTATCTAGAAAATAGGCATAGGTATAGAACTTGTAGAGAAGGAAGATAATCAGGTGTATGGTATTATGAGAAAGATAGAAAGTCTAAATCATTAGAATAACATTGGTTAGACTAAGAGATAAGTAATGAGGCATAAAGAGATAATGTATGTGTGCCTTTTGGAAGTGGGAAATGTCTATAAGTTGAAGTTACATCCATGATATGTATTTCCTAAGTGTACAAGACTGGGGTACTATATTATTTAGAAATAGTGTCTACATCCCCCTTTAATATAGTAATGAAATTATGAGTTTAAAGGAAACAAATTCATACCTGGGTGTGTATAACACACCTTGTCTTTGATTGAGTCCAACTTAAGTGATTTTATGGTGAATAAATTGAAACCAAGAGCATGTTACAGTATATAATTAGTGCATATGATCTGAAATTAATAGTATTAAAATGATTGAAATTGAAAGAGAGCAAAGTTTAGGAATATCTTTGTGTATCGATGGAACCATCTTGCCTTTTGCCAATTTGATTTGAAAGATGTATCATTATAAATCACTAAAATTGAGAATAGGACAAAAATAAATATGGAAAGTGCATATATGAAGAGATAGAGAGAGATTAGAGGATACATGCCTCCAACCTTGGAAAAAGATGAGTTACCATCAAAAATTGAAATTAGTTCAACCGTGCACCCAATCATACTTATAACCTTGTGAGTGTGAGTAAACCAAGTCAACTCACACTATAAATATGGTGAGGTTAGATGTTGTAATCAAGTCCAACCTATAAACATGACAAGATTGAGGGATTTAATTACCTCAACCATATGAAAAGTGAACCAATTCCTACAGTAGATTGAATCAATATAGTTCATAAAACTCTACCCTAGTGGGTGATGACAATCCTTAAAAGTGTTTAGAATCTGGAATTGATTTGATTTTACATTATTAGGTGCATGTTGCATATCATATGTACCTTATATATGTCTCATGTTGAAACTGTGTATAAAAATGGTACCAATATATAAAATTTCACCATAAATGTTTATCTAAATAATATAACTATAAATTCTATCCATTTTGAAACTGTGTAAGTGTGGAGAACATGTTTAAAAAACATTACCTCAATATAATATGAAACTGAGAACTGGTGTAAGTGTCAATGTGGAGAAATCTAAAAATTGATATAAGTGCCAATGTGGAGAAATATAAAAATTGATATAAGTGTCAATGTTGAGGACATGCATATAAAACATGAGACAAATATAATATGAGTATGATGTGTACTAAATAAGTGTGGAAAACATGTTTCCAAAACATGCCCCCACTAAATCTAAAATTATGACAAATGTGGCGTACATGTTTATAGAATATGCCTCCAATACAATCTAAATCTATGAAGCAATGTGGAAGTCATTCCTCCATGCCATTACCCATTTTTATGTGAGGGAAAATAGCAACTTGTAGTAACCTTACCTCAAAAGGATAAGATAACCATGTAAATTGTGAATGTATTATTGACAATTTTACCACCATTGGTCAAAGTTGTTTATGTACATGTTTTAAAAAAGACTCCATTCATGTAGTGAATATTAAAAAAGGTATAAAAAAATATCATAAAAATCTAATCAGGCCAAAACCATGCTTGTTAAAAACTCACAAGTCTAAATTTTGATAGAGGTTTATTCTATTCCTCTTACTAGCTAGTTGTAAGCTAGTGAAGGCAATTTTCAAATACTCGGTACATGACGATGAAGAGGAATTGGATAAAAAGATATTTGGAAAATATTGGGGACCATATTAAGTCAATATTTAATGAATTATTTTTATTTTATATTTTATTAACTTTATGAATAATCATTAAGAGGAAAATGTGCTCTAAAGCCCTTCTTAAATGCCAATGGCTCTGTTTTAAGTAGCATGTTTATATTTTTGAGTTCTTTATTGCAGAATAAAAGTGGAGTGAGATATTATGGGAAATAAATTACCTTTATACATATTAATTAATCAAAATTTTATGGAAAATAATAGATAAAGGCAAAGGTATGGGTATTAGGTTTTACGTAAGCAAGAGAGATAGTCAGGTTTAAAACAACAAGAGAGAGACAAACAATGGTTTGTTTTGAGAGGTTTAAGAGATTGGTTGAGCACATCCAAATATTATAATTATTATATTGGTTATTAAAGTTCTTAATTCATAAATAATTAGGTATTTATGCCTCATAAAACTTAAACAATGGAAAAACTCAGACCTACAGGTATTCAAAAATGAAATTGTACAAGCTAAAAAACACTAAAAAGTGCATATTTTAAGTTTTATCAAATAAAATCATTTTAAAATTGACATAAAAGTATATTTTTATGTAATTTAATGTTTTAAAGTGGGTTTAGGTCCTTACCATTCCTGAGGAGAGACAAAATGCTAAAATACAAGTCTGGTCATGAAGGAAACCAAGGATTTTCACTATTTTGCTCATAAATAGAGTTAGAAATGAGTGTTTCAGATCCTTCCAATGGTAAAAAATTATTTTAGAGTGTTTATAATTTATTTAAAGGTATAAATAAATGATAATTTAATGAAAAACAAATCTAAGATAGGTTCATCTCATTGAAAATCATCTCCAAGTCACCCTCAGGGCAACAAGTGAGCACTTTTTTGTGAATTTTTGTTTGGGAGTTGGGTGAAGAGTTGTAGAGTTTTAGAGATTTAAAAAAAATTTAAGGTATAAAACATTTAAACCTTTCCAATTATAATAATAGGAGTTTTTGGTGGGGCCTGGAACTCATTTTAGACCCTCTAATCCAAATCAGGGTTTCTTGAGTCCAAGAGAGCACAAAAGAACATAAAATCATTTTTTTAAAGTTGTACATGGATAATGGAGATAAATTTTTGTTTTAAGGTATATTAAACCATATTTATAATTTTTAAAATATATTTACAATATTTATATAATCCAATAATGAAAATTCATCAAGTTTTAGGTTCTCACAATGCATTCATGAAGCTTGTTAAACCACAAAAGATAGAAGCTTCTAAGAAGAACCAATATGAAGAGTTGTAATTGTCATCATAAAATTCATAATTATAATGTATTTTTCATGAATAATTAAACATAAACATGATTATATCTCTAACTTATCTCCCCCTTTTGGCTAAATGTAGAAAATATCAAGTCAACAAGAAGAGCCTCTAATTAGTCCTAAAAAGGTAGAGTTTGAAACATGCAAGAGTGGCTAAGTTGAATTAAAGTCTCGGTTAATATTTGATGCCCTATTTTGTATGAAATAGACTAATTCAAAAATTAAAATTCAATCAATATCCTACTACACCCCACTTAGTCTAATTTTAAAAAAGTCAAGAAGTCAAACATGCATGCAAGATACAAGTCAAGATAGCTCAAGTTAAGTCAAGTCAAACTCTCAATTACAAGTCAAGTCAAGTAAAATTCTAAGATATAATAAAGGTAATTGAATTCAATATTTAAGATGCATACAAGATCAAAATGAGTTTAGTGAAGATCAAAAAGAGTTCAAAGTATCCACAAGGAATTAACTAAAGATAAAAAAAGATCTCTTCAAGTTGAAGACTATTCAAACACATGCAACAAACTTTGACTTTTAAAATATTAAAACTACCTTATATCCCTAAATTATATGCCATATTCTAGGTAGATAAATTTAAACTTCAATAAATGCTACATAGTAATATGGCAATTTTTATTTTTGAAGGTGGAGTTAAAGTTTCAGTTGAAGTAGGGGTGAACTATGACTTGCATGAGGACTCATCTCTAGTTATTTGTATCATATATCTCTCTTCCTTTTCTATATGTATATTAATTTTTGAATAATTAAGATGATATTATTATTTTTTCTTATATAAACTCTACCAAAATTTGCACTACGTCACTTTTGAAGAAATAAAGAGCTGAATTTTCCTCCATTCTCAAGCTTTCATGAAGTGTGTGCTTACTATTGATTGATGTAACTTAGTAAATGATTGATTTTTATATGTTTGTCTAAAATTTTCACCTTTATTCAAAAAATAAGAACTCTTACAGGTCATAACAAGTGTCTAAGTCTGATATCTACTTAATTTGGAATTGAATTCAACCATTGTTCATTTCTTCCAAGCTAGTGTGAGTGTTACTTAAGACCTTTATGTGAATTATTATTGCAAGATTCATTATATGAGAATGAAGTGAATTTGTGTAGGTTATTTATATTCTAAAATGTGTTAATATACACATAATTTACCTTAACATTTTTACATCACCTCAATTTTTAGTTTTCATTTCTATTTTCAATTTTAGCATTGCTCCTTTTACCCTTTTTCTAGTCAATAAATCACTATCTGAGAGAGTTTAGAGAGAAGTGGGTGAGTGTACTAAAGATAACCAGCCCTTAATCTATACATTATATACAACATAAGGTCACCCACACCTTAGATATTTTCTATTGTATCAATAAAAGTAAGAACAAAGCACAAGTTCTTTCAGGGTGCACTTCTGATTGATAGTAGTTTTTGGCACATCTAGTGGGATAATAACACAAAAGATTGATAAATATTGGTGCTAGTTTTATAAATTTGAAGCAAATACATTAAAAAATTACTCAATATATCATGACTATAATTTATACACATCTAGTTTAAGTAATCCAAGTTCCTAAAAAGCATCAATTAGTATGTATTTTAACCCTTCATTTTGTGAAAATGCAGCTTTTACACCTTCATATCCTTCATATCAAGCTAAGAATATTTATGGATTCACCTCAAGTAACACTGAACCAAAAAGATGTCAATATTCTCATGATATTTACCACCCTCCATCCCATAATAATGTTTCCAATTAGCCTTGGAAAAATCATGTTCTTTCCAATTAACTTGAAAAAAGTGTGCAAGAAATAAGACTTTGCTTTGAGAGATAATGTATGGAGAGTGATAGGGAAGAGGAACATAATAGGCATAAAAATAACTTGAATATCATACCTATATACATCATCAAGATACATAATCATTGAAGAGAAACAATGAGGCTACAAGAGAACCAATACAATAGCTACCCATGATAGTACAAAGAATTGAGTCCAAAAACCTATGTTGGAAATAAGAACTATAACCCCTTAAACCTTCAAGGGAATATACTTGCTTTAAAATTACCACTTTTAGGACTCCTTATCCTATGAAATAGCCTATTAATATGCAATATTTACTCACTCTTACCCAGGAGCTTAAGACCATTCCATCTTGGAAACCTTCTTAGACCAAGACCTCTGATTATGTCATGCATACTCTTGAGAAAAAGTCTCTTCCTATGCCAATCCAAAATCAAGAAATGGACAAGGTTGTAGAAGCTAAACCAAGAAAGTTTCCAAGTTTCCTGATCCTTGTACCCATCCCTCAAATTGAATTTTCCCATGAATATCAAGGCATATCAGAAGGTGAGAGGTTGATTATTGAGTGGAAAGAGAAGTATGAAGCCCTAACACAAGTTTATTTCCCTTATTTCAAATAAATATTGAATGAAACTATTACTTTCAAATTTCAAAATTTTCTCAAATCCTTTTCAATCCTAAAGCCCATAAAAGAGTATTCAATGATGACCTATATTCCTATACCACTGAATGGAACCTCTTGCCCTCCCATCATATCCCTTTTTGAAGGAGAACCTATTGTATAGAAGTCAAAAGAAGAACATCTTGGTGAAGAGGAGAATTTGTCAAGAGAGTATGATCAAGAGTTGTGTTGAAAAAATGAGATTAAATTTGGCATAAAAAAGGATCATGTTGCAGTCCTTAAGGATTAATCCAAACATTTATAAGTTTTAGTTCAAGCCAAACAAGATGAATATGCATTTAGGGTTGTAATCTCTCCAAAAAAATTAGAAGTTGATAACCCTCAAGAAAAGGCTATTTTGAACTTCCTTTTTTCCTTCAAACTAATGAGCCTCCCCCTTGTTGTAAAGAAGAATTTGATGAGACATGACAGGACATAATTGATGTACAAGCTAATGAAAGGAAGTTTGAAGACTTGTTTGAGGTAATTGGATCAGGTTTCACTCTCATGCAAGGAAAATATGGGCTAGTAAAGATAGAAGAGGGAAGCTTTAAAAAGCAAGACAACATGAAATAAAGAGTTAGTGATCCAATTATAACATTCCAAGAGGTAATTACACTTAATTATGACTTGTTTGATGTTATTGAGGAAGGTCATCATCCTTTCAATTAGTTTGCAGACTTTTATTCACTCTTGGAAAATAAAACATACCTCCATTGGCCTCAAACTTTCAAGAAGTAAGATGTATTTCCTATTGAATCCAATAATACAAGTATGCATCAAGGTCCATATTAATTTGTTTAGTTTGAAAAACCATATTGTGAATAGGTACATGTTAGTTATAAAGAGAAGATTGGTGAGCTACATACTACCAAAAGAACATGTCTTATCAACTATTTATCCTAGTTAGAGGCTAACAAAGAAAAACCACTATCTATCATGTTCATTTTAGATCATGAAGAAGAACTTAAAAATGTTCAAAATCAGCCCAAGTGTGTACTTCAAATTACTCATGTTTCAATCAAAGTGGGGGAAGTGTATAAGGTTGATTTGAAGAAGAAAAATATGTCATGAACAATATATAATTGCCTCTATTTCATTCTATCATGGCTACCATCAAGTTTACTAGTCACATAAGATTGTTGAATAGGGGTAGATAATTTGTAATATCAGTTAATGTTTTTGTATATGGATGTATCTAGTTGTTAATTTAGGTTAGTACAGGTTAGATTAGTAGTTTTAGTTTTCACTTTCCTCATAGTGCGATCTTGCACATTTTTTCAGTTGGTAGTTGTTTTAGTTTTTAATTCAATAAGTGATTATACAAAAGTGTTGTACTTAATTGAGGGAATTTTAAATTTAAGATTTAGTAATGTTTTAATTACTACATAACCCAATATATAGATCTATTGGTCTTGAGTGTTTAATAGACAAACATCCCAACAAAGTCATTAAGAATGTTGATAATTTTTCCACCCTTGATCAAAGTTGTTTCTGTGTAGATTTTCAAGAATAATCCATTCATGGAGTGAAGATTAAAAAAGGTATAAAAATATCACACAAAAATTCATCCACCCAAAATAATTCTCAATAACAACTCATAATTCTAAATTTTGACCGAGGTTTATTCTATTCCTCTAACTAGTTAGTTGCAAGCTAGCTAAAATAATTTTTAAATGCTTGGTACACGAAGGTGAAAAATATTTGGATCGAATGGTATCAGGAGGATATTTGGGATCATATAAAATAAATATTACATTCATTTTTTTAGGTTATATATTCTTAAATTTATGAACAATCATTAAGAAGAAACGATGCTCTAAAACCCTTCTTAAACTCTAATGACTCAATTTTAAGCAATATGTTTACATTTTTGAGTTATTTTTTGAAAACTAAAAGTGTTTTGAGGTATTATGGGGTATAAATTAAATTTATACACCTTCATAAATCAAAATTTTATAGAAAATAATGGATAAAGATAAATGTACATGTATTAGGGTTTTAAGCAAACAAAATAGATAGTTAGAAAAGGTAATTTTTGAGAGGTTTAAGAGATTGTTTGAGCATATAAAATGGTTGTAATGATTATATGGGTTATTAAATGTATTAATATTAAAATAATTATATGTTTATGATTCATAAAACTTAATAAAATGGTAAACCTCAGACCTACAATCATTCAAAAATGAAATTGTACAAGCTAGGAAACACTAAAAGTGCATATATTTTGAATTTTAATAAATGAATACCTTGAAATTTGAAATTAATTACTTATTTTGTAATTTAATTTTTAAAATTTATTTAAGGTATGCATTTTACTTGAGGAGAGATAAAATGCCAAAATATAGGTCTGATCATGAAAGAAACCAAGGGTTTTCACTATTTTGCTCACAAATGGAGTTTGAAATGAGTGTTTCAGATCCTTCCAATGGAAATATATGATTTGAGAGTGTGTATAATTTATTTAAAGGTATAAATAAATCATAATTAAATTAAAACAAGTATAAAATATGCTTATCTCATTGAAAAACATCTCCAGGTCACCCTCAGGGCATCAAGCGGGCATTTTTGTATGAATTTTTATTTGAGAGTTTTGTGAATAATTTTGGAGATTTTAAATTTTTTCAAGTCTGACCCATTGATACCTATAAAATTATAATATAATGAGTGTTTTTTGAGGCATGAAACTCATTTTATACCCTCTAATCTAAATCAGAGTTTTTTGAGTCCAAGAGAGCACAAAAGAGCACAAAATGGCATTTTTTGAAGTTATACACGAAGTTTAGAATTAATATTTTGATTGAAGGTCTATGACACCATTTTTATGATTTTAAAATTATATTTATACTCTTTATATGATAAAATAATGAAAATTCATCAAGTTTTAGGTTTTCACAATGCATTCATGAAGCTTGTCAAACCACATAAGATAGAAGCTTCCAAGAAGAGCCAATATGAAGAGTTGTAATTATAATCATCAAATGAATAATGAATAGGGATATTTAATGAATAATTAAAAATCAACATGATAATCTCTCTCTAACTTATGCAACCCCCTTTTGGCTAAATTTAGAAAAGGTCAAGTCAACAGGAAGAGTGTCCAATTATCCTTAGAAAGGTGGAGTTTGAAACATACAAGAGTGAATAAGTTGAGTTGAAGTATTAGTTAATATTTTAGGCCATATTTTCATGAAATTTACTGCTTAAATAAGAAACATGCAATCTCTCTCCTACTATGCCCCACTTGGATTAATTTTAGTAAAGTCAAGAAGTCAAACATGCATGCAAGATGCAAGTCAAGATAGCTCAAGTGAAACTCCAGGTACAAGTCAAGTCAATTCGAATTATGAGAGTGAATAAAGGTAACTAAATTCAAACTAAAAGATGAATTCAAGATCAAAATAATTTTATTTAAGATCAAAAAAAGTTCAAACTGTCCACAAAGAGTTAACTAAAGATTGTCAAAGATTTCTTTAAGTTAAAGACTATTCAAACACATGCAACAACCTTTGAATTTTCAAACATTAAAAATAACTTATCTACCTAAATTATATTCCATATTCCAAGGAGATAAATTTAAAATTCAAGAAATGATACGTATCAATTTGTAAATTTGGAGTTTTGAAGGTGGTGTTAATGTTTCAGTTGAAGCAAGGGTGAACTATGACTTGCATGAGGACTCATATCTAGTTGCTTGTCTCCTATTTCTCTCTTCCTTTAATATATGTATATTAATTTTTTAATGATTAATATGATATTATGATTTTTCCTTATAGAAACTCTACCAAAATCTATACTACATCATCTTTGAAGAAATAAAGAGTTGAATTTTCTTCTATTCTCAAGCTTTCATGAAGTGTGTGCTTAATATTCATTGATGTAACTTAGTGATTGAATGATTTTAATATGTGTATGTCTAGAATTTTCACCTTTATGTATAAAATAATAAATTTTATAGTTCATACCAAGTGTCTAAGTTTGATGTCTACCTAATCTGAAAGTGAATTCAACCATTATTCATTCCTTCCAAGCTAGTGTGAGTGTTAGTCAAGACCTTTGTGTGAATTATTGATGTAAGAGTCATTATATGAGTATGAAGTGAATGTGTGTATACTATTTAGATTATAAAGTGTGTCAAGTATATTCATTATTTACCTTAACATTGGTGCATCACCCCAATTATTAGTTTTCATTTCAATTTTCAACTTTAGCATTGCTCTTTTTACCCTTTCCCTAGTTAAGAAATCACTATCTAAGAGAGTTTAGAGAGAAGTGGGTAAGTGTATTAAAGGGAACCATCCCTTCATCTGGATATTATCTCCAACATAATTCCACCCACACTATGGAGAGTTTCCATTGTATCAATAAGAGTGAGAACAAAGCACTGTTGGAGTTCAAAATGAACTAATAATTCTGTAAGACCACTCCTTCAACACCATTACCATAGCCAAATAATCATAGAGACACAAAATAATAATTATGCACAGTCCAATATCATTATTCATGAAAATAATAATACAAATCCATATCTCTCTCTTCACCAACATGATAGGAGAAGAATAAGGAGTGTCTAGTAAATAGGCAAAATGAGTTGGTTTCATGCAACGATAATTTATTGTGTGAAACCAAGATTAGTTGATATAGAATATTTACACTCATAAAATAGAGATGAAAATATTAAATGAATATAAAATAAATAAACAACTCACAATTAAGATTAATGTTTACTCTAACACCCTCCCTTAAGTGTAAAATAGGGAGTAAGAAAAAAAAAGCAAAGAGACTGAATGGGTCTTGATAATAAGGCTTGATCAAGTACCCATTACAAATCATAGTGAAATACAAATTGTCCCTATGATAACCAATCCATCTTAATAGAGTACATGGATGTCTAGTCACTATAAATTCTAAGTCAAATAGGAATTGTTACTCTATATGAGGGTCACTTTGTAAAAACATTGATCACCAAACTAGGAAAAAAAGTTACCAAGGATGAAAGGTAGCAGCATAAGGTACCCAAAAACTAGTAGAACCACAATAAGAGTGAAGAAGAGAACATATTTTACAAGGCATCTCAATAATTACAACTCAAAATAACAACACAATCTTATAGTAGGTGCTCTTGATGGAATAAAGCCCATCAACAAAATATGTAGTCAATCAACTACCTCCAAAAGAAAATGTGGTGTGGCAAGGGCTAACAATGAGCACAACACCTAAAGTAGTATGTGAAAATACAACCCATAATGATAAAATGGGTTTATTGAATCAAAAATCCATTTGAATGATTGGGCCAATCCTACTATGTGAACATCAAAATACTGACACTGGGCTACACCAGACTAGCTACACTTTATAAGGAGAACAAGCTCTACCAAAATAGCTAAAGGAAACTATAAAAAATCAAATACAGGTATGAAATATCTCAATAATGATGTCCTTAGTGATGATGTGATAGTAATTAAACTAGAGAATAAAGTTCTCAATCATGGAGCACACACATGAAGATAAAATCTCCATGAATCTCAATGTGACTACAAACAAAAGTCCCATCCTAAAACAATATCACCAAGTGATGCAATAAGATAAAAAATGCAATCAATTTGTAGAATAAATCATCTATGTAATGAGATATGTATGCTAAAAAAGAAAACATCTGCCTAATCAAGGATCTCAAAAACAAGGAGCATCACTAGGTAGCAGGAGCAATTTGCAATTGAAGAAACTAAATAGTGGAGGAATGATGTCTGTAGTGTCCTCACGAACAATGCTTCTTATGCCACCAAGAATGATTAGAAATCCACCCTAAATAAACATAAATGGTGGACGAATATTCCTAAATATGTGTGGTCACAAAGTTCATAATAGAATAATGCAAGGCAACTTCCAATAAGTCTCAGGTAGATCATGTTTGACAACTAGAATCTTAGTTTTTTTAGGCCTGAGTGAAGGTACATTAGAGTTCATATAAATATTAGTATCCTCATGAAGAGTGGAGCAAACAAAAAATGGATCTCTATCAATATATCTCAATGAAGATGAATCACCTTCATCATAACCAAGGCCATGTTAAACAATCCATGTAATAGGCTGGATAGTGCATATAATGCCCTGTAAATGCTTCCCAATGCTTGCAAGTCTGGGAGTGTGACCCATGAAATGAAGCATCTGAGAGCCAAAGCAAGTGGTATTCTTCTCAAAATAAGTAGGCATATGTGTAGGTAAAACTGGTGTGGGATGTACAAAGTGTACAACAATAGAAGGCAAAAAAGTATCATCTATAATAAGAGGAACAACATGAACAATGTGTTGCTTAGAATTTGGTAAATCACACTGTAAAAGTGCATCAAGTGGATGCATACCAGATTTAGTACATGATGGGGTATCACATTGATTATGTATGCCAACAAGTTTATTCTACAAAGAATAAATGAGGTCATCCTTTTCATGAATTAGTGAGCACAAAAGAGAATTTTGCATCAAAAGTTTCCTAATTTCTTCCTAAAGTGATAGGAAAGATGACATATGATCAATGGGTTGCTTAGGAATTGGTAGGGTACTATCAAGAGTCATAAAAAATAAATAAATAAGAGCAACAACCATTGTATTAGAATAGGCATCAGTAGGTGTAGAAGGTGAAGGCACCTCATCCAAGTGACCACTAGTATTCAAATTTACATCATGAGTAGTAGTAAGAGGTGGTATAAGCATCTCATTCTAAAAAAATATGTCCTCACTATAAATGGAAGGAGGACTATAACTAACAAGAGGAGATAAACATGCCAAAGACTCATGCAAATCACCATCAAGAATCATACCCTTATAAATGGGAGAAGATGACAGAGAAACAATGTCACCAATAGAAGAATCCTCACTTTGAGAGGAAGGAGAAGAAGGAGGAACATGTGGAGGTGAAGTGACCTCATCAAACAATGCTAAAAGAATGTCCCAATCTACTTTAGGTGATGTGGCATGATTAATATGAGTTTAAAAACTCTCAGAAACATAGAGGTGAATAAATAAAAGTACCTCATTTTGTAAGGATAAAAGACATACAATATCATCCTCATCTATAAAAATAGGAAAATCACCAATCGCAACTCTCCAAAATCTTTTCATCTAAAAGTGCATCCACATTTTGGTTTTCCATGTGGTGTAGTTTGAGGAGCTGAGTGGTTCAAACATAAAAGAATCCATACTTGAAGTCATGAAAAACCAACAATGGTGAAAATGGCCAAATAAGGGAATTAATTACCATCCAAAATACATCTATGAGTATAAGTGGCATAAAAGAGGATAAAAACATTCTAAAAAATGGGATGTCAAACTCTGCCAAAAATACATCTTGTGTACAAATCACATCAAAAATTTAAGTATTTTTGTGAAGGGGTCTCACCACTTATGAAACCAAACCTCACCCTCCATCTTCGACAAATGAGGATACAAAATAGTATCCCAACAATAAAAGTGGAATTCAAATTATAATAATACTACCTTTAAAAATGTCTCCCCTTTAAAAAAATGTCCTCTTTTAAAATAATTTGTCCCTCACTTTAAAATAAACACCACTTAAAGTGATGTCTCCCACTAAACAAAAATGGCCCCTCCCATTTTATAGCCACTTTATAAATAGTAGTGCCCTCCACACTAAAAATTTTCAACCCTACTTTCAAAGAATTAAAATCCCTCAAGTGTATGAGGAGGGTTTTGAACCCCATATCTCTTAAGAGGTGAGTTCTTACAAATAGTGTTTCAGACAATTGGCATATCAATGAATTCAAACATAAATGAAATGAAATTATTATTTATGTTTTTAAACATTAAATTTGAATTAAAAAAAATGTCTCACCAAAGGAAATGATCTTGGCTCTGGATTCAATGTGCACCAGTTGGTGATTGCTTAGGTGTTAGGCCATTTTGAATGGCATGAAGGTGGTGTTGAAAGGTTAGAATGCTAAGATACAAATCCTTATCTATTGTCTGATTATGGCTCAAGGTAGGTTAAAATACTACACCGTAGAGTGGGTATAGCCCTTTGATTTAAATGATAGAATATGAATGAAATCCTAGAACCTAATAAGGAATGGTTGGCTGAGGACTGTCAAGAAGACTTTATTTACCAAGTTTTATGTGGATTCACTGTTATCATTGATGTCATAGGAGTGACATCATTACAAGTAAAGGCTTATCCATGTTCCAATATCAATGAGATATGTGTCTCAAATATTTCTCAATCAGTGGAGAAGATAGGTGTAAGCCTGAGATTGATGGTAAGAGGACCATCGACTGAGAAGTGTTTAGAGATTGAGAACTGATCACTTGCATGGAAACCAAGTTACCAAACTATAGCTTGAAATTCCAAATCAACAATACAACATAGGATGGTGTTGAATAGACTGATGGATATACGTAGATCCCAACATCAAATCTTGACTATAAGGATCAAATAATAACCCAAACTGATCAAAAGATTCAACATGCAAATCAAAAATGCATACATGATCAAAAAAATAGTGAGCATATTTTATACATACATAGTCAATTTTATCTTCGCTCTACTAAAAAAAGATCATTGCATAAACTAAAATGCTATAGATCACTACCTAAAAATCACGTATGGGACCTCTATACCCACCTGAGTAAAGGCAAATGGTAAGGCAACTTACATTCTAGTAGCCTTCTCATTATATAAATTCGTTCCTTCCATTTCAGTCACAGGTTGGTGGTGAAGACTTATGATGATCGACAAATAATATTTGTAGGGTAGATATAGTTACTGATGGAAGTTGATCAATTTAAAGATAATATGAATTGGTTTCCAATTCAAGTATCAAATGGCAATGTAGCACACCAATCTAAAGCTTCCAAATAGGCCCTCACTAGAAGTTGCACAATAGATTTGAAATGAAAAAACAAACCAACCTTTTATCTAAGACTGATGGCCAAAAACATGCCAAGAACAAGTAGATTTGAATGATGGCTTAGGTGGGTGTAGCTATGTGTTAGAGGATAAAAATAAGTGTTGATCTAAGAATCATAACCCAATAAACAAGCTATCAACTAGAAAAATGTAAATCTGTATAACCTAGCTATAAAGATCTTGAATGATTAATTATAAACAAATTTTTAGATTGCTTGCATTTTTTATCATGTAATGTCTATTAGGGATGGATTTGATGCCATGTCAGAGCTTAGAATAAACTCATAATTCTACAAGACCACTCCTACAACACCATTATCACAACCAAATAATCATGGAGACACACAATAATAATTATGCATAGTCCAGTCTCATTATTCCTCAAAATAATAATACAAATCCATAGCTCTCTTTTCAAAAACATGATAGGAGAAGAATAAGGAGTGCATAATAAATAGGCAAAATGAGTTGGTTTCATGCAATGATAATTTGTTGCATGAAATCAAGATTAGTTGATATGGAACATTTGTACGCATAAAATAGCGATGTAAATATTCAACAAATATCAACTAAATAACCAATTCCCAATTAAGCTTAACGCTTAATCCAATAAGCATAGGTTATTACAAGGTGCACTTCTGAGTGATAACATGTATCATGTAGCATAAAAAAGGAACATGTCTAGGTAGATAAATCATTAAATCCTAAGATTCATGATGTAGATCATGACAATATCTAGATATTAATATTACAATCTCATAAGCAATCAAACACACACATAAGAGCACTCAAAAGAAAATCAAAATATAATGGTATAAGGAGACCTCAAATAAGGGGCATGCTCAAATTCTACATAATTAAAGGGACATGATGTAGCCAAATGTCCACAAAATCAAGAATGACATATTCAAATGTCAACATACAACAAGTAATGACATATTCAAATGTAAAATAGGCAAACAAAGGCACAGGGTCCACAAACAATGGATCATATTCAAATTCTTAAATAAGCAAGAAACTATCAAGACAAGAAACTCAAGGAATTACATGAAATAAAATGTAAACAACCAACATAAATGTAGCATACTAGTCCCTAGATATGTGTTAGAAAAATTGTTAACTATATAACATATCAAGTACATTGCATAGGTATAAGCATGGACAAAGGCATGTGTAGTATATAAGCTCAAACATTATAATGTAAAGTGACCATATAATGATATAACTTGGATGTATCATGATCATAGAGGTGGATTCCCCCAACATCCTAGTGATGTGAGTAAAGGGAAAACACAACATATAAAAGTTAATAGATCATGTATCTATGAATGCCAGAATCACACTCAAAAGATGTGTGAACATAATGTATATATAGGAAATGCTGATATGCCATCTAACAACATAGAACCAATAACATATATGCCAAAAAACTAATGAAAAATGTAAATGTTGAACATATTTTTGGATTTGTCAATTTTTGGATTGATTTTTTTGGTATTTTTGGAATTTTATGAGAGGACTAATCAAGTCCTAATTGTCAATTGGTGTAGGTTCACTTGAGACCTTTTTAATTCTTTGTTTATAGTTATGTATGGCTACATTTTCAATTTTTATATATAATGCTATTTTGAAATCCATTGGTGGGGAAAGGTGGCCATATCCATCATGATGTAAGAAAATATCCCCATTCACATAATAAAGATGATGCACATATCTGCATTATGCATTATTGTATTCCAATCAGGGAACTAATGTTGTGCAAATTTGAATGTCAAATGTGGATCCTGATCTAATATCCATATGATCATAGGGACCACCTATGGTCCACATGCTACTAGAATGTATATGTACCCAAAAGATTATGGCATCAATGGAGAAAATGTTAATTTAGTTGTATTATGTCCCAACTATTAAAGGAATGTATTGCTACACATTATATCCCAATTATTCCCATCAAACTTGAGATTTTGACAATAAACACCATCAATATTAGCAGTAATAGTTAGATCTTGTTCCTTGGTTATTTTTTAGGATGTTTTTCATGTGAATATTTAGAAGTGGTTTGTCTTATTCTCTTCTTGGGCACAATTTGTATGCAATACTCACTTTTATATTTATGAATTTGGTTTTGCAATGTCTGACAATCACTTGTATGATGGGCATTTATCCAATGATAGTTACAATATGGTAACTCTCATTTAGGAACAATTCTACTACTTGATATGTGTTTGTTATATGGTAAAGATATCATATTATGTTTAAGTAACATGGAAAGTATTGCATTCATTGTGTCCTAGATTGATTTTATATGTAGAATATATTATGGAGTCTTATGAGAGACCTCCACATAATTTACATGTTTTATATGATTTGACCCTTATATGGTTGAGTTAATGTGTAAATCCAAGAGGGGTGTATGGAATAACAACCATTTACATGTTCATCTACCATTTTTTCTTTGCCCTTATCTTGATTTGGTTTTGTATCTTGTATAGGTGAGTCTAGTTTTTATATATCGAGACCTGTAGGTTCAAATAGGTTATGCAACAGATGGTCAAGTGGATCAAAATTAAGTTTTAATGTGGGCTAGATCATCATCACTATCATAATAATATGAAATATGGCCATATTTCTACTTAGTGCTGACAAATAAATAAAACTCAAATATTAGAGGTACTTATGATTTTTATATCATTATATTCTTTGGTATTGGTTTTTGTTCTTGAGGTACATCTATTTATAATATAGTATTTAGTGTCGTATTTGTATTTGGAGATAATGAAGCCATTATGCTTGACACACCCACTTCATAAGTTTGGATATTCTTAAGAGGAATACATTGTGTAGGTAGTATCATTGTATGAATGCCCTCTATATCAAAATGTATCATTTTGTAGAATTTGAAGGACAATAATCGGTAGACATTATCAATAAGGTACCATCATGTATGAATTTTACACATTGATGTAAGGTATATGGGATGACATCCATTTTTTGTATCCAAGTTCTACCCAAAAGTAAATTATAATATAATGATAGAGACAGTACTTGGAAGGTGGGTGGAACCGTTTTGGCCCCAATGTTACATCTAAATTTATTTGGCCAATGAGAGGGCTATGTGAATTATCAAATTCTTTGATATGTATCATTTATTTTTGTAGAAGGTTGGTGCTAATACCCATGGTGGTTAGTAAATCCATGCTACAAATGTTTAAGCTTAATCCATTATCAAGGAGCACCCTTTATATACCCTTATTATGCATAGTTACTTATATTAACAAAGGTAAATCTTGGTCAATAACATCTTTAGATGGTGAATCTACTGAATCAAAGGTGATTAGTTTTGCATTTTTTTTGATATATTGCATGATATCTTCAAAGTAAGATGGCTTAATATCACTTAGAACTTGGGTTTCACACAATGATTCATATAGGATATCCTTATAGATAGTAAATTGATTTAGAAGTTCAAGGATGGAAATCTTAGCATGTGTGTTTCTTAATTGGTCAACAAGATCATATCCCTTATATTTTATCACAAGCTTTAGATTAAGAGGCACTTGTTATATATTAACAGGTGGTGGATTATGTTAAACACCTCTACCTTTTCAAGTAGTGACAACATGGACTATGGAATCCAATATAATATGTGGGTGAATAATGGGTGTGAGATGGTAGCTATCACTTGAATAAGATCTAGGTGGAATGAAAGGTTGAAAACATGCACACTAGTGTTTGGATATTGACTCTATAGTAGTGGAAAATGAAATATGAAAAGAGACTAAGTGTTGTTTTCACTTTAAAACCCTCTCATTATATTGATGGATCTACTTATTTATTTTGATGATACCTTAGAATAACATAGTATAATAATATATTATTTCTACAGTTACAAATTGAAACATTTAATGAGCTAAACATGCATCCATATCAAAAATATTGATGGAAAATGAAATCTGGTTTTTAATGTGTAAAATCTTGTTGAATAAAATATTAGAAATTACAAATAGAGAATCAGAAAACCCTAGATAAATATCTAGGATTTTATGGATGAAAGTTTAGGTTCACCAAATGTTTATCCCTAAAATGTAGATATAGGGGATCTAGATTTAAAGGGGTAGATATAACCTAGGGCATAAGGATGTTAAAATATCTCTAAATTAGGCCAATTATTTGAAAAACCCATATAGAACATATACTAAATTTATTATGCTAAGATGCTAAACATAGAAAGTATAACAATGTTAGATATTATAATGATAATGAAAATAAGATACATAGCTAGTTCTGATGCTAATACATATTTGGATTTGTAACAAGTATAAATTATTTGGATCTACATTTTGGAATAGTTTTCTAATTTTGAAAATTATACTTCTTTCACTGTGGACACTTATATCGAATTGGGACGATTAGTTAAACATTATTTTCTAACTCAATCACATGTATAAAATATGGAATACCTATTGAAACTATATGCAACCACATAGATGCTTCTCGGTTCCATGTCACCTTCATTCTGGTGTATTCAGATATGGGTCATGGATTATCATTACTTGTTAAATTAAAAAACCATAGTTCTTTATCTTCATATTGTCTATGGGAAAAATAAGTTATGGGCACACAATGTCGAGCTTCCCCAAAGACTCCTCTGTCAATTAGTGCTACCCACATATCTAATACTCTAAAGAGGGCCTCAGATTTATGTAGTTCTCCCCTACAAGGATTTTTTGTGAATCATATAGTATGTGATAAATAAGTACAACAATGACCTATCTTGTAACTTGGAAAATATAACTATTGGTCTGTTCCTCAAGTACTTCAAATCTGTAGATGTATTATCCCTATGATTGATATGAAAAAAAAAGAAAATAGGGAAGCTTTGCTCACTTGAGTGATTGATAGAATGTTTTTGGTAAGTTGCCTTGTGAGTTGCTAAGTTTTTCTCAGTTCTTTCTAGGTGAGGAATGAATGAGTGTTGATCTTATATTTATACCAATCCATTTGGAGAACATCCCAAATTAAATCACTTAGGATGACTTTAGGTATACATTTAATTTGATAATTAGATGACTTTAGGGCTTTGGACACTTGTGTTGGGATAGGACACTTGCATTGGTGTATGTGTTTGAATGAGATACAATTGTCTGGGAGCTAAAAAATAAGCACATGTCCATAACTTGTAGAGATGGAAGATAAGCAAGTTTATAACATTATGGTCAAGATAGAAGGTCTAGTGTCAAGGAAAACCTACAACAATCAATATGCTCTGATACCAGCTGTTAGGTGACCCCTTATCCAATGGAAGCACAATTGATTACTTTCTTATAAGCAATTAAACATGAAATTATACCAGAATGATTAAGTAACTAGAAACTTGAGACAACAAAGAATTTGAGAGACAATACAGACTCTTGTATTAAATATTACTAGAATAAAATACAATAAGGAAGATGCCACTTCTTCCTCCACCTCAAAGGCTTGCCACACCTCAAGACCTTCTTCCCTCTCTCTCTTGCTCAACACAACAATTCTATAGCTTGAGTTATTATCCCTCCTTGAATGCTTTAGCTGATCTCCTTGACCTTACACCTATAGATCTCCTTGACCTTGCTTGCTTCAATGCTTTTACTTGCCTTCTTGATGAATACAATACATGCCTCATGGGTCTTTAAATAGAATCCCATGGTTACAAAAATAGAAATCTAACTACAATAATTAGACACGCAGCTCGTGACTATAATTAGTCATTTGACATGCAAACACTCGCTTCACTTAATTGACTGTTTGTCAACAATAGTTCTGTAAATACACAGGCGACCAACGCCGGTCCTTGCTTGCCTGGTTCTGTCGACGTCGACCGACCTTCTACCGTCGCCGGTTTCCTTCTACACTGCACCTGACCGATGTCGGTCATGCTGCCGATGCCAGTGCTTCTAGTTCTTTAGCATCCTCTTCTTGTGTCTGCAAACAATTGAAGCTTTTAGCTCCACACCCTAACAATCTCCCACTTGGAGATAAACAACTGCTACTGTACTTGTACCTATACACCATCTATTTTATTCCTTTGGCCCTGTATCCCTCTTCAAAGTCACTCTTGAAGACCAACCACCACGCAAACCTGTGATGCAATACCTGTATCTTATGCCAAAAGAATTTTGCTGCTCCCAAATTCTTCATGACATACTTCTGAACCAACTCTACCCTTAGCTCAGAAAACTCCCTATATATGAAACCCTGCAAAAAGTAACACAATACAGTAACAGGATAATGTAGCTAATATTATCCAACCTGGTAAAAATAAAATACAATGGTCAAACCTCCATTGCCTGCAGCCTAATCAAGACCATATACCATAGCCTTCTGTCTCATGTGTCCATCCACTCTCTTCTCTAAAATGGGAATCCATCCCTCCATCTAGTGCTTTCTTCCAGCTGATAACTCTACCAACAAATACCTATTTGGCTCTACTCTAAGGACTCACACTCCTCATCCATGTCAAGCTCCCACTATTTCTGGATTCTACCTGCATTACTTCTTCCATCTTCCTAGTTCTTAACTATCAGAAAGCAATATAAAGAAGGTGAACAACGAATATGAGGTTCACTTACCATTTCTGACCTCCATATGGGTGTTTGAGACTCCTTGATAGCTGACTGTCCACCCATCATCTGTTCCAGTGATCGATCTCAACCATCTCCCAATCTGCTCCTGACTGATGTCAGTTCCCTGCACTAACCCTGACTGATGACGTCATTTCCCTGGCTGACGCCAGTGTCCCCCTGCTGATGTCGGTCCTAATGACTGACATCAGACTTCTCCTGCCTGACCCACCGACCCTGCTAGTTTGCACATGACCAATGTTGGTATCTGGCTAACCGACGTCGGTCCCATGTGACCGACATCGGCGTCTGTGTGTTCCTATAAGTGATGAAATTTTCATTCGCGAGCTCTTCTTGGATCAAACCTCTGTCCATGCTACCTTGCTCAAATTTATTCAGCCCCTGTGACTGATCTCTGTCCTTCATCTCCTCCATAAACACCAAGGCTTCTTTGTTCCTATCAAAAGCATCAAATTTACTTTTTCTGTAATGAACTCTATCTATGCTTTCCGAATCTAAACACATACCTTTTGAATCAAGAACATCCATTCCCTTCTTATTCATGTGACCAAGCCTACTAAGCCACATCTTCGAATCTACAGCTGAAGTAGATAAACCAAAAGTAGAATCAACAATACAAGTAGACAGATAAAGAGTACCTACTTTCTTATCTCTTGTTAGAACAAGTGCTCCCTTGGTAACCTTCCAAGAGTCCGTTGTGAGGGTTATTGTGCATTCCTCATCTCCCAACCTTCCTATAGAAATCAAACTCTGCTTCAAAATTGGAACATGCATGACCTCCTTCAACACCCATGTGTTGTCAATCTGCAATCTCAGCTGCACTTTCCCTTTGCCAACTATCTGACAAGGCATACCATCCCCTAAATAGAGCACTCCAAAGTCTCCTTGTTCATACTCATGAAACAAATCTCTGTTTGAGGATGCATGAAAAGATGAACCAGAATCTAAAATCCATGATCCTACCTAACTATCCAAAGAAAGTATGAGAGCATCCTGTACCACAATATTTGCATCCTTTGCTTCTTCAATACCTGTATGTTGATTCTATTTATCTCTCAACCAACACTCCTTCTTTGTATGTCCTTTCTTCCACAAAACTAGCAGGTAATACCTTTGGACTCGGATCTCCTTCTCAACCTTGATTTCCCTTGCTCAATCTTCTCCCTTTGCCTTTCCCTGCTTTCTGCACTTAGAGCATTCCCTGATGATTCACCTGTGCTTCTCCTACGTATTTATTCATTCAATATCACACTCACAACATCATCAACTTTTAAGATTTTAGAAGCAGATGCAAAATTACTTACTGCCATAGCCAAACCGTCCCAACTTTCAGGCAAAGAACATAAAATCAAGAGAGCCTTTACCTCATCATCAAAAACAATATTGACTGAAGCTAATTGGTTTACCAAACCATGGAAATCACTGAGATGAGTATGTACCGATCCACCTTCCTGCATTTGCAAAGTAAATAGCTACTTCATAAGATATACCTTATTAGAAGCCGAGGGCTTTTCATATAAATTTGCCAAGGACTTTATCAACTCTTCTGTTGTCTTGCATTGTGATAAGTTGGAAATCACAGATGATGCAAGGCTCAACCTTATGGAACCGAGAGCCTTCCAATCAAGAACACTCCATTCTTCATCCTTCATATCTATGGGCTTGCAAGCAACCCCACCCAACGGTAAGTACAAATCCTTTTGATATAGATAGTCCTCAATCTGCATCCTCCAATGTTGATAATTCTTGCCGTTAAACTTCTCCATTCGTAGCTTACTTTCTTCTACCATTGCTGAACTCTCACTCAATCAGAAAACCCTGTGAATGACCTGTAATCAAAAATAACTTGCTTCCTGCAAATTGTAGCTCTGATACCAACTGTCAGGGAAAACCTACAACAATCAATATGCTCTAATACCAACTGTTAGGTGACCCCTTATCCAACGGAAGCACAATTGATTACTTTATTATAAGCAATTAAACACGGAGTTATACCAGAATGATTAAGTAACTAGAAACTTGAGACAACAAAGAATTTGAGAGACAATACACACTCTTGTATTAAATATTACTAGAAGAAAATACAATAAGGAAGATGCCACTTCTTCCTCCACCTCAAAGGCTTGCCACACCTCAAGACCTTCTTCCCTCTCTCTCTTGCTCAACACAACAACTCTATAGCTTGAGTTATTATCCCTCCTTGAATGCTTCAGCTGATCTCCTTGACCTTACACCTGTAGATCTCCTTGACCTTGCTTGCTTCAATGCTTTTACTTGCCTTCTTGATGATTACAATACATGCCTCATGGGTCTTTAAATAGAATCCCATGGTTACAAAAATAGAAATCTAACTACAATAATTAGACACGCAGCTCGTGACTATAATTAGTCATTTGACATGCAAACACTTGCTTCACTTAACTGACTGTTCGTCAACAACAGTTCTAGAAATACACAGGCGACCGACACCGGTCCCTACTTGCCTGGTTCTACCGACGTCAGCCGACCTCCTGCCGTTGCCGGTTTCCTTCTACACTGCACCTGACCGACGTCGGTCATGCTACCGACGCCGGTGCTTCTGGTTCTTCAACATCCTCTTCTTGTGTCTGCAAACAGTTGAAGCTTTTAGCTCCACACCCTAACATCTAGGTTATCACAATAACATTGGTTAGACTAAGAGATAAGCAATTAAGCATAAATATATAATGTATGCGAGTATTTTGGCAATGAGAAAGTTCTATAAGTTGAAGGTACATCCATGATATGTATTTTCCAAGTATACAAGATTGATGTGCTATATAATTCAAAAATAGTGTCTACATTTATGGGTTTGTTAAAAAAAATTGCCTTAATATACTAAGGGTTAGTTTATTGCATTGGAATGTTGACCTTATTCTCTCTATGGAAATATGTTTAGGAACATATAGGTAACATCATATTTTAAACTCAAATATGAAATACAATTTTAGGCATGCATAATATATTTCAAAATTTTATATAGATATTTAAATTAATAAATTAATGTAGAATGAACATGCTTGGAATTCAACATTGACAATAGGGTTCACATTTAGGTTTTTAAATTTTTATATTATATCAGATTCTAGAAAGAAAATTTAGGTTAAATTTATGTGGCACTTTTTAGATGTTTTGTGAAACCCTTAATATTCCAAAATTCCCAGGACATATGTTTTTGGAACACCTAAGTTACTCATAATGCATTGCATTCACAAAAACCCTCGCTTTCTCATGGAATTTTCCTCCTAATGGTATATATTATTAAATATTTAATATTTTTAGGGGTATTTATTATGTATAGAAAAGGTTTTGAGGGAAGAAATAAAACACAGGCCATAGGGATTCCAATTATGGGTTTCCCATAACATTTGAAACCAAAAGAAGCCATGACAAGTTGAGGGTTTTAAAAATAATTACAAATAATCCATAATGAACCAAATGGTAAGAAGTCATGAGTTTCTCTATGTTTGAGTAGTGCTTGCAATGATTTTATAGGACTTGTAATTATTTTATGAGACTTTTAATGATTTTTTGAAAGGTGAATTCACAAATGGAATGATGAAGCTCGACCACCTTATATGGATAGTATAACATGTGTGTTATGAGGGATATGTAAAACATAAGCCATAGGGTTTCAAATTATGGGTTTCTAGAAATCACCACCTCACAATAGACTTTGCTTACATTTAAGAAAGAAATAAGGTTATTCACTACCAAGCATAAGGTTATTCTTTACAAGTGTTCTGAAAGGGTTTTGATTTATGGTTTTCCCATAACATCTAAAACAAAATAAGCCTTAACGAACCAAGGTTTTAAATCCATATTAAAAGACGACACAACAAACCTACCTATTGCTCTTGCTTTAATGCTAATAAAAAATGTTTTAAATGGGCCAATGGATAACAAATGAGGTGGATTATAAACATGGCTCGAGTTCCACATGGGCATCAAAAATTGAGTTTTACATAAATAATCATCCCCATACCATTTTTTTAAAGTTTTCATGCTTATTATATGCAAGATCTAGGATTAACCTACAACTATCCTATCTCAATAGACCCAGACTTATAAGGCCAATCAAATAAATCATGTGATACTTAGTTTGTTTTGGTAATGACCAATTAATTCCACAAATATAGTAAAGGGGTGCCTATATTGTAAATGTCAATAGAAAATGGGTCAAAACCCTAAGATTATAACCCAATTATGTAGCTCTCACTAGACCTCTATGAATGTAATTGTGTAATTAAATTAAATGAAATTAAGTATGCAAGTAAAGTAAGTTAAACTAAGGGGAAAGGTGCCATGGTCAACTAAATGGGGGTCTAGGCAACCTAAAATGAAATATGACAAGTCTAAGAAATCATATAGCCACACCAAATTTATTCGGTCTAGAGAGAACTACGACAAATATACACACACATTCATTCACTAAGTGATAAACAACATCTATCTACTAAGTAAATAAAGGAAAGAGTACACACTTAGAAATATTTATCTTGGAGTGGACTCGTCAAGTATCAATATCTACAAGAGATGTTTTGGGTTAAAGACTTCAAATGGTTAGACAAAGGCCTAACGTATGACACCATGAGACAAACTTCTTTAAGACAAGGTTCTATACCACAAACTCCTCCAAATATTACTTAATGCATAAGTGCGAGTGATATAAAAGCAAATAGAAAGTATATGATGTGTTTGAATGAAATATGGTCACTATATATACTGATCTAATACCCAAAACCAACCCTAAACTCTAAGATAACAATATTATCTTGGTTAATATAGTTGAATTAAGTAAGCCAACACAAAATAGTGTTAGTATGTCAATACAATATATATGTCAAAGGTAGGTTCAAAACTGTATCATGCTGGCCAATAAGTATAAGAAGGGAATTGGAACTAAATAAATGGTATCATCCTAGCTAATGCATTAGGATACAAGGGATACTACCACAAATGAATAAGGATAAAATAGAGGAGGTAAATGGCTAGACATTTTGAATAAGCTATATTGATAGTAGGAATGGTGCAATCATGATATAGAAACAACATATCTCTCAAATCACCATAAGCCTAACCACCCCTTTCCCTGTGTACCCTTTAAGATGTGTACTTAGGGAGACTAATGATCAACAAGTAAATGTAAGATAAACCATCAGTAAATGATAAAGTGAAAAATATTATGTGTATATACTTACCTTTCTAATCTCTAACCTAATTATTAGTATATTATTTTAATACTCTTTCCAAATTTTCTATTTTTCATTAGAATAATATACTAATAATAAAACACTTATAGAGAATAAATTTTTTTCTTTCATAAAAATATTGTGTTTAAATATGTATTTTGACAACATATTTAGTTTGATATGTATTCTATACTTGCACTTTATAAATATTAACTACAGTTCATTATTTACCATCCATCATCCCATTTACCACTGTTTAAAGGATTTACTATTAGCATTCATGTAGGAGCTATACCTAATGTAGGAGATCACTATTAATGTATAAAAATGACCCCTACCATATATTTTTAATAAACCATTGCATGCCAAAAAATGGAAAAAGTAGTTGTTGAAGATGCATGCTGTTATCTTCATGGCTAATTATTTATATTACCCTTTATGTTAACATTTTCAAATGATGACTGTTAGTTTTTAGTTAATCTCCACACAAATGGATGGCACAATCCATAACATAATGAAAAGTATGAGTTTGACATGCCTATTGCTAGTGTCAACCTAAAGCAAAGGGGTCATTTTTATGCCTGAATAGGTTGGATTGTCATGTAAAATGGACCTCAGATGCATTCTAGAAGTAAAATTCACATATGCACTATGAATTAAAGTTTATGCAAAATGTGAAGTTTGCACACAATTTATGAAAGATTGATTCAGGGTAAATTTAATTGGAAACGTTTATAAAATATGCCACATTTAACATAAACTAAAAAAACATGATATTTTTATTTAAACATAAATAACCTCCTTTCCTCACCCAAAACATTAAACAACATAATTACCTAGGCCATAAATTTCTTTGTTACAAAATTGACCTTAAAAACATCATAATTACTGGAAAAAAAAAACAAACCTCAAGAATTATTTTGAAAAATGATGTTTGCAAAGCACTTCAAAATAATTTATTTCAGTGTTTGGTTTTTTAATGTAATTAGAATTTTTTTCCTTTGAGGTTTATAACATTTAAATTTATATCCTTGGTAATTATGTCTTCAAATTTTTATAGCCAATAAAGGAATCTAACCCAATTCATTAGTTCTAAAGGTGACCCATTATTTACTATGTTTGTGGGTGAGATCATAAATCCCAAGCTTTCCCTGAATGATATAGAATGGGTTCAGTTGGTGAAGAAACCTTGAGCCATTATATTACTCCACATGAGTTAGGAGTTAGTAGACTCCTCAATGCATTAGATAAAATTAAGGAAAAGCCAAAAATAATGATGAATGATAACATGTTGATGTTTATAGAAGTCCCTCAAAGTAGAAGGATAACCATGATGTTGGTGGAAAGTGAGTATGGTTTTAGAAAATAGAATCTAATAGTTTTTATATATACTACAATTAATGGTCATTCTAATCATGTGAATTCCTTTATTTATACCAATTAAATTAATGTTGTGATTATATGGGTCATTAATAATACTCTATATAAAAGCTATTATCATACGATGATTAACTTATGACTATTAGTTTAGAGTTACAATCCATGCAAGTAGATGACATGTTCCATAGAGACATATAATGAAAAGTGCAAGTTAGATGTGTCTGCTTCCAATGTTATGTTGGGTCATTAATGATCCCAAGTTATATTTGGTTTGTTTATGTTTTTGTTTATTTGAATAAACTACTATTGGTATGTTTGGGTTGGTTAACTCATTAGTTGGTTTTCTTTAACCAACTCTTTTAAGTTTTAAAAAACTTACATGTGTAAATTAAAAAAAAGTACACAATGAACAAATTTATGATATTATTCCTTTGGTGTTTGAGATCCTATCAATGGCATCATAGTGTTGGTAAAGGAGGAGAAAGATATTCAAAAAGGATAAAGAAATCATCTGAAATAAGAAGCCTTTAATTTTTTGATTGTCCTAATTTATATGCCTTTATTGACTTGTGGCAGAGGTAATAGGGACACAATAAGGTGAGTTAGAGGAAATAAAACCTACTTTGGAAATTACACAAGGGTGTGGCATAGACATTTCTAAGACCTATGTCATTATGCCACATTCTTACTTCAATCATAACTGTTCAGCCCTTATTCATTTTAATTCATTCCATGGCTACTCTTTGAGAATTGAATCACTAACCATCTATTGGTTTTCTAAATAAATAAACATTATTATCCTATATGTAGAATAAGAGTGGCTTTAATAATTATTTTACTACCAACATTAGACTTGTAGTAGACCTATATGGTGATAAGTGTAGTGTGATACATCCAAACCAAAAACATAAATAAATAAGGTTCAAATTTATTTTTTTGAATTTTTTTAGTTTTCATTTTTTTGTGTTGGTGCCACTAGGGAAGCCAACATTATTCCTTGTAAAATATTACCATGAAAAGCTAGTGAATTATTATTATTATTATTATTATTATTATTATTATTATTATTATTATTATTATTATTATTATGTTTACATGCAGAGAAATATTTTGTAAAAGATTAGGGAGCATGTAATTTTTTTATTCTTCATCCTAAACACCAAGGATATAAAAAATATTTTCAAATTATATTGTTCAAATTAATTGATGGGGAGGTCGATAGATTAATTTTGTTATTTACTTGCACAAAAGTGAGTTCAAGGGTTCAAAACCATTTGGACCTATATTTTGGTCAAATATTATTTTTGAACCTATTTTGTATAAAGAAATTTTTTAGAGATATAAGGGTGTAATTATTGTATATATTGACAAGTCCCAGAATTCTTGTAATCATAATCTATTTGGTGGGTAAAGGCCAAACCCTGATAGCATTCTCTCTTTTTTACTTGATTATTATTTTTGATAACATCGTGGCTAAAGTTGTAAGTCTAACTCTAAAAATGGAAGATTGACTCTTAAAAACTACAAGGAATGGTCAATGAATATGGAAAACATACTTTTTAAATATGATTTATGGGAAATAATAAAAAATAAACCATGTTGCCCACTGAAGCCATAAAATTTCTTGACTTCCAAAATCATGATAAATGTGCCCTTGCTTTGATAAAATCACAGTGTTAAGCTCAGTTGATTATTTAGATTGAAACCACTAAAATTAATACCTAGAAAGCTTGAAAAGCATTAAAAGGTCTATATGACAAACAACCTACTTATAAAAAGATTAACCTCCTAATTTAGTTGTTAAATAATAATCTTGGTACTGAAGAAGATGTCTCTAAATATCTCTTGCATGAAAACTTTGAAATAAGAGTATTTTACTATAGGTGACAAGATCAATGATGAAATACTCATATCCATAACTTTAAATGGCCTAAATTATACATATATTAACTTTGTCAAAATGTTTTAGCTTAGTGATAAGCTCAATGGTGAAATATTTAATTCTATTTGTGAGTTATCAACTTAGCATGAGTGATAATTTATAAAGAAAAAGAGTATGCCTATTGAAGAAGCTCACTATACAAAGTCTATGTGACATCACAAATATCATCACCATGGATAGATGTAGTTTTAGAAACACTCTTTAAAACACTCTTTGAGACATTCTCCAAGACAGTCTTCACACCATTATAGATAGTCTCCATAACCTTCTCATCGACACTCTCCATGATCTTCAAAATGTAGACATCACCATAGGCACTCTTCTCACTCCAGTGGTTCTTCTAGTAATTTAACTTCTTCTAGATCTCATCGACATAGGAAAGATCCCAAATGTTTTAAATGTGCTGGTATTGAAAATCTTGTAGTTGTATGTCCTTTTTGATGACCCTACTCTCCACCTAAAATAAAGTTGAAGAAAATTATGGAGGCCATTCTAGTGGAAAATATTCTAGTTTCTCTAGATATTCAAGTTATTTAGACACTTCTTTGATTAGGAGGCATCCTATATGGCTAAGGTCTAGGGTCCCAATAGACCTAACAACCTATTTTAAGTGATTAGTGATTCACCCCTCTTGTGCGAGCTACTAGGCTTAAGAACGAGATCTATTATAGTAGAATTTTTTTGCTTGTGTTCTTGATTTCTTCTAGTTTTGGATTTTTATTCTTAATATTCATGACATGGATCAAATAATATTGTATTATTTTATTTTTCTTGTTGCACAACTTCTCACCTAATAAGGAGAGAAGATATAACATTGGTTGGTATTTGATTGGTCATTAATGATAATATGAGTTGAAAGGGGTTTATAACACCAGTACTATTAAGTAAAGGTCATTCATAATTATTACGAATTTGTCAGATGTGCCATAAAAAATATAGGTTGGTCACTTGGATAGGCTTTTATGTGGAGCCTTATGAAGGTCAATGTAGTTAGACAAACCTTGAACATGTTCTATTATAGTATGGTGTAGATGATCATAGGGGATGAGTAGGCCTTGATTGTGCTCATCATATTTATATGCCACAACTCATTTGGTAGGCTTATTTATGAAGGGACATCAATTTTGATCATTACCATGAGGTACAATGCACCAATTATAATTGCATCAGAGTTTATTTGATGACTTCAAAGTCATTATTCTAGTTTCTTCATCTTTTACACAAATTTGGATCAACGGGGAGTTTGTTGGGTCATTTATGATCCAAATTTATATTTAGTTTATTTAGTTGAATAAAATTCCCATTCGTAAGTTTATGTATTTTACCTAGTTAATTGGTTTTCTACAACCAACTCCTATAAGCTTCAAAAAGCTTACATGTTGTGTAAATAAAAAAATGCACACATTGAATACATTTATAATATTATTCCTTAAATGTTTGAGAACATATCATGTTAACCTTTTTTGGCATTGAAAATACTGTGTTAAGGGATTTAATGAAATAATTTAATTTTTTTGCGACAATCATTTGTTAAAGAATTTATTTTTCTCAACATTTTCATGGAAATCGTGCACCTTACAATGCACTTTTCATCAGTTTATGAATGAAATAAAAAAGGTTGTTCTTTATAGGTGTAAGGTTATTATTTGCAAGTTTTTTACCATTGAACAACCACCTCATGATGGATTTTTTTTAGTTTGCATAAGTTTATGAAAGAAATAAAAAAGGTTTAATGTATTTTACACATTGTGTCTAAGATCCACCATTCACAGTCCATCGGGTCATTTAAAATTTTCCATATTATCTCATCTAGAGGCACTAAAATCTTAGCATATCCACAGATGAATTTTCTATAGTATCTAGTGTGAACTTGGGAGGCATGAACCTATTATTGGGTAATCAACACTAGGAGGCAAAGGATGATGACAATCATGGCGTGGACCACTAAAAGTCCATCTCAACAAATAATATGACCAGGGAGAATGCCAAATGAAGTAGAAAAGAGACTTTTCTTCAAGTTGAGATAAATTTGATGTGTCTTATAGTGTTCAAGCATGAGCCATAAATTAGCACAATGGTCTTTCACTAAGTTGTAAACCATCCAGTCATCTAGATAAACCTAAAGAAACTTATGGATAAAGTCCTTAAAGGCTTCAATAATTATCCTAGAGAACACAACAGGGGCATTCTTAAATCTAAACAACATGATATTATAAGCAAAAGACCCCCACTCAGTGGCAAACATAGTCTTGTGATTTTATTCCTCTATAATCTAGACTTGATGGTACCTAGAGAAAACATCTATAAAGGTATAAATTTCACATCCAACAATGCCTTCGAGGATCTCTCTAGTGAATGGTGTTATGAAAGGATCAGTAATGCAACTAGTGTTAAGTAAGATGTAATCCACACAAATACTTATGCACCCATCATTTTTAATTATTATTACCATAAGACTTATCCAATCAGGCTCATCAATAGGAGTAATGATTCCTACACACAAAATACTATAAATCTCTTCTTTAACACATACCCACAAATTAGAATTCATTTGATAAGGCCATTTCTTGACTGGGTGAGTTCCATCAACCAGTTTGATGTGAATTTTATCTAAGGAAGAATCAACACCCTCCATCTCACTATAGTTTCTTGGGAAAACATCCTAATACTCTTTTAACAACTCAAACACTTTTGTGGTTTTAGTATTAGACTAGTAATTCCCCACAGTAGACATCTTCAGTGCATCCTCTATGCTGATATTATGATGAGTGGTCTGAAGCAACTCTAAGTATGGGTGTTGTGCATTCAACGTGGTGTTACAAACATTTTGATTGGCATTATCCATGTGGATATATAAATGATTGGTTAATGTCTCAAGCAAATCAGATCTTTCAGCTTCATCAACCTAAAACACAACTTTTTGCTTACCCTTTTAGATTTATTATTAAGTGCATGAATTATTATAGGTTTGAGTGTATAATAAGATTCCTACCCAATAGGCTCATTAAAAATGGTCAATCCTTTCTCCATCATGCCATGTATGCTTTGAATCTATTTTTACATAGGGCTTGGGTCATTGATGATTGCTTGACACATTACTTGTAATGTAAGGCATAAATCCATCTATGGGTATGAATAAGATAATGTAATAATCATATTATCCTTAATCAGATGTTAAGAATGTGTATTGAGATGGTGCTTCTCATGGACATACCATTCTCTAGCCCAAGTATGCAGATTGTCATAAAATGCATGAACCCAAAGGTATTTTGGCAAGAAAGTTTCAACAGCCATCCACATTGCCTTGAAAGCCTCAAGGTGAGGTTCTAGTGCTTGAATAACACTATAATTAATAATGCCATGTATATAGATATCATGATGAAATATATGATGTAATGTAGAATGTATGTGATCCCAAGTAAGCAGATGTTTATGATGAACTCACCACCACCTTATAGATGTGTCATAAAAAATGTGAACAAGTGATGGCATGTGATCAACATCTAAATCATACAAGCATTTTAGTTTCTAGATGAATTCATGAACTTATATTTAACCATGGAACTATAGAGCTTCATCTAGACTTTTGGGTGGCACATCCATGATTGTTCTATACATGACTTGCCTAGTTACAAGTCAAACAAATCTATGGCATTTATGATACATTTATCACATATCATCATGACTATTGATAACATCACATACTCTCCTAATAAGGATTTAGTCACATTACACCCAATAGTCATAGGCATTACTCATGGTGTTAGAGAGGGATTATGCATCCATCCATCATAGGATGCCATCAGGGGTAGGATCATGGTGTTCAATGCCTTGAGCTATGACATTATATATATGATTAATATCCTCATCAACATTAATAGGTTCAATTTAGGGTGGCCCATGAGTATGGTCCAATGGAATGATAACATGCTGGTCATTATTTTCAAATTTGAGTACCATTCATTAAAACTTAAATCAATGTTGTTGGCATAACACCATGGATGATCCAACAATGTTGATAAGTCATCAGCCTTGGCCAAATCTAAGAGTTTAAAGTATGCTTTGAGTGTAACATCAAAGATATCCATAGTGGCATCTTTAAGGACACCTATCAACAAAACATGGGTCTTGTTATCCATGAATAAAACATGGGGCAAAGGTTGTAAATCCAAGTTATCCATCTTTCACCAGACATCCTTTGTGAGAACATTGAATTTAATGTTGGTATTGAATAAGATGTCCTAGATTACCCATCCATCGATGGTGGTGTTCACCAATATTTCTTTGTCTTCTTATAGGCTAGAGGGGATTGGAGTATCTTATCATCGATCATGGTTTAATATATGATCTTTAGTAGGCCTTGGTGTGTCATGCTTTAGCTAGTTATGTAATAATGGTACAATATCCTCATCCAATAGTCATTTTCAGAGATCTTGAAAGTCCCCTCATGCCATATCATGATGGTACATGGATTTTTTGTATTGATATGTTGAGTAGCATCATAGTCATTAAGTAATTGGATCTCCCTTTCTAATTCTCTTACCAAGTTCATAGTGTCCTCAAGCAGCTTTTTTTGCTACTAAGAATCAGGATACCTAGTAGCACGAGGCTCTTATTGACCAAATTTTGACACCAAGTCAAAATTGGTGACCGTCTCTAGGTTGAAACCTCATAGGGCTGTTAAAGCTTATCACGATCTTGTCATAGTCTTAAATGGTTTGAGAATGTTCCATATGGTCATATTTATCCTTGTCTAGCATTTTCCAAGGCTTGGTCTTATGTTCACTTGTCTAGTCCTATGGGTCAATCTCAAGGTCTTGGAAATGTCAAACATGTTCAAAAGTTTAGTATGGTCTAGGGTCATTAAAAAATTATTAAGGTGTAATTAATATCACAATATCATGCACTAACCTTTTATTTGGGTCTCATATGCAAAAATATCAATTTGGCCACTTTTTGGCCCATGTGGAAGAGTTGGACGTACCATTACAAGAATCAAACATTTCAAGAATATTATCAACATCATTGATGTTAGAAAAAAGTTAGATAATGTTTAGGTATAGTTAGATACTGAAAACATCTATAGTTAAATGCCTAAACTAAGTAAAAGGACACTTTACAAATAGTTATACAGCTATACAAGATTAGATTTCAATTGGAAATAGTTTTTAAGTGTCCCTTGGGATCCTTCAAATCATTTTCCAACTTTGTACCAAGTTTCAAGTTGAGATGACACTCCAGATACTCTTTCTCCTCCATCGTTGCCTTCATAAGCTCAGGAAGGCAAATTTGAACTGAATGGTATGAGCAAGAGAGAAAGAGAGTTATAAGCTGAAATTTTGGAAATTAAGGGCCATAATAATCTTGAAACAAGTAGAACTGGTTTACATATTTTTGGCCTCTTATTTATGAATAATCGCTAAGAGTGATAGCAGGTCACTATGGCCTATCCATCTGAGAGGGGTATGTTATTGCATATATTTATCCACTTTAGAATTACATGGAGAATAATGGTTTTGAGTGATGATTTTATAGGTTAAGTAACTCCTTTTCATGGTGGTTTCATTAGCCAACTCATCTCCATGAAGTGTCTTCACTTGAAGGAAAGTAATCTTGATGTACAAGTTGATTCAGTGAATCCCATTGCAAGTTTTGTTTTGTATTCATTGTGGTCACTCTTAGAGGTTTATAATGCTTTATCACTAATGAAATATCCCTCAATTTCATAAATTTCATGTGATTTTTTTTGAGATGTCTCTTTTGTCCATATTCTTCAAGTGTGATGCTCTTCGAGAACATGGACTATGTTTGAACAATCTATTACATGTTTGATTGCCAATTTGGCTCAAATATCAGTGGTCTATCATGTCATAAGGTTTTTAGATGATATTTTACTACTATAAGTGTATGAAGGTGAAGATAAGAGTTCAAATGCACACATTCCAATGAGAGGTTTCCTTAATATGCATTCGTATGAACTTTAGAAGTGTTTGGAAGATGCTCAAAACCATGTAGAAGGCTTGATACATCTCCTCGTATATTCATATCTATATAACTACCTCACTTCCTTCATCAAGTGATTCAAACTGAATAGAGGATCTAATTTTTAATACACAAGTCCTATACATAAGATGATTACACCTAAATGTTTGTACAAATTATAGGATGAGTTGAGGTTCATAGGAGTTATTATCAAAAGGTTTAGAAGATCTATAAGAAATTGATAAGAAGTGATAAGTGGTTTGACAGGTTTAAAAAGTCTAAGGACTTAAAGAGGTGGCTTTGTAGCCCTAAATAGTCCAATAGAAACCTATAGACCTTAATCCTGTAGGTCCTCATTTTGGACGATGATCAATATCAAATCAACATAAGAGCATGCCAAGACATGAAAAGCTTAAATTTTATGCAAATTAAGATGGACTCCAAATCATCAAAGAGCAACTAGTCCACTTCAGTCAAAAGAGTCAAGGACACTGAGTTGACAGTCTATCATTGACCTATAGGACTGTGTACAGACAACACAAAGGCAATGAGGTTAAAAGTACCTTGAGGTAATAAAAATAACCTATAGATAGTGTAATGAGTTCATATTGATTTTAATCCTTCAAACATAATGGTAAGAAAGAGAACAAAATTTCAAAATTCTTATATATAGTCAATACCCTAAAAAGCCACCTACATGCCTATTTGAAAGACTAGTCCATTTTAAAGATGAAGAGAGGAGTTGTAGTGTTTGAAATATGATTAGGGCCTAATTAGTACTTAAAGTGAGTTCATGAACCATTGAGAAGTTGGTATTGGAATTAAGTTCCTAAGCACAAAGAATGCAATCAAGTATCCTAACAGGCACCTATAAGTGGATAATGAAGCAGATTGGTCTCAAGCCTAAAGGGAAGGGAAAAGATGTTTGAGAGGATTTTAGGTATACCTCATCTATATAATAATATCATAAATCCATCTAAGAATCAAAGGAATCATGATGAAATTGGTCAAGCCTGAGTTCAAGTCTCTATGCATAGTCAAAGGGTAACTATAGGTTTGCCTGCTCTTTATGAGCTTCTATTTGATTTAAGGAAAGGGTAAAGCACTATGAGAAGTCTAAAAGAATGAGTAATATTTGAGGAATTGTGTCATAGTGAAAATAACATATCATTCAAACCCCTAACCTGATAGCAAGGGTATATAGTTCAAAACCTTCTTCAAGCCTAATAGGTCTAGTACCATGCATAGACCATAAAGCATAGTCATGCTTAAGAAAGTGGATTGTGGAAAGTAAGTTAATGGTATGAATGTGTTTAGGAGTTCAATATGATATTAAAAAATCTCCAAAATCCATAATAATCATCTACATTTCTCAAATGTGCTAGGACAATATTGTCACACAGGGTACACAAGCCTAAAAGCCACAAATAGATTCTATAGCTAGACATGAGAGAAATTGGTGTTTTAAGGCCTCTGTAGGCATAATTACAGTTGGTTAATTGGTAAAAAATATGGTTATAACTGGAACCAAATAGTCATGGTCACCTCAAGGCCATACTAACAATAGACATACCCACTATTTTATCTTAGACCTTGCCCACTCTATTGTCAAGTAACAATCATGAGACCAAGGGGTCCATTTGGACTCAAAGCATAAAAAAATAATTTAAAACACCATGGAGGGACCTGGAGGAAATACAAAGACACAAAAAATGTCTCAAGACACTCTCAAGTTGCACAAGAAAATTAGTCTTCACCCAAATGCCCTTGAGAACTAGCAAGGTGACAAACCTTATACCCCAAGTACCCTAACTAGTTAACCAAATGAATATAGTGGGGTAATGGTCCTATAAAATGCATTTATTATCACAAGGAAGGTTATTTTTTAGGTTCCTAAACCTATCACAACATTAAGATTGAGTTTTGAAGCCTAAAATTCAAATTTGACTTCTCTCAAGTTCAAGAGAGCTAAAACTACCACTCGTGGAGAAATTTCACATACTCACACCACATATCACACTATGCATGGGAAAATAAGAAATTTTGGATAGATTATTAGGTTAGTAAATAATGTTTTCCAAGTAGAATTAGGTTAGTTGGTGATCTGTTCTTTATGAACAATCGTTAAGACCCCAAATAGGTCTTAAACCCTCCCAAAACCTTGATAGTGACGAGGCAAAATAAAAAGACTTCTAAATAAAATATAATTCCATAGTTTAATCTTGAAAACTCTTAGATGTTGTTTAGGATTACAAGGAGGTTATCCACATGTACTTGGTCTATACTTGCAATTGTATGGACTACCACAAATGTCTTGTTTTCATGTTTTTTGGTGTTTTGAAAGTGTTCTAAGAAGGGGAAAAATTATTAGTCATTGGATGAGGTAATTTGGTATGTGTAATAAATATTAAAGCCCAAAAATTTTCACATTAGGTTCTAGAGGTGGTCAAACAAGGCTTGTTTTTCAAGGTAGTCTCAAATAGGCCTAAAATGAGACTAGGTGGCGAGGTGATTTCATGGGTTGCATACTTTGATAGGGTCTCAGGACCCCAAAATTGACATGGAGATTAGAGATTTACTAGGGAAAGTGAATAATATGATTTTATGTGTTCTTACATGTGTGATAGAATTTGGGAGAAAGAAAATAGGGTTTTAGGTAAGGAGGCCTAATTGAGGTTTAATTCAAGAGAGAGAAAGGTAGAAAAGATGGACTTACACTTAGAATCTAAAGATGAAATTTGACATGGAGCTATAAGACCATAATGGGTCATATAGTATGACATTTTTTTTATTATAATTTGTAAAAATCCATATACAATGAGGTTTATAAATTTTTAGGGCTACAAGGGAAATAGGCCTAATAAGGGCTTGAGGAGAAAAATGAGTTATTGGGAGTTGTTCAAGGAACCAAAATGGTTTATTTTAGGCATGATAACATATTTAAATACCATTCATGTAAATAGGATGAATTTAATAAGAATAACTTGAGTTTTGGGCCACTTGGACCAAGCTAGGCGTGGGAAATTAAGTCTCAAGACACTTATGGACATGAATGATGGAATGTCAGATTAGAGGAGTTTTTTAAGGCATTTTATAAGTCCATTGAGTTATTTGATATCATTTCATGGTGAATTCATTATTTTAAATTCCATTTGTCACTCTCTTTATGCAAATAAGGGAAATTTTCAAGAATCTAGTCAAGGTGTCAAGCCAATTTATAACCCTTCCTCCACTTGGAAAGTTGGAGATTCTTCAAGAGTGAAACACATGGCCTTGTAAGTCTGTTTGGACTATCTCATAACTAAATTTCTTATTGTAACTCATGAAGACACTTATCAATCTTCTTTTACTATGTCCCCTCTCTCTCTTCACACTTCTTTATATAAGCAACCAATTTTGGATTTGCAATCAATCCACATCTAGCATGGAGAAGCCCTACTAGTTTGAGTACTATATATACCTTTGAATAAAATATCTCAAGCTAGTTTTGAATTTTTAACTTTTTATCTAAGTGTGTGAAGTAGTGCATAGTTGAATGACAAGTGATAACCATCTATCCTTGTGTTCACCTTACTCTTTCATGTTTTTTGTAAGTAGTATGCCCTCTAATAGGTCACATGAAGTGTAATTAGTGTCTTTGTATGTATCTAAATATAAGGAAGAGTAACAATGTATAAAATTAGACCTCTTGTTCATCCACCTTGGGAAGTGCAATGCATCTTATCTTCATGTTGAAATACTTATGTTAGAGAAACTTTGGATGTTGAAGTTAGTTTTGTGAATCACCTTTCATAGTGAAAGTATATGGTAGTCTTGTGGAGATTAAATTGGTGCATCACCTCATTAAGTTAGGTTTATTTCATGTTTTCTCTCTCCCTTTTCATCTAAACAAGCTAGTAGTATAGGTGATGAGCTTGAATAGACATATCAAGGGAGTTAGCCTTTTAATCTAGAGGTTTACCCATACTATAGACAACCCACAGGTCTAGGGTTAATCCCATGTTCTATTAAATTTGGATTAGGCTTAAAATACCTCTTCAAGGGTGTAAAATTGAGTGACAATAGCTCTTCATGCTATACCTTCTCAATAGGTGGAGTGGATGTAGACTGGGACTGTTCACCACTATGCATTGTAATATTTAATTTATGGCATGTTGGAGTGATAGGGTACCATTTATAGTGTGGTTTATAAATGTGTATCATATCTTCACCCCTCATTTCTTTCTTTTGTAATGGCCATGTAAAAATTAGGGCACTCCTCTATATGGTGCTCATTTTTATAGAAAGAACATGTAGGATAGACCGATCAGTCCCACTAGTAATGATCAGGGGAACCACACTTATAACACTTATATGGTGGAAATATTCCAAATTCTTATCCTTGACCTTGAACTTTCCCATAATAACCACCATTATAATAAGATATTTGATTTAGATTCTTGACACGTACCACGTGTGTGTGTGCCTCATGTGACTCATTTGTGACATTCATCATGCTCTTCCTAATAAATTTCACATGACTACTTTAGTACATTATGTATGTTCTTATGGGGCCAATTATTTCTATTATAGACTTTGGACTCATAATCAACACACCATAGGCTATTACGAGTGTAATTAATGCTGTGTAGTTAGATTTTCTAATTGAAATACCATTATAGTGATTTGAGCCTCTATAAAAGGACTAATTCCCATATCAATACTACCAACAACTTCAGAATAAAAGGTAGCTTCTAAGGCCTCGCACAGACTAGTAAAAGTCCTTTGAGATAATGTTCATATAAAGGGGAGTAATACACCTCCCACGAACCAATGAGCATGTTGAGAAACATTGATATCGAATGAGATCTTGGAAAGAAGTGTTTTGAACCGTGCATGCTCTCAGTTAGTTCCTGTTTGATATCTTTCACTGTAACAATACTCTATTGTTCAAACTCTAGAATGTCAAATTCTTAGAGGAATGCTACCTTAAGTTGATCATAGTTGACTACAACCTATTAAAGATCAGATCTATGATACCACTTATGTGCTCGTTCTAGAAGAGTGGTTGTAAATTAAGTGGATTTTTGCTCAAAAAAGGTTATCAATAAGGGCATGATATAGATTCATGCCATGTTTTTTGATATTATTTCCTATCTATGGACATGGTAGGTACATGGATGTTATTCAATCTCTTTTGATTATGAATTCAAGAACAAAATTACAATTAAATGTACAAGCCATTTACAGTTGTTGATTCAATTTAAGTGCATGATGCATAACTTAGAGGTTTAGTGCCCTTTAGCATTATGTCTGAAAATCTATTTTGGATTTTAATCAGTTTCACATCTTGGGGTTAAAAAACCTAGTTGAGTTAAATTGAGGTTTTTTCATCCATTAATGGGTGTTACTTAGTTTATACATGAGTAAATTGGCTTTGGGGCTTGATCACACTTAAATTTTTCCATTAGTTCAACTAAGGCACCAATCTCTCCAATGTTTTAAGGAATCATTATATCCAAGTAAAGTCACAAAAGTAACATTGGTTTCACACATACAGGTGTATTCCTCCCTTACTCATATTTATGTCCAATAAATTTTTAGTTATAATCATTTTAAAATTTCAAATTCAAGCATTTTTTAATTTCAATTTTCAAAAGAACAAATTAATTACTTGATGTGCTTTGTAGGGTTTACCAAAGACTACTGTGCCCTGCACGTTAGAAGTACTAGATAAAAGATAAAGTGTGTTTTGCATACTAATGTATATCTTTTTTTTTATTATATTAATTTCATTTATATATTATAGGGAAAAATGTAAACACCTAAATCTGGTCATGAATATTTGATTATGTTAGTTTTCATACTTTTTCACTTTAATTAATTTGTACACTTATTTAGTACCAATTTTACCACCCCACACTATCCTAGACACCTATGAGGACATATTTTTGTTCTATATTTCTATTTGTCACATAAATAAATTTTTGGATTGGTAAAAACAACATTGTTCATTTGTACAACCAATCTAGAACCCAAATTTCATACATTTCACTAAAGGATATAATCAACCAATAGGGGCAATAGTGGCAACAATATTTATCCATATGGGTCGATCCTATCCCTTGGTATTCTAATGGTAATTTTCAAAATTTAACCCTCCCTTATCTTTGTGATCCATGTTTTTGGGATTCCTAGCATGTGGTTTCCCCTTTTGGATTGCTAGAAAGGCACACTCAAATCACTTATTCTACCACTTCAAAATTTCAATATAAAGGCATACTTACACTATTTCACATTGAGAAAAGCTTAAATATTCTTCCCAATTCAAATTCTTATCATTTTATGGAGTCCTAAACCAAGTTAAAATATTGTTTTATGTATCCCAAAGCAAGGCATGATTAAGTATTCAATCCATCTATAGATGCATTCATATAGTCAAAGGAACACATTTTCATAAAGCACTCTAATTGGGAAAACTATGTCGATTTCATTTACTACCTTGGAGTATTGGATACATATGTAACATTCACTCATTGTGGGGGTGATTGGGGTCAGCTCAACCCAATTACACTCCACATTTTTATATTTATAAGTTTTCAATTATTTGTAATCTTGTTAGGGTTTTAATATTAGAGAAGTTATTTGTAGGTCTTTCACACACTTTTAAAGCTGAAATATGCACATACAAAACCTAACTTAAAATATCGCAAGTGATCATGCCCTAAATTCCTATTTTAAACAAAATATGAGATCAACAAAATAGGATAATAGTGGGAGTTGATCATGTCCTTAGTCTATCAATTTTGTCCTTGTGTGGTTTTGATTCCCACTTCTAGGTATTTGTCAATTTTATTGTAATTTTCATGTTTCCACCTTATTTCAGTCAATACATTCAGATATGGTGTGGAAATAGTTAAGTTTGTCTTTTTAATAAATAGTTAATCCTATTTCAATCATTTACACTTTTGAATTCAGTCTTTTACTTTCATTTTTCTTGTCAAAAGTTCATTTACAAAATTTTGATTCATTCTATTTAGTTTATCTTAATTATGGTTAATTTTCATTATTCTAGTTCTCCTAATGAGGGATCATGAGGGTTGATCTAAAACATTAAGGCCATAATTTTTTCACATAATTTTTTCCAAAATATTTGACTACTATTTACTTTACAGACTATGAAAGCATCAAATCTCTTAACATGAACTATCATCCATAGAAGTTGCATAAATAAAGTGAATGGAAAAGGTGATGGAGGTTAAGAAGAAGAAGGACAAACATGTAGTAATCGATCTATTCTAGAAACTATTAATATTTCTCTCATTATACTTATTAAATTATATAATGGATGACATTGATGTGATAAGTGGCACGATAAGTTGAGGAGGTAACCATTTAGAATAAGAATGACAAACCTACAGTGTTATGGCCTACCATAGAATTAAAATTAAAGAACAAACCAGTCACCAAGGACTAATTTTATGTAGAGAAGATAATGTTTCACCTTAAGGTAATGTTTTGATTTATGAGATTGCATAATGTAAGCCAAAATAATCTTTGTGAATATTTTTTTAGTACTTCATTTGATTTGAGAAAAGAAATAGTTCTTATAATTCCATGTAGTTCATGTGCACACTCCATGTGTGTTGAATAAATTAGATGGCCATGGTGAATAAAATGTAATAAAATATAATCTCTTAATTATTTATTTTCAATCTAAATTTCCATCAAGTATTGTATCCATATTTAATTTATTTTCAATTTCTCTGTATTAGGTGAAGAGAGCCAACCCAAATTATTCTACATCACAATTTAAGTCAGGCGTTAAAGTTTTGGGTCAAAGCAAAATGCAACCCTTATCATAAATATGTACAAATCCAAATCCAACTCCAACTACAATTTCAACTCTCACTCCAAATCCATGAGAGAGTAGTCCTTCACAATCTGATTGAGTGACAAGGGTAAATGTTTATGAATAATTGGCTACCCTAAGGTCACAAAGAAAATTTCTTCATCCTTTTGGTTTAGAGGAGGATCCTTTGTTGTCAAGGCTTAGAATTTTAATAGTGAAAATGTTTAAAAATGCATGTATTGTGGAGACATCAATGAGGAGAGGTGGCCCTAGTTTGTAATTTGATATAACCTTGGAGAGTGGAGTTGAATTTGAGATAGGTATAAGTGGTTTGAAAAAGTGGTGGAAGGAAGAAATGAATTAAAAAGTAACAAATTTTATTATTGTGTTAAACACATATTTGTTAACTCTTTGTTCTTGCTAGTGACTTTTAAATATGTGATAACTTTATGAATTCTATTTATTTTTAATTTTAGTTCATTAACATTGGTATTAAATTTGATAATGGGAAAGGTTTGGAATTAAGATTTGCATCATTTCTTCCACTTATTAAGATTGTATTTATTATGTGTTTACATGTTGGTTTTACATAGTTTGGAATTAAGTTGGTTGTGCACACTGGTTATATTTTTATAATATATTAAAACTTAACTATAACCATCTTCATGAAAACATAAATGGATTTAAAAATATTTCTATTACAATTCATGTTTATAGTTGCACAAAGTGATCCATGCCTTAATCTTTCTAAATCGTCTCCAATTTGATATAAGTTTTAGAAGGGACCTATTTATAGATTGAGATTATAATATGGGTGTGCTTACCTCTTCATCTTGATTTTTTTTTAAAAATGGCTTGTTTGGTAATGATAATTCATATATATTATGGTTCAATTATGTACATGTTATGAATTATTTATAGTAAAAATCTATTAGATTCAAATTCTAAGGATTTATTTATTTAGGAAGGTACTTGTTTTAATGTAAGAGTCTTTAAGTTGTCATGAATTATTTATAGTTAAACATGATGTTATTATATTCATTATTAATTTTAATGCTATTTTTCTATTGTTTGTGTAGGTCATGTCTCATGCATCTCTTTATTTTAAGGAAGTTAATTTATTTTACATGACATGGAGATGATAAAATTTTAAATTATTACTTATATTAAACTATTGATATATGAAACTAAAGATTAAAATAGGATAGCTTGTTAGATCTAGATATGAACTTCATATTGGAGTAGAGAAACATTATTTATAGCACATAAAATTTGATGGATACAATGACTATTATAAATTAATTCCATGTCCATAATTTATGCTATGCCTTATTATTATAAACCATTTTTTACAATAATTTATTTTAAGCCTTCAACATCCATATGCATTACCATGATTTTTAACTCGAATTCAGATATAACTACATTTTTTACAATAAATATTGAATGAAACTATTACTTATAAATTTCAAATCCTTCTTAATGAATTTTCAATCAAGCTCATTCAAGAGCAGTCAATAATGACCCATATTCCTATGCCACAAAATGGAACCTCTTTCCCTCCCACCATATCCCTTTTTGAAGGAGGACCTATTGTATAGAAGGAAAAAGAAGAACATCCAATTGAAGAGGATAATTTGTCAAGAGAGGATGATCAAGAGTTGTGTTGGTCAAATGAGCTTCAATTTGGCATAGAAAAAGATCATGTTGCAACCCTTGAGAAGCAGTCCAAACATTTAGAAGTTTTAATTCAAGCCAATCAAGATGAATATGCATTGGGGGTTGTAATCTCTCCAAATAAATTAGAAGTTGATAAACCTCAAGAAAAGGTAAAGTTATGTTTTAAACTTCCTTTTTACCTTAAAACCAATGAGCCTTTCCCTTGTTGCAAAGAGGAATTTGATGATACATGATAGGACCTAATTAATGTACAAGCTAATGAAATGAAGTTTGAATACTTGTTTGAGGTAATTGGATCAGGTTTCAATCTTATGCAATAAAAATATGAGCTAACAAAGATAAAAGAGGGAAACTTTGGCAAGCAAGACAACATACAAGAAAGAGTTAGTCCTATAATTCTAATATTCCAAAAGGTAATTCCAATTGATGATGACTTTTTTAATGTTCTTAAGGAACGTTATCATCCTCTCAATCAGTTTGTAGACTTTTGTTCACTCTTGGAAGATAAAACATACCTCCATTAGCCTCAAAATATTAAGAAGCAAGATGTATTTCCTCTTGAATTCAATCCTACAAGTATGCACCAATGTGCATCTCAATTTGTTTAGTTTGAGAAACTAGCTTGTGAAGATGTATATGTTGGTTATAAAGATAAGATTGGTAAGTTACATATTACCAAAAGAGCATGTCCTATCAGCTATTTAGCCCTATTGGAAGCTAACAAAGAAAAACCATTATCTATCATGTTCATTTTATAACATTAAGAAGAGATCAAACATGTTCAAAATCCTACCAAGTATTCAATTTTGCTTATTCATGTTCAAATAAAAGTGGGGGAAGTGTATAAGGTTGATTTTGAAGAAGAAACATATGTCATGATCAACATACAATTGCCTTTATTCCATTATATCATGGCTACCATCAAGTTTGCTAGTCACATGAGCTTGGTGAAGAAGGGTAGCTGATTTACACTACAAATTAATGGTTTTGTATATGGATGTATCTAGTTATTAAATTAGGTTATTATAGGTTAGATTTTAGTTTTATTTTTCACTTTCCTCTAAGTTATATCTTGCACATTTTTTTAGTTTGTAGTTGTTTTAATTTTAAATTCAATAAGTGCTTATGCACAAGTTTTGTAATTGATCAAGACAATATTCAATTTTAGCTATGGTGAATTTTTCATTTCTCTATAACCCAACGGATATATATATATATATATATATATATATATATATATATATATATATATATATTGGTCTTGAGTATTTAGCAGGCAAACATCCTAACAAAGTCGCCAAGAAAGTTGACAATTTTGCCACCATTGGTCAAAGTTGTTTATGTGAAGATTTTAAATAAGAATTATTTAATGGAGTGAATATTAAAAAATGTCTAATAAACATCATAAAACCTTCATTAGACTAAAACCATGCTCAATAATAACTCACAAGTCCAAATTTTGATAGAGGTTTATTCTATTCTTCTAACTAGCTAGTTGTAAGCTAGTGAAACATAAAGGTGAAGAAGATTTGGATCGAAAGGTCATAGGGAAAGATTTTTGACCATATAAAATTAATATTAAATTAATTTGTTCTAGGTTACATATGCTTAAATTTATGAACAATTGTTAAGAAGAAAAGGTGCTCTAAAACTATTCTTAAACTTCAATGACTTAGTTTTAAGCAATATGTTTGTATTTTTGAGTTGTTTGTTGAAAAATAAAATTGGTGTGAAATATTTTGGTGCATAAATTAAATTTATACACCTTAATAAAAAATTTATGTCAAATAATGGATAAAGGCAAAGGTATGTGTATCAGGGTTTAAAGCAAGTAAGAGAGACAGTTAGAAAAGGTAATTTTTAAGAGGTTTTAAAGATTGGTTGAGCATTTAAAATGATTGTAATGTTGAGAGGGTTTATTAAATTTCATAATATAAAAATAATTATGTGTTTATGCCTTATAAATCTCAATAAAATGGCAAAACTCAAACCTATAAGCATTCAAAAATGAAATTGTGCAAGTTAAGAAACACTAAAAAGTGCATATTTTAAATTTTATTAAATGAAATATGTTTAAATTTGAAATTAAATAATTTTTTTGATTTAATTTTATTTTTAAAAGTTATTTTAGGTATTTATTATACTTTATGAGAGATAAAATTCCAAAATATGGGTCTGGTCAGAAAAGAAACCAAGGTTTTTGACTATTTTGCTCACAAATAGAGATAGAAATTAGTGTTTCAGATCCTTCCAATGGAAAAAAATGATTTGAGAGTATTTATAATTAAATTAAATGTATAAATAAATTTTAATTTAATTGAAACCAATCAAAAATAGGCTCATCTCATTGAAAAACATCTCCAAGTCACCCTCAGGGCAACAAGCGGACACTTTTTTATGAATTTTTGTTTGGGAGTGTTGTGAAGAGTTTTTGATATTTTAAAAAAATTATAGGTCTGAAAAATTTATAAATATTCAATGAGAATATAATGAGTGTTTTTTTAGGCATGGAACTCATTTTATACCCTCTAATCTAAATGAGGGTTTCTTGTCCAAGAGAGCACAAAAGAGCATAAAATGACATTTTTTGATGTTGTACATGGAGTTTAGAGCTGAAATTTTGCTTGAATGTCTATGAAACCATGGTGATTATTTTAAAATTATATTTACATATTATCTAATAAAATAATGTAAATTTATCAAGTTTTAGGTTCTCACAGTGCATTCATGAAGCTTGTCAAACCACATAAGATAGAAGCTTCCAGAAAGAACTAGTAAGAAGAGTCTAAATTATCATCATAAAATGAATAATAAACAAGGATATTTCATGAATAATTAAAAATCATAATGCTCATATCTCTCTAAATTATGTGTCTCCATTTTGGTTAAATTTAGAAAAGGTCAAGTCAACAAGAAGAGTCTCCAATTAGCCCTAAAAAGGTGGAGTTTGAAACATGCAAGAGTGGATAAGTTGAGTTGAAGTATTGGTTAATATTTGAGGCCCTATTTTAATTAAAGTGACTCCTTCAAGATTAAAAATTTAATATCTCTCCTCTTACACCCCACTTGGGCTAATTTAAAAAAAGTCAAGAAGTCAAATATGCATGCAAGATAAAAGTCAAGATAGCTCAAGGTAAACTCTAAGTTAAAAGTCAAGTTAAGTCAATTCAAAATCCAAGAGAGAATAAAGATAAATAAATTAAAAATTCAATATGAATGAAATATTAAAAGGATTTTAGTGAAGATCAAAACGAGTTCAAACTATCCACAAGGAGTTAACTAAAGATAGTCAAAGATTTCTTCAAGTTAAAGACTATTCAAACACATACAATAACTTTGACTTTTCAAACATAAAAACTAAATTATCTCCATAAATTATATGCCATATTCCAAGGAGGTCAATTTAAACTTCAATAAATTCTATGTATCAATTTTGAAGTTTGGATTTTTGAAGGTGAAGTTAAAGTTTCAAGTGAAGTAAGGGTGAACTATGACTTACATGAGGACTCATATATAGTTGCTTGCCTCATATCTCTCTTCATTTTATATATGTATATTCATTTTTTAATGATTAATATTATATTATTATTTTTAATTATATAAACTCTACCAAAATTTGTACTACATCACCTTTGAATATATAAATAGTTAAATTTTCTTCCATTCTCAAACTTTCATGAAGTGTGTGCTTAATATTCATTGATGTAACTTAGTGAATGACTAATTTTTCTATGTTTTTATCTAAAATTTTCATATTTATTTAACAAATAAGAACTCTTATAGGTCAAACCAAGTTTCTAAGTCTGATATCTACTTAATTTAGAAGTGAATTTAACCATTATTCATTCCTTCCAAGCTAGTGTGTGTTAGTCAAGACATCTTCATGAATAATTGATATAAGAGTCATTATATGGGAATGAAGTGAATGTGTGTAGCTTATTTAGCTTCAAAAGTGTGTAAATTATAGGCATAATTTACCTTAAAATTGGTTCATCACCCTAATTTTTAATTTTCATTTCCATTTTCAATTTTAGTATTGCTCCCTTTACCCTTTCCTTAGTCAAGAAATAACTATCTGAGAGAGTTTAGAGAGAAGTGGGTAAGTGTAATAAAGAGAAAAAACCCTTCATCTAGATATTCTCTCCAACATAAAGTCACACACACCATGGATATTTAACCTTTCATCTAAATATTCTCTCCAACCTAAGGTCACCCATACCATGAAGAGTTTCCATTGTATCAACAAGAGTGAGAACAAAGCACATGTTCTTATAGGGTGTACTTTTGAGTGATAACATGTACCATGTAACATATAAAAATAATATGTCCAGGTAGATAAATAATTGAATCTTGAATAATGCAATCACACCAAATACTAAGATGCATGATGTAGATCAAGGTAATGTCTAGATATTAATATTACAAGCTTATTAAGCAATTGAATACACACACAAGAGCACTCAACAATAAATAAAAGTATAATGGTATAAGGATACCTCAAACAAGGATCATGTTCAAATTATTCATAATCAAAGGGACATGATGTATTCAAATGTCCACAAAATCAATAATGACATATTTAAATGTAAACATACAATAAGTAATGACATATTCAAATGTAAAAGAGGCAAACAAAGGCATAGGGGACACAAACAATGAAGCATATTCAAATGATTAAACAAATAAGACAATAGCAAGGCAAGACACTCAAGGAAGTGCATGGATAAAAACATAAGCAACTAACATAAACATAGTGTATTATTCCTTAGATATATTGTTAGTAAAAATTGTTAACTACATAGCATATCAAGTACATTACATAGGTAAAAGCATGTGTAGTATATAAGCTTAAACATGATAATTTAATTGCATGTATTATGATCATATAAGTGTATTCCCCTAATGTCCTGGTGACATGAGCAGAAGGAAAACATGACATCTAAAGGTTAATAGATCATGTATCTATAAATGCCTGAATCACACTCAAAAGATGTGTGAACATAATGTATATATAGGAAATGCTAATATGTCATCTACCAAAATGAAAACAACAACATAAATGCCAAAGAGCTAATGAAACATGTAAATGTTGAACATATTTTGAATTTGTGATTTTTTTGATTGATTTTTTTGGTATTTTTGGAATTTTATGAGAGGACTAATCGAGGAAGTCGTCATTGTCAAAGGGTTTAGGTTCACTTGAGACCTTTTTAATTATTTGTTTATAGTGATGTATGGACACCTCTTCAATATTTATATATAATTGTATTCTAAAATCCATTGGTGGGGAAGGATGGTCATGTCCATCATGATGTAAGTAAATCTCCTTATCTACACAATAAAGATGATACACATATCTACATTATGCATTGTTACATTCCAATCGGGGAACTGATGTTGTCCAAATTTGAATGTCGAATGTGGATCCTAATCTAATATCCATATGATTATGGGGATCACCTATGGTCCACATGATACTGGTATGTATATGTACCAAAGAGATTCTAAAATTAGTGTAGAATATGTTAATTTAGTTGTATTGTAATTAATTTTCTAGGTCTGCCCAATTTTAAAAAGCACAGGGTCGATGGAGTTGACCTAGTAGTCTGGACTAGAAGTATGAAAAGATAAAAACCTATACTGGGTCATCTAAGTTAATCTAGTAGCTTGTACTTGAAAACTTGTGCATAAAAGTTAGAGCTGGGTCGATGTAGTCGACCCAATATGACAAATATATGATCAAAATAATGATGAAAAAGAATGAAATAAGGTGAAAAAATCCTACAAGGGTTAGTTCATGTTGGGTTCACCATAATGTATTATGAAGGTGAAGCCAAAGTGAATAAAATACTAAGAAGAAAATGGAAACATGAAGACAATCCAACTATTGGTGGGATAGGATTCACATCAGGTTCACTAGAATGTATGTAATAAGAAATATATCATGTCTATAAATCAATCCTGGCTTGAAGAAGATAGAGCATACCTATAATTCCAATTGGGATACATTTGTTAAGTAGGAGCATGACAAATATGGGGATCCACTAGACTCGATTAGGGGATCACTTGTCACAATACACCATGGTAGGAAGGGTTCCAAATCTTAAAGTCTAACACAATCACACAATCCTAAAAGAGTCCTAAGTTTAATTTTCACTCTATATCTAGTAAACAAGAAAGTAAATCTAATCTAGTACACACCAAAGCTTGTGGCACAAAGTGGGGGTTAGAAACAAAAAAAACTAAACTAAACATACACAAAATACATATACTCATGTCAATGTATACAAAATCCTAATGCATGGAAGAGAAGCAAAATTGCATTATCTATCTACTCTTACAAAGGAAAAATAAAGTTAGGAATAATTAATTTTTAAGATGAACCTGTCGAGCCTCAATCTCTCCCTTGGCTAAGGTGCTTCGTAAGAGATTATTGTGGTATGTAAGGATAACAAAGACAAATCAGCTCTAGGCTACACAAACTATCTATGCATCCAAAAGACTTCTCCACAATATAAGATATGTATCTCCAAATAAAGTATGGAACCCTAAAATTTAATCCTCAAATAAAATGGTCAATAAGTAGATGTTCATTCACACTTATTCTTCTTTGCTTCTCTACCCTCAAATGGCTAGAAATGAACTTGTATATATGGGTGAATCTTACCCTAAATCATTCTAAATATGTTAGTTGTACAGGGTTGACCCAGTCGACCCTATACATTTTTAGGAGATAAATCACTAGGTCTTGAGGTAGGTCATCCGAAGTGCTAACAAAAATCCAAGTAAAAAATATATATAAATAGTATAGGGTCAACCTAGTCGACCTTGTACAGTAATTAGAGGCTAAAAATTATATAGGGTCAACCCAGTCGACCTAGTACATTCAACTGGTGAAGGGGGGTCAAGGAAAGAAAAAGGAGGATAATGATATGACAAATGTTTAGAATGGGTAAAATAGTGAAGAATAAGTAGGGTAAATGGTTTTAGGAGACAAGTGGAAAAAAAAGACAACAATCTCATAAAACACTAATGGTTTGCCCACCCCTTTCTCGGTGCACCCCTTTAAGGCATGCACTCAAAGAGATTGAGACTCGATGGGTTATTACAAGATATAAAGTTTCAATAATTAAAACTTTGAAAATATTATGTATATATTTGCCCCACTTGAAGCTCATCATGTGTCACATAACTATAACACAGGATGGTGCTTCAAGAAATAGAACATGATAACACATAATGTTTATGATAAGTAAAGTGTAATAAGTAGCAAATAATATAAATGGAAGGACAAAATTAAAAAATGCATGCCTTTACTTACCTTAATGTCATAGATAATGAAGTAGACTACAAGAGAAAGTGAAGGTGTCCAATGTGAAGAACACTAGGCCAACCTGTAGAAGTTAGTACAAAAAAAATCCAAAAATCAAAATTTTTGGAATATAGGCATATGATAGTGTAAAAGATTCTCTACATCATCATGATTCTATTGCATTTTATGATTTTAAAAAAGAATGAGTAGAAATAAATATATAGAAAAATAAGGAATTTCCTTGAAAAATAATTGAAAAATTAAAGTTTGAAAAGTTATTTTTAAATAGGGGAAAGATAAGTCATTTGATTATTTTGACTTATGAAGGAAAGAAAAAGAGCTTTGGTGACCAAATGAGCTAGGATGGCAAGGAGATGACAAGTTAGATGAGGGGGAGATCTAAGAGCAGTAGTGGGTGTACTACAAGTATGTAACTATGAATCTTAAGCTAGTTTTGGAGTATTTTAATGAATTAAGTGTATCTTTAGAAAAAATTAATTTTTAGCATTTCTAGATGTCAGAGTGAAGCCAAATTAGATTCTATAAGTAGGAAAAATCAATATGGGAAATGGTTTTGAAGAAACTAGGGAGAAAAATGCTAGAAGGCACTTTTTAAGAAAAATTTAAGGGGTCAGTATGGAAAAACAATTGGGTTGACCCAGCTAACCTAGTGGGCTAGAAATAAGCAAAATCTGCACTATTGACCCAACAGCTATGTGTCAACCCTATGTGTTTTGCAGACTGCTGACCTAGTACAATTTTGCCAATTGATTCAAAAAGTCTTAAATGATAATGCAGTACTAGGAAGGGGAAAAGAAGAGGGTTGAATTATATTTTAAGTCAACTAGGTCAAAAATAAGGAAATTTTGGTCAAACTAAGTTGACTAAAGACCAAAACAGTACATAAATGCATGCAAAAGGCCAAAAGAAGACTAGAATGGCCCAAAATGGCCAAATAAGAGTAAAAAAGACTAAGTAAGCTAAAAATAGATTCAAATAAATAAATTAAAGTATTTCAAGCTTATTTTTAAATGAGATTGTAAAAAAGAATGTATTGTGATTATATATGACATGAAGGATCTAATACATGTTTTGTTATTTCCTAATTATAGGGATGACCCAATTTCAGGGGATCAATAGATGTATAATGGCTACCAAATTTGATAGAGCATCTAATAATTGGAGATAGAGTTAGATTAGTATCTATAGGCCTAGGAGGGATAATTGATATGTGAAGGATTCCCCTAATTACTACTCTATTACTCATGTTCTTGGGATGTTGGGAATGATTAACTAACACCTTCATATGAGAAGTGGATGGGGACATGGTAGAGGTAGCTATCACTCTAGAGGATGTACATGACATCCTATGGCTACTAATAGTAGGAGTATTAATGACTACATGGATACCATATAGTATAGAGGAGAGGAGAGCCTTAGCCATGTGTGCTATAGGCTTGGAGATGATATTGGTAGGTAAGAAAATTAGTATATTTGATGTTTATACATCATAGATTTTAGATATCCAAAAAGCTATGATAGGTTTTGTGACATAGTGAGTACTATGTCGTAAGTCAAATGATAAGGTACCACTATTCATGGTAGCCTTGAGCAAGTTGATCCTAAAGGAGGGAGTAATATATGATCTTATCTCTATCATATAGGTATAGTTCATTCATGATATGTATGAGGAACTAGTTAGAAGGCAGAAGTCAATAAGACCAATCATATTACTAATGTGTTGGATATATGATAGGTTTCTTATGTATCAGCTAGTTGGGTTACCCCATGAGGTCAAGGATAAGTCACATTGAATGCAAATATGAAGAGAGAACTAAGTAGCGTAGGCCATGCCCCATGTGCTAGTGCTACATATGGTGATATGCATAGACATAGTGTGGTAACCATATGGGCACATAGTGACTACATGGCTAAGTTAAGACATAATTGCACTAGCTACAATGATGATAGAGGTGGTTGGACACTACACTTGGTGGAAAGAGCCACATTTAATGATATAAGTACTAAGACAAATGGGCTTACCTCATCTAATGGCATTGATATTGATGCCTGAGTAGTGGGATTGACATGTGAGAGAGCCATAAGGGAAGATGGGACTATGGCCACTAGTGATGAGGTTGACACTCAAACCATGTCATTAGCAACCATGGACTAGATAATCATGATAGGTAGCAGAGCAGGAGGAGAGGGGTGTGGAGGTAGTGGCATTAAAGATACCACCACCAACTCTAAAACAAGAAGAGTTATGACTACCAAGGACATGATAGTGATAAAGGCAACAAGAGCAGGGGATAGTGGAGACTATCACCATCCCTAATGACCCAACAGGTGAGCTAGAGGAGAGATGGATGGTAGATAGGCCACTCAAGTATAGGATAATTTAGACATGAGCCATGAAAACCATATTTTTATTGAGGAGGTAACTTACAAAGGAGGTACTAAGAGGCCACATAGATGAAGAGATTGTGCTAGGTGGTCACACAGATGGTGAGACCATAGTGGTTGGACATAGATAAGTAATAAAGATGATTAAATTATTGCTTAAGTTTCTATTTTGAAATAGAGACTAGAGATAGATAGATATATGAGATATAACATTGATCTAATATCTATTAGGTTGTGATTTTGTAGGCATAGTTGAGGATGAGGAGGAGAGATGGGGGTCCCTTGTGAGGGGAGCACTCCATGCCATCCTGGATGAGACTTTGTATCTATATGACCCTACTACATTAGAGGAACCTAGTGTATCATCTACCCCAACTCAAGCAAGCTAGTTCAAATTAGTAAGGGAGGTAGTGAGGCCGATACAAACTTAGAGATGGATACAGGTGAGATACGAGCATGGCAGGCTCTATTAGATGAAGAGTTGTACATCTAGCTATAGTGATGCAGATGACATAGGCACATATAGTGAACTTGACCTAGTTGGCATAGGCACAAACACAAGCACATGTAACACACCTATAGGGATAGGTAGAGGGATTAAGATCTTAGACGATGTCTTTATAACATAATATTTAGAGGAATTAGACCAAACCCTTGGTAGGTAGAATGGATAGGCCACAAGATAGATAGGATGGAGCCTATCCATAGAGTTGGAGCATTGTATATATGGCTGTATCAAAAACTCATGATATATATATATATATATATATATATATATATATATATATATATATATATATATATATATCATTTTAGCATATTGATGATGATTGCGTATGTTGTTGTTATGATGGTTGTAGTTATGGATGCTTTGGATATATGTATTTCTAGCACATGTATTTAATTGTTGGTGTATATGCTATATGAAATATATGAGACATGGTTTCTTTTCTATCATTATGTAGAACACATGCATGGGTAAAAAGAAACAAGCAAAAAGGACTTGGTAAAATATAATCAATAAAAAATGTACTACATACTATTTCAAGTTGGGAAATGTGTAATAACAAAAAAAATGACCAAGTATAAAGAACCAAGGGATGCTAAAATAAGATGGTGAAAAAAATTAATTTGTTTTAAAACCAAAGTGAAAGATTCTTGTACCAAATTAAAACAAGTAAAATCATACTAAATTACATTGGGAAGTATGAAAATAATGAAATAAAATGGAAGGTATGTAAAAGGGCACAAATGGTATAAAAACAATTTAATTAAGTCAATAAATTATACTAAATCACTTTGGGAAGTATAAGAGAAAACCAAAATTGTTAAAATTTGGTCTTAAATTTATCACACTAATTCAAGCTAGGAAGTATGGAAAATTCAAGAAATGGTTGTATTCTTACCTACACTAAAAAAATAAGAAAATAAGAGCAAAATAGAAATGAATTAATCTTTAAAACATACTAAATAAAGCTTGGAAACATGTCAATGACGTGTAACTTCACAATCAATCACATCTTATCTCATATTTGACACATGTAATTCTATTTGTGACTTGTATTGTTGGAATTTTTTTATAGAAATGTCACGTCCTATCCATGGTCTTACACTAAAAATCACAAAGAGAACACCACTAGGGTGGAAAAATTGGGACAATTGGGTAACAAAGGATGTGGGTAACAAGAATAAAAAGGTGGTAATTTACGAGGAATATTGGGTCCTATCTGTGGTCTTACAAAACAACTCACAAATGAGATCCCAACGGGAGTGATCAGTAGACAAAATAATATTTCCCAAGAGGAAATACAAGGGATATAGGGAATTAAAAATGGAATTTAAAAATCATAACGTAGGCATCTTATGAAAATTCCTTAGGATACAAGAGGCATACTAAGGACATGAGAAGACACTAAGTGACTAGTGACCATCAATGTGCAAAGGAAACCTATTCACTTATAGACACAAAGATTTGTAGGAATATAAGCATGGTAATAAGATAAAATAATGAAGTTATATTGGTATAATAAAAGGTAAAATAGACCTACCTTCCCATGATGTATTCCCGGTTCTTTAGGACCCCTTACAGACCCATCGATCTACTACGAAGATTGGGTACTTGTGTGAGAAAATAGGTAGTACTAAAAGATTTTTTTTTCTCCTTTTCTAATCTAATGCCATACCATACCCTAAAGGACCTCAGATCTATCATGAAATCAAATATGGAGTTTACGCTTTGAATAGAAGAAGTATATGTCTTTTGAATCACATCTTTTAGTGTGATTTGACTTTTAAGAATATTTTTTCCTTTTAGATATCATTGCCTTTTGTTTAATGATTTGGATTTTAATTTTTAATAGTTTTATAAGATTCTTCCTCCATATATATTTGGAATGACCAATCATGAGAGATGTAGTGATACACACAAATGAGCTTTAGGCTAAGGCTAAAGGAAGCTAAGTAACCAAAGACAAAGACTAACTAAGATGATTAGGCTTAACAATGAACTAGCATGTGATCTCAAGTCTCAACCGTGTATATTCTTAGCTTGAAAAAAAGGAAGAAGGGAAAAAGGAGATCCAAAGGTGGATTTTTGAAAGGAGATTATAATGAGACACATTGTTTGCTAACTAATCACATGGTAAAAGGAGACAAGGACCAAAGGGAATAGGGTTTATATAACCAAGTCACAGCGATAATTATCCATGCAAAATAGAGATAAGAGAGCAAACAATCATGAAGACATAAGAAGAGAGTTTTTATAAAAACTCAAGAAATAAAGAGAAATAAAAGATAAATAAAGATAATCATATGCATATATAAATGACAATATAATCAAGATATATTACAAAAGGTAAAAATTGCTATATAAGAAAAATATGAATTTGACATAGCATCAAATGATAACATATAGATAAAAATAAAATTAGATCACATGTCCAATCAAAATATAAATTTAAAATCACCATGCATGTTTTCATAAGTACTAATAAATTTGGCCACACACATTATCTAAGACATTAGATAACTTTATATGAATCTGGATACAAACTACTGCTAATGTCTCATTAATATTCAATGAAAACTAAGAAACGACTTTTATTATAATCCTCTCAACTAAAAAAGTAGGAATACTCTATGGATCATGTTGAAGAGGGAAATTAGCTAAGGGATGTTTGGGAGAATGCACATGATGGGGATCTATGGGAGATGTAGGAATCACTAATGGAAAAGGATCTATGGGTGAGGGACTCATAGGTGGAGAAGGATCCACAAGTCAGGGACTCAGGTGGAGAAGGATCCATAGGTGAGGGAAGGTCCATAGGTGAAGGAATCATGGGTGGAGGTACAAAAGTTGATGAAGGGACCATAGGAGGGGATGGAACCACTTGAGGTGGAGCCATGGGAGAATAAAGAGAATCCTTCTTATGGGGATGACTTGTGGGAGGAACAAAAGAACATTCATGAATAACTATAATGTGATCCTTAAGGTGTTTTTAAAGGATAAAACAATGATCAGTGTGATGGGTACCACATTGGTGCCATAAATAATACACCTCACCATACTTAGGTATATATTTAGGTAGAACCTTTATGGGAGGTATGGCTTTATCTGAGAAAGGACAAAAAGTATCAATATACTATTACAACTTGTGACAATAGGTAGAAGAATGATTATCTATCTCATGTAACTAACAACTATGCTTGTGAGTGGTCTTAGGAGAAACACTCATATGAGGAGGTGTAACATGAGTGGAATAATCTAGAGAAGACTCATTAGCCCATTTGGTGGGAAATGGAGCCATCTATGGCAAAGGAAGCAAACCATCACCATGGGAAGATGGTAATGGAGGAGGAATGAATCTAGGCTCAATGGAAGGAGCAATAGTATGAGAAGCAGGGGTAGAATTAGCAATAGTAGGAGTGAGAATAGGCTCAACTATATCAAGAGTGGGAAGAGACTTAACTATAGTGGGAATAGGAGTGGGATCTATTAAGGGAGGAGCAAGATCTACAGAAGGTCTAAAGAGGGTCACACTAATCTTAGGAGTAAACCAAATATGGTGATCAATGAACCTAGAAATCTAGTAAGGCTGGATCATATAATGATCCATGAGCATACTCCTACAAGGATCCCTAGAAACTGGAGGTGTTGGCACCATCTCTACCCTATGATAAAGAGGAAAAATACTAAAATTAGGAACTATAAATGAAGGAAGATAGGAAGATATGCAAAAATACTCAAGTAAAGAAGAATGATAATGGATAATCTTGACATCATGGGCCTGTATAAGACTACTTAAGGATGGATCATATAAGGAATAACCATCATCATAATCTAGGGTGAGAAAATAAATGACACAAAGAAGATGACCTTGTCATCTAAGGAAGTATGGTGAATATAATTTCGAGTCCTGGTCAAGACTATGGTAATATCATCATAATAAGGCTTGCGAGAATGAGGTTGCAAAGAAGCAAAAAGTTGCAAGATGAGGTGAGGTGAGAGATCAAAAGTTTTAATCATTAAGATAATCTCATCGAGCTCATCATCATCAAAATCTAAGAGGTTAGGAGAAATGTTCCTAATGAGTTAAGGATGTCCATTGTAACTTCACATTGAATTAACGAGAAAATTAAGACACTGAGACTCATAGAATGGAAATTTGGGTAAAGGTTCAAGAGTAGGAATCTTGAAGATGCCACAGTCTTAGAATTATTTGAAATTCCAAGGGTTGGTGTCACCTTGAATCCTATAAATGGCTCCATTATGAGGGAATTTAATGTATTGACAGGCATAAGAAGTAATGTCTCTCATATGATGAATCCATGGCCTACCAAGTAAGATTTTATAAGAAAGGAAAAATTTAAAGATCATCACCTTTACATAAATGGTAACAGGTGGGATAGTAATGGGAAGCCACACACAACCTAGAGGAGGAATTTGCCTTATATCATATCCTTGACAGGTCTACATGTAGACTTTATATTATATTCTAAATATCCAAGGGTCTTAATGAAGTCAAGAGAGGCAATGCAAGTGCCAAAACCCTCATCAATTAATGCATGTTTAACTTGGATATCACTTATTTAAAAACTAATGAATAAGGGAGGATCATCCGTAAGAAGTAGAATCTCATCTGAAATCATAAAGGAAATAGGAAATTTTAAGGAAAGATAAGTGTCTATAGTTTCATCAACATTGATAGATATATCTTCACATTATTGTAATATACTATTCTTGGATCTAGATAAGGCTACTTCCTATCCTACTAGGGGAGGATAAGGGATATTCATCTCAAATAATAGTTTCATAAAATGGTTTTTATGATGTGAAAAAGTCCTCATAAGCTCAAGGAATGGAATTTGGGATGGGAGATTAGTGATTTATACGATGGGATCCCAATTATCATAACCCATAAGAATGTTGTTAGATATAGGTGCATAATGATTAAGGAGGTCCTCAGAAGGAGGAGCCAAAGTGCATTGGAATTTATGTTGATAAGAAGAATAAGGTTTGGAATAAGGTTTTAAATCATGGTGTGATTATGAAGTAGTTGATTCAAGTTGATTTTGAGAAATGGTAGAAGAAGTGTTAGTAGAAATTTGAGTAACATTAGTGTTAGAAGATGATAGAAGAGTGGTATAAATAGAATGGGAGGTCTTATCCAAGGGAGAATTATAAATTAGATCATCAAAATTAATAAGGTCATCTTGCCCCAACTCATTTAAATGAGTTAGAGAAGAATCTTGGATAGCACGATATGTTTGAGATGAAGGAGTGTAGATAGGTTGGGAATCGTTAAAAGCAACCACCCTTCACATACTAGCGATGTTAACCACATTTTATTTAGAAGTGGGGTCAACAAGACTTTCTACATTATTATTGGAAGAGCGGGCTTGTCTTGATTGTCTTGGATAGGTTGATGATTAGGAAGAGGGTCTTTATAGATAGCCAAATGAGCATTGGCTTGGTTCAAGGCTTGAGATTTATCATGTGATTTATATTCTTTAAAATTAGTTTCATAAGCTTGTTGACACTTTTGAATGATATAATTGATCAAAATTATGACCAAGAATAAATTCCATAACTAAATTATGAATTTGTCTATAGGTCTAATGAGAATGACCCCAACTAGCGTGAAACCAACAAAACTTGTTAAGATCATACCAAGATTTCATAATATAGGTAGGGCTAAGTTTTATTGGAAGATACCTAGGTAGATGCTTACATAATTCAACTAAAAATAGAGGTTTGTGAACATTAATTTTGTTTGGTGAGTATAAGTGAGGATCGGTATATTGTTGAAAAGGGGGATTTGGTTCTGACTAAGGGGTAAGAATGATATCTTGAACATTTTTAATGGTGTCATAAGAATATATAGCACCATTATTGGTAACATTGTGATTTTTTTCTTAAGATACAAGGACATGTAGAAGGTTGGGGTGGCTCAAATTGATGCATAAATAAATCTTATCATTTAGCTTGGTCAATAGCCTCCTCTAATGTATGTGGAAAGAGAGTGTGGACCTAATAATGAAGTTTAGAAAAAAGGGCATTGGTAAAGAGATGAAAAATATCATCATCAGCCATGTTATGTTCACATTTGTTTGACAAATTTTTCCACCTTTAAAAAAAGGCTTGAGTAGTTTCATTTTCAAGCTGTTTGTAATTTATGAAGTGGGTCAAAGTATTTCGATCACTAGTTTGGAATTCTTGAACTAAAGCATTCACTAAATCCTCCAAACTAGTAATGGAATGAGTTATAAGTTGGTTGTACCAATCCAAGGCATCACATATGAGATTTTTGGCTAAGAGTTTGGTAGCGTCAAAGGTGTTCAATTTGACCCAATCCTTATATATATTTCTAAATGTTTTAAGATGAAGGGTGGGATTGGTTGGTCCATTATAATAAATTGTAAGTGTGATACCTCCTATATCAATGTTATCAATTTGAGTAGTGGGCGGCTCATTTTGGAGATGCTTAATGGTTTTATTGACCAAAGGAGGTTTAGGAATGAGATTGCCTTGAGAATATCGAAGAGGAGGAGGGGGAACATTTTGGTTATGTGTGCGCCAAGCCATTGGTTGAGGATGAGTTTGAAGATGGAGAAGGTGGTTTTGCATTCTCATCATTTTATTTGTGTTATGATATTGAAAGGTATTCTTTTGATTGAGTGTTTATAATAATAGTTGATGTGTTTGATTAGCATTATTAGAAGTATTATAGGTGGTATTAGTGGCTTGGGTACCATTATTGGTGTTGATAGGAGCTTGAGAGGAATTATGAGAATGTGAGGCACTAGTGGAAAAAATTTCTTGTGTATCAAATATGGACTAGTGAATGGTTGAGAAGAAGAAACACAAGTAGCATGATTACCATGGGTAGCAAATGATGTACTAGTGGAAGCATTAACTATAGTGGATCTTATGAGAAGCCCGCTAGATGTAGAACCTACCATGTTAGTGGATATATTAGGCATGGAGGTGGAAGAATTTATAAAAGAAGAGGTCATGGTATGAGAAGGGGTCATAATCAAAGGAAGAGACTGAGAATCAAAGAAAGTGGTACCCATAAATCTAGTTGAGAATGTAGGAGTAGGTAAATGAGACTCTTTGGATTGACCACTAATCATAATATTATAAATAGTAAAAGGATATTTTCCTCGATATTGATGAAATTCAAAGATAAAGAAGAGCATTTCAGGGGTATACTCTAATTTGGGTTGGTCTTCTAATGAGAAGAGAGGATTAATCTATGAAGAGGTATTAGGAGGGGTCCCATAGTTCATTGTGTGAGTGGTAATATGAACATTACTAGCATTCAAGAGAGGAGCCCTACTCTATCTATGGGAGTATGAGGATTGGTAAAATTCATCATGTATGTTGATTACAACTCAATATTTTCATCAAGCAGAAAGTCCATGATGAAGGGAAAGAAAGAGAGATGAGAAATCAAGGAAATAAGAAATGATATAAATAGTATAGGGTCAACTAGGTCGACCTAGTACAAAAATAACATCTATAAATAGTATAGGGTCGACTAGGTCAATCCAACACAAGTAACAAAGGCTATAAAAAGAGTAAACAAGGTTTGCAAATAATACAAGGTCAACTGGGTTGATCTAGTATAGTGAGCAAAGGCTAAGAAAGGTATAGGGTCGATTGGGTCGATCTAGTAAAATAGATAGGGAAAATCAAGAAACCTATAAAAATTGTGAATTAAAACAAGATAATTTTTTCAAGTAATTTGAAAAGTAAGAAAGGGAAAAAAACATTCAATTGGATTAATGTTGGCCAATCTAATTGAAGCACACAACACAAAACCTTGCACCAATGCTAGCTAATGCAGTTTTTTGCAATACAAAATATAGTTGACCAAAGAGAAAGCAATCAACTTCAAAAGTAAATAGCTAACTAATTAGTCAACCTAGATGTTTGTAAGATTTTTATAATATGATTTTAAATGTGATGGGAAGTTGGTTGTAAGCAAGGAACTAGAAGGTAATCTAAGCATGGTTTCAGGTAGTTTGGGCTGAAATGGATCTATATTGGTAATGATACAAGCTTGGTATTAGGGCCTACCCCCTTACTTCACACACTAAAATGATAAGGGTGTTAGATGCTTGGCCAAAATATATTATTAACCACACTTTTTACTTGACCAGAACATCAAGTCAGATTCTCCCTTGGTGATGAAATCCAAGTAGGTTGGCCTTGGTTAGACAAATTTTAGAATAATTGTTTAGATTTTGTGATTTGGTCATGTGTGCATAAAATATAAAATAGAGAAACTAAATGATTAATTGAAACCCAACTAATTAAGCTATCTGATCTATTCTGAGCATGCAAGAAACAAAAAATGAAAGTGTGAGCTAATTATTATCGTATAAGTTTAATTCTAACTTTTAAACAAGGTATAGTGTTGATATAGTTAACAATGTATGCACAAAATATATAACAAGGTTGATAGCGTTAATCCTGTACTGTAGAACCAAGGTCAAAAAATGAAAAGGTTGTCTAGTTATCCAAACTGCATATAAAACATTGAATTAGGTTGATAGGGTTGATCCAGTTGACTATCTAAGGGAAGTTTTAAAGATTAAAAACTGTAAAAAAAGAGATAGAGAGATAGAAAGAAACATTGTTGGGTAATAAATGTAGATAATGAATATTATTGTTTGAGAACCTTGATATATGTTTGCAAATTCTACTAACTGGGTTGAGTGGGTCGATCAAACTTTACAAAAATGTGTTGTTGAGTGCTTAGAATCTAAAATGTTAACTCCATCGACCTAATATGCTAAACTTGATAGTTGAAAAAGTATAAGTTTGACTAGGTCAACTTAATAGTTTGGACTAGAAGTTTGAAAAGCTGAAAACTTGTACTGGGTCATCTAAGTTGATCTAGTAGCTGTACTTGAAAACCTACACATAAAATTTAGATCTAGGTCAATGTATTCAACCTAATATGGCAAATATATGATAAAAATAAGGATGAAAAATATTGATATAAGGTGAAAAAATCTTTCAAGTGTTAGTTCACGTCGGGTTCACCAGAATGTATTATGAAGGTGAAGCCAAAGTGAATAAAATACTAAGAAGAAAGTGGAAATGTGAAGACAATATAACCAGTGGTGGGATAGGATTCACATTGGGTTCACCAAAATGTATGCAATTAGAAATTAATCATATTTATAAATCAATGCTAGCTCAGATAAGATAGAACATACCTACACTTCTAATTGGGAATACATTTATTAAGTAGGAGCATAACCAATATGGGGATCTATTAAACCTAATTAGGGGATCACTTGTCATAATACACCATACTAGGAAGGGTTCCAAAGCCTACAGTCTAACACAATCATGCAAAAACCCTAAAAGAGACCTAGGTTTAATGTTCACTCTATATCTTATAAAGAAGAAAGTAAATCTAATCTAGTGCACACCAAAGCTTGTGGCATAAAGTGGGGGTTAGAAACAAAATAAACTAAACTAAACATGCATAGAATACATATACTCATGTCAATGTATACAAAATCCTAATGAATGGAAGAGAAGCATAACTACATTATCTATCTACTCTTACAAAGGAAAAATAAAGTTAGGAATGCTTACCTTTGAAGACGAACTCACCAAGCCTCAATCTTTCCCTTGGCCAAGGTGATTCATAAGAGATTGTTGTGGTATGTAAGGATAACAAAGACAAATTAGTTCTAGGCTTCACAAGCTATCTATGCTTCTAAAAAACTTATCCACTAGACAATAACCATATCGCCAAAGAAAATATGGAAACCTAAGCTTTATTCCTCAAGTAGAATGGTCAATAAATAGATGTTCATTTACACTTATTCTTCTTCAATTCTATATCCTCAAATGGTTGGAAATGAACTTGTATATATAGGTGGATCTTGTCCTAAATCCTCCTAAATATGTTGACTATATAGGGTCGATTAGAAACAAAACAAACTCAACTCAACCTGTATAGAAGAAATATACTCACGTCAATGTATATAGAATCCTAATGCACGGAAGAGAAGCATAACTGCATTATCTATCTACTCTTACAAAGGAAAAATAAAGTTAGGAATGCTTACCTTTGAAGATGAACCTGTCAAGCCACAATCTCTCCCTTGGCCAAGGTGATTCATAAGATATTGTTGTGGTATGTAAGGATAACAAATACAAATAAGATTTAGGCTTCACAACCTATCTATGCATCCAAAAGACTTATCCACAAGACAATATCTATATCTCCAAATAAAATATGGAACCCTAAGCTTTATTCCTCAAGTAGAATGGTCAATAAACAGATGTTTATTTACACTTATTCTTCTTCAATTTTATATCCTCAAATGGTTAGAAATGAACTTTTAAATATAGGTGGATCTTGTCCTAAATCCTCTCAAATATGTCAGTTGTATAGGGTCAATCCAATAGAACCTATATGTTTGTGGGAGATAAATCACTAGGTCCTGAGCTAGGTTGGCCAAAGGGATAACAAAAATCCAAGTGAAAAATATCCTTAAATAGTATAGGGTCGACCTAGTCAACCCTATACATTAATTAGAGGTTGAAAACTATATAGGGTCATGCAAGGTCAACCCAATTAACATAGTATAATCTATTGGCAAAAAGGGGTCAAGGCAAGAAAAATGAGGATAATGAGATGACAAATGTTTAGAATGGGTACAATAGAGAAGAATAATCTTAGGTTAAATGGTTTTAGGAGAGAAGTTTGTATATGCCAAGTGGAAAAAGGGGTAATAATCTTATGAAGCACCAATGGTCTTCCCACCCCTCTCCCAGTGCACCCCTTAAGTCATGCACTCAGAGAGATTGAGACTCAACAGGGTCTTGTAAGATACAAAGTGTTAATAAGTGATAAAAGTTTGAAAATATTATGTGTATACAAGATGGCCATATCCATCATGATGTACGTAAATCTCCCTATCCACACAATAAAGATGATACACATATCTACATTATTCATTATTTCATTTCAATCAGGGAACTGATGTTTTCCAAATTTGAATTTCAAATGTGGATCCCAATCTAGTATCCATATGATTATGAGGACCACATATGGTCCACATGCTACTAGTATGTAGATGTACCCAAGAGATTTTGGCATCAATGGAGAATATGTTAATTTAGTTGTATTGTGTCCCAATTATTGAAAGAATGTTGTGCTACACATTATATCCTAATTGTTCCTCACTAGAGATACATAGTGGATTCCACAAATTCTTCATCTACACCTAAATGGTCCACATAGTTTCTAAAAGTAAATAAACATTTTCCAATTATAGTTACACCAAATAAACCAAAAAACACTAAACAATGGGTTCCAAGAACAAGTAATCCTTATATTACCTCTTCATAACCACATAGTACTATGAGACATATGTAGAATATCATGTATTATATAGTTGTAGATATGATAACTATGCATTCCCCTTGGTAGTATCACCAATTTGATGGACCATATTTTGAGTTCAAATCTCCCTATGAGCAACCCTTATATAGGATAATATTATAGGATTTTTCCTTTCAAAAATTCTAAAAATCCAAAAAAAAAAAATGTTCCAAGAAATACAAAAACATCCAAATAATATCTAAAATACAAAAATTATTCATCATACACATGTTTATTAGCTCTTTGGCACTATTATATTTAATTTATGTTAGTAGATAGCATATCATTTATTTTATGTATAGATATGTTTCATGCATATTTGAGTATGATACATGCATACATTATATCCATGATAAATGCACATAACAAATGATGGACCTTTCCTCTTCTCACATGACACACTATGTTTGGGGTATTTGGCTTATATTTGATCATAATTGATATAGGTTACATTATTTATGACACTTTTCCATTATCACATTGAGATTATATATTAATGATTACACATACCTATACTCATGCTTACATTTTACACCATGTAATTGATATGATATGTTATAAGACATTTTTTCCTAACATGTATATGTAGGGACTAATATGATATGCTTGTGTTGGTTGTTTATACTTCATTTATTCATGTTATCACTTCTTTGAGTGTACTTATTCTTTGCTATTATATTGCTTTTGGAACATTTGAATATATTCCTTACTTATGGTCTCCTATATCATTATTTTTTTTTTGTGGGTGGACATTTGAGTGTGTCCTCCATTCGAGTGTGCAACATTTGAACATGCCCTTTGTTTGTAGTCTCCTTAGAAACATTTTGTGTGATACTGAGTGCTCTTATGTGTGTGCTTGCCTATTTATTGAGATTATACTATTACTTCATAGAGTTTTCCATGATCCATATCATGAATCTTAGGTCTTGTTGTGATAATATACTATGAGGTTCAATGATATATATATTTACACATATTACTAATATATTCTACATGAATCATACATAAATAATATAATGATCATATCCTTTTAAGGTAAGGTAACTACCATATTCCACACCCTTTACCTAAAAAAGGTGGGCATATTAGTGGGGTCATGTAATAAATACATGAATCCACACATACGTAATTGGTAGAATATGATACAATTTGGAAGACTCATATATACACTTTGGTCAAAATCCTATAAATATATAATTGATTTTTATAGATTTGAGACAAAGTTTCTTAGATTTGTTATAGATATTATACACAATTATAGAGTAGAGGTTAAATTTTGATATAAACTTCAGCTTGATACACATTAGAGGTGCATATGCCATGAAAGTGCACCAAATTTTTTCATATACACATTCAAAACATTTTACTAAGAAACACCATTTTTACTAAAAAGTACCTTTTGAGCCTTTCCTATCTATAGTAGCTAGCTCGTTTGAGTAGTTTGATTGATATTATACACTCAATGTCCTCAACACTACTTCCATTTTTCATGTTGAGTTGGTTACAACACTTAACTTGGATTTATTGTACTTCACCTTAAGTTTTATGATTATGATTTAGTGATCTTAATGGTTGTGTCACAACTCACCTTTGCACCAGATTAGGGGAATCATTACTCTCCAAATTTCACTCTTAAAATATCCAAGGTTCAAGTCTAAAACTCTCTTAGCTCTAATGTTCCATAAGGAATAATATTTATTAAATTAAATTACTAAGGGGAAACATGGTTGTATTGACACATAAGTGTACTCCTTCCTTGATCTATTTACTTTTCAAGCATTTCAATTTTAAAAATTTAGATTACATGAACTAATTTATAATATAACATGCTCTTTGTTATAGGTCATAGACTAAAATAAAATTCACTAAGGCTCAAGCAAAGGCAAAGGGTGTTGTACACATTGAGGTACACATTTATTTCCTTTAACCTAATAAATTGATTGCTATGAATTACTAGATTAAAGGGTTGGAAAAAGTAGATACTAAAATTTGATTATATATAACATCTTAATCTTATACACTCAACAAATAACAAGTAGGGATCTACCCTTGAGTTTTATACCCTCCTACTATTGAAAGGATTGCATTCTCATCTTATTGTGCCTAAATTCATATCTTATAGATGAAACCTATCATTTTGATGACCCAAATACCCTGTAAACTATGTAAATCTTAAAACATGATTTATATATTTCACTATCTATTACAAACCTTTAGAAGTATTTTCCCCTAGTAGACACTTGTGTTTTGCAGAGGGACACTACTGTCTAGTTTCTTTATAATATTTTGAAACATATGGGTTATTCTATTTGTCTTATCTAACCCTTCCTAGATATTTTAAAAAGGTGTGGTATAAATATAATTAAAATCCAACTCATTATCCATATAGAAAATACTAAGAAGGCATATATTCAGTCTCATTCAATCAATTGCACAAATAAGTTATATTGTGTTATTCTTCTCTATTTATATATTAGTCATAAGAGTAATCATAGTATATGTTTGAAGCATTAAAATAATATCCCATGAGTAATATTTTCAAGTTACAAGCTATATCATTATATGCCCTTATAGGCCACCTCCTTGGAAGGTTAGACTTGGGGAATCCTTAATTATTGATTTGAAACACAAATCTATCTCCATAAATTTATGCAATAACTTTTGCTTTCATTTCTTGTTCTTAGATCATTTAAAAAAGCATCTTGGTAATTATAGTTGGAAAAAAAAAGATTAATATATGACCACCATTCAACACTATGTAATTTTAATCACCCAAGCTGAAAGAATAACATATTCAAGGTTGAGACAGGGATCAATATGAGCCCATATCTTTTGATCAAGTCTAGTTGAACTACAAAGTTTTGAGGAAGATAAAAAAGAGGGTCTTAATAATTTGATGCTCTATATTGAAGGCCATGATAAGTTACTGGCCAAGGATTTTTTTTATGGGATGGAAATAATAGCAAGCTACTTTCAGAGGCATTAGGGTTAGTCTTACTGAAGAACTAGTCAGGGATGTTACTAGCATGTCCTGTGAAGGCACCAAAGCCTTCAAAGATAAGAGGTAAAAATAGGAATTAATGTAATTTTTTTTGAGATGGACACTGTGTTTCAAATCAACAAAAATGGATTCCCTAAGGGTGACCTTCCAAGTAGGTGACCTACCATATGCCTTCAGGTAATGAGATATCTGACTCTGAAAGGAAAATTTATGCATATATTTTTACATCACTTTATAATTTTAAATAACTTTAAAGGTCACCACATAAGCCTAACATACTATCTTCTTATGTCCCCATAATCCTCTATTTTTAACTTCAAAGATAAGACCTCTTCTGACCTAATGAACTAAGGTTTGATTTTTATTCTAACTAATAAATGGAAACCTATGAGGAGTATTGAGATCAATCTTGTGGGAAGTAATAAGGAAAAGAGATCAAGGGAGGCCTTGGATAACTCATCCAAACATAGGAAGTAAGAATCATTTCCTTCCCCCTGCCTAATATCCCATCCTTGCCCTCGAGCAGTTAGGAAGAAAGGAAAAAGGAAGTCTTGTAACTATCCTACCTAGGAGAAGAACGTGGGAAAGAATGTTAGTAGAATCCTAGAGTTCTCTCGGGGTATTGAAAACCTTAATTTCAAAATTTGGAGGAGGGATTAAGATATTGCAATGATGCACTTCCTTGATGAGATTAGGTAGAAACTATTAGACTTTCATGAAAACTTGTAGAAAATGGTAAGGTAATTGGTCCTATTAATGGGGCAATAGAATAACCTGTAGGAAGTGAACAAGCTGAGGGAGGTTTTGGGAAATTTGAAGATGGAAAAAGGTAGTAGATTGAGGCTAGTGGACACCCCTAACAAAATAAGAAAATAAATTATCACTATCACCCCAAGAAGTTCCACTATTAAGAAAGAGAAAGAAAGATGTGAGAAGTAAGAAGGGATGATGGAGCACAAAATAAATTTGGTGAAAGGCCATGGCACCCAAACTAGAAGCATGTATAGCAGTGCTAAGAAGAAATCTAGAGGCAACAAGAAAGATTCTTTTTCTAAATAAATCTAGTAGGTGTCTTACTTTTTGTCTTGTTTATTATTGGGTTTATCTTTTATTGTAATTTTACCAAAGTTTGGTGTCTAATAGACCGGTGTGGTTTGGTACTTTTTTTTTCTTTTTGATAGTCTTTTCTATTTTTTTGAACTATGGTTTTAGGACCCTTTAAAACTTGAATTTTACCACATCAAATAAAAAATTATATGCTTTTACATATAGAATATTTCACCCTTGTGCACACACAATCCCACATTTAGGGTAGAACTACATGTCTTAGACCCTCCTTGGAGTATTGGTTATATAGGAAATGCCCATTAACAAAGAGGTAGTTGAGGTCAAATCTAATTTTTGAGCCCACTAACCCATTTTTGGTAAGATATCCTAACCTAAGGTGAATAACTATGGTTTGAACTATACACAATCATATAGAGCATGTGCATGTAATCCATATACATTAATATAAAGGTGATAGAAAACCTTATTAGAACATGCAGTCCTTCTTCAATATGATAAATATTCCATATAAGACATAAGTGCCAAGCCATATGAAAAAACATTGATTTAAGTGTCTATAGGTTGATGCAAGCTTGTAGGCCTCTAGAAACAATATTCAGAAAATCTGATGATTGGATCTTGAGCTTCAATTTGTCTAATTCAAACTCTATACATCTCAAATTTGCCTACACATTTGTAAACAAGATAAATATCATCTCTTCTTTGTGTTTCAAATGTCAAAATATCAATTGGAATTTTACTTTAGATATTTTATAATTTTTCAAATTCAATATATTATATTATCTGAATTAATTAATTGGCCTGATTTTAAATAGTTTTATCCATTTGTTTGATTAGGCTATTATACCCCTTTAACCCTCACACCCATATCTATGTACATTTATATATAAGTGGATAAATGAGGTGTAACTTTTATTTATTTCCCTTTATTTGAGTGGAGAAGTAATACCTCTAATAAATATGAATTGTAAATCCAAATCTAAAGGTTGATTTGCTAATGAATATGATGCATTTTTGAATTGAATATCATAATCTTAAATAAACTCATCATCATGTTGTTTGAATTTTATAAGATGTTCTGAAGTAAAATTGGGTACATTATGTGTATTAAATTCGAAGAATAAAACATCTTCTAGTTGTTTGAATGTAATTAAGGAACCAGTTGGTAAACTATAGAACCAATCCCAAGATTCTTGTGTGAGGTTTCCATGGAATGATTTTAATAATATTTACTCATATTTTTCCCAATGCTTAAAAAATGTACATATTGAATGATATTTTTGGAAGGATATTCATGGCCAAAACATAAAGGTAATATTGGCATGATAAACTCTTATGGATTAGGATATTCAAATACACATCTTGTAAGAGGTTTATTTTTGATGATGTTATCATTAGTAGTAGCATTATAGGATGAAATTTGGAATTTAATAAATGAAACTTGCCTTTGTAATTCTCCTAAATTACTCATCATAGACATAATATAAGTTGTAGGAATTTTTAAGGTTTACAAAGATGTAATCAATGGTTGTAATTTACCATATGTTTAAAACATAAGAATAATCAATTTATCATCATTATGATTAATTTATTTGATATTTTCATTATGTGAAAAGTTTGGAACCTCTAGTACTTGAACCTTGTTTAAAAAAATTAGAACTTTTGGTAATGGTACATTCTTTAGAAATTTTTGAACCTTTAGTAATGGTATATCATTTATTGTTTTTGGAATATTTGGTAATGGTACATTATTAGGAAATGTTAGAACTTGGGGCAATGGTACCTTATTTGGATTTTTCAAGGAAGCCATGATTTTATTGTGAACAGTTCAAAAATTTGCATGATCAAATGAAGTAAAATTTGGCCCATGTATATCCAATTTAATTTTAAGAGGTGAAGGAACATGTTGACCATCACCATGATGTGATGACCTACCTTTTCAGTTACTAATAACATGGACCATGGAACCCTACATAGGCCATAAAAAAATCATGGGATTGATATGTTGATGATTATAACTTTGAAGGGTATGTGGCTACATGAAACATGTCAAACATGCTCGTTTTTGGTCACTTGGTAACATTTGAAATTACTTGTGCTCAATATCTATTGATTTATAAATATACACCTCTTACTTCTCATAGGTTATTCTTGATTTGAATTTTTTCCATGGAGTAAGCCTTCATTTTATCTTTGGTAAAAGAAAGAATAAAATAAGTCAACAATGATATATAAAACCATAGGAAGCTAAAAAACCATAGAGAAAATAATGGTTGCATAGGAAGACTTAGAGGTTGGGTTCACTAAATGTTTAAGCCTTTTAGGTTGGATTGAGGATTAAAGGGGTAGAATATCCTAATAAAATAGATGAATAAAACTATTCTAAAGTAGGTCAATTAAATTAATTCAAATAATACAATATATTGAATAAAATTATTCTAAAGTAGGCCAATTAAATTAATTCAAATAATAAAATATATTAAATCTAGAAAATTACCAAATATAAAAGGAAAAATACTAATTGAATTATTATAATTATAACACAAATAAGAGATAATAATTATATTTTTTAAATATGTGTAGGCAAATCTAAGATATACAGAGGTGGAAGTAGGTAAACTAATGCTCAAGATCCCGTCATCCAATTCTTGAAATATTATTTCTTGAGGGTTGGAGACTTGTGTCGACCTATATACACTTGTGTCAATGGTTATATCATATAAAAAATATGCATTTTATTAAAAAATTATCACCTATGCCTATTATGGTTTTATATCACCTTTTTATTTATGTATCTAGATTGTGAGCACAAGCTCTATATTATTATGTCTAGCTCCAACCATTATTTTTCACTTTAGGTTAGGTCACATTGCCAAAAATGGGTTAGTGGGATCATAAATTCAAGCTAGCCTTAATGACCCTCAATGAACATTTATTACATATCTCATACTCTAAGGAGGGCCTAAAACATATGTAGTTCTCCTATAAGTGTGGGCTTGTGTGCACAGAAGGGTGTAAAATGTTATATATAAGGGCATATAATGATCTATCTTATAACTTGATAAATACTACTCATGGGATATTATTTTAATGATTCAAACTTTTAATATGAATCTTATTATGATTGATATATAAATAGGGAAGAATATGTAAGTATAAATTAGTTGTGAAATTGATTGAATGAGCTTGAATAGGTCCTTGCTTGGTATTTATAAGATGGAAAATGAGTAGGTTTTATTTTGTATTTATATCATACCTTTTTAAAACATCTCATATAATTGTTAGATAATACAAATTGTTTGACCCATATGTTTTTAAATTTATTCAATTTGGATGGATATTGAGGTATAGACACTTGATAAGGAAGTTGGACACTAGTGTCGATGTTAGTGTTCCTTTGCAAAACACAAGTGTCTAATAGGGTAGAAAACTAATAAAGAAATATAACTAATAGTGAAGGATTTAAATGATTTTTTAATTTTTTTTAGTGTTCATGTGATATGGGTCATTATAATTATGGGGCCAATCTATACGAAAAGTATTTAGGCACAGTGAAATGGTGAACATAAGCCTTTCGGTAGCAAGAGGGTCTAAAACTGAAGGGTAGAGACTTGATTGGTATTTTTCAAGTGTAAAATACTAAGATGATATATATAATAAAAATTTAGTATATATATATTTAAATTTTCATTTCATGGACATTTTTACCATATGTTTGTTACAAATTTTGATTTTGAGTAACCTACACAATTAAAGTTTCTTACCCAAGACAAAGTGTATTGTATACACTTAGGTATAACTTTTCCTTTAATCTATAAATTCCATTAATATAATAAAAGGGGGGAATTTTTAAATACTAAAATATGGTATTAATTACTTTAAAATGACAAGATTGATATATATTTACCATGCATAGCTTACACACACAAATATGGTCCTAACTCGCCATCTCACCCTATCCTAGTGTTTTATATGGGTATGAACATTTTTTTACACTATTACACACATATAATAACCTTAATTTATATTTTAAACCTATATATGATCCTATATGTGCATGTACAAATGCTTAGTTTAGTCCTTTTATGAACTAGTTTATAATGTTAGATTGTGTTAATGTTGCTAGTTGATACTAATTTGAGCCTGATGGTACAGATCCTCTCCCAAAAATAACTAATTTTTATAATAAAATCACTCCTTGGTGTCAACCCATATTCCTTACATGTTGGTGGCATGATAAATTACCTAATTGGACACACATGAACAAACACATAAATATGTTTGTGCGTGTGCATGCGTGTGTGTTTATTATATGTGTGTGTAATATATACACACATGTATATATATATATATATATATATATATATATATATATATACACACACACACACACATGTGTGTGTGTGTGTGTGTGTGTGTGTGTGTGTGTGTATATATATATATATATCAAGGCCTAACTTTATGGGTGACTTGGCACTTATTTGGTACACATATATGCATACAAAATCCAAATCATTAGTTGCATTCAAATCGTGGTGGAGCATAATGACACAATCACACTTAGTGAAAAACTACATGTGGCATGATTTTCATCCTTAGAGTATCAAATATGTAGATAGAGGTCAATCAACAACGGGAGTGATTGGGTTCAATTCAATACATTAAACTTTATTTATTTTTGTAAGTTTATATCCCTCACAAGTACACCTAAGGTTTTACGTTGAAGAAGGCTATTTTTTTAGAGTTATACACATCATCATGGTTCAACATTTCACATATAGATATGTTATAGATAATAAAATGTGACCATTTATTCATAGACCTTTTAAAAAAAAAAAAATCACTATCGAACACTATAGATTGTATCAATAATAGATACTAACCCAAAGATGATGAAGACTACTTTTTGAAAATAAAAACACAATTTTAAAACTAGATGAATCACATGCCTAATTTAGTTTGTTTTCCACTCTTAGATCACAATAATAGTTAAACACTCAATCAAAAAAATTAAGTACTTATCCCTTTATTATAATTATTATATTTATCATATTCCACTTGTTAAACCATTGCAATTTGTTTCAACATTTTACATTCAAATTCATGCTTAAATTCTATATTTAGTAATTTGAATTAATATACTAGTTTCTATATTAATTAGATAAAGTAATCCATATTAATCCAAATTAGGGTAACATAGAGTGAAAAATAGTATCAACATAAAACCACATTCACCACTAAAAGGGGAACTTATGCTTATCAAAATATATCATTTGGATTGACTGATGTGGGTGCTACCATTCAGAGGGATATATATATAAAATTCAAAAGATTGATTAATAAAATAATATTGGTATTCCAAGATGGTATCATAGTTTTTTCCAAAATTAATGAGGATCATTTATCCTATATCTGATGAATATTTTAAAGGTGTCTGGAATTTGGTGTCTCCCCAAACTCAAGGAAATATATTTTTATTATGGCAAAGAAATATTGTTGGGTCACATTGTGTCCAAATATGGTATATAAATTGATTTAGAAAGGGTCATGTATATCCAAAAATTGAAACTATTGAAACATAATAAATCCCTATTATATTTACTTGTAAGGATTAATTTTGTAAAAAATTTCATAAGGGACTTCATAGTATTGATGAAGGATGTGAAACTTAGGTGGACCCCAAAAGTCAAAGATAACTTTGATAAAATTTGTTATTACTATAGACCCTATATTAATCAACCAATACTTTGAAAATCCGTATATTTTATATGCATATGGTGTCCAAAACAATATATAAACAATTTTAACTTAAAATAAAAATCAAGGTGTTAAACAACCAATTGCCTTCATGAGTTAGGTCTTGAAGAATTATGAAACTAGATATCGTTTCATTGAAAATAAAATGTATGAATTTGATAAAATAATTAAAAAAACTTAGACATATTCTATCAAACAATTATATATAGGTTAATTCCATTCATTTAGCTATCAAAGACTACATAATGGGAGAAGAGATGAGTGAGAAAAGAGTTCGATTGATAACCAAGATATTGGAATATGATACGCAAATCGCAACCAATAATTTTTTTTTGAGGAAGAGCCTTGTGTAAACATTTGGCTAAATATTTTATAGAACACCATGACCAAGTCTAATTTATAAAGGATGAAATTATAAATGAAGAGGAACAATCTCGAAATCAAAAGTCTAACTAGCTCCAACAATTAGCTTATTATCAAGAAACATGACATCATCCACCAAAACTTGACAGAGAAAGCAAAAGATGCTATAGTATCTAAGTTATTTCATTTTGGTTAATAAAAATAATATTATTTAAAATGAATATTTATGGGTTTTTACTTAGATGTGTTAAACCAAATCAAGTCAAAAAATGCTAGTATAATTTCATGAAGGGGATCTAGGTGGACATTATTCACCACATACCTCAACTAAAAAAATCATAAGAGTAGGTTAATATTAGAAGACAATATTTATAGATGTTCATAAATGTGTTTGAAAATTTAAATGACGTTTAAACTTTGTGGGAAATAAGAATAAGGTGGCATAATCTTTACAACCAATTTTAGCAGATCAACCATTTGCTTGATGGAGTTTGAATTTCATAGGAATAATAGCCCACCTTCTTTTGAAGGATAAAATTGGATATTCATAGCTACTAGATATTTTAAAATATGGGTTGAGGTAGTTGTGTTAAAGGAATCTTCCAAACTAATTATTGTAAAATTTCTTGAAGATATTGTAATTTTTTTGGGTGCCTCGCACACTATCATTAGTGATAATGTTATGGCATTTTTTGGAACCAAAGTTGTTAAGTTTTCTCTAGAAAAATATATTTTTTAAGAATTCATCAAATCACTACAAAAAATTGACACAACAAAAACACACACAAAAATGGATCATTCTTTTAGAATATATACTACATATCCTACATTGACTCATTTCCCATTTCCCATTTCCTAACCAACAATGTGGCATGAGACACATAATGCATCCAAATAAACTCACATGCCTAAATGACAGGGCATGTAATGCACAAGTGGTCACATGGTTGCTACACAACCATATTGGCCCCACTTACTCTAATTTTCCTACAGGATATAAACAATCCTAAAACTCCCTAAGTTGGCCTAACATAACCCATAACCCTAAGGTCTAAAAAGAATGTTATATTAATGTGAGGTAGGTTAGAGCAACCCCTGGATCAAATTACACTAACTCTTTATGGTGCCCAAAAGCATGTCTAAGTGATTATATTTAATCATAGGGATTAATTCACACATAAGTCATAATCAAAACTCAAATTTAAAATTGATTTAAATTCAAGGAAAGATCTCAACTAAAGATCGTACAGTCCACATATGACCTTAAAAGAGGTCTTAAATATCCCAAATAAGCCCTTTGAGGATATAACACTCAATCTCAACTATCAGATCAATTCAATCTTGACCTTTAGATTTGGTCAAAGGTAAGGAAGCCATAATAATAATTATGGAAGTCAATAAAGGCTCAAAACAAACACTAAGTCACAAAATCAGATTTTGGAATGGAGGGAGGAGGTGTTGGAGGATAAATTATCCATAGTCATCCCTCCTCTCCTTTCTCAACCTTGGATAATTTCCATTAATGGAGTCTCAAAGCTCCTATCCATTTTAAATTATTTACTTTTAAAATATATTTTTATACATGTATACATGGTTTTATTCTATAATTTCCCAACTTTTTGGAAATGTTCTAGGAGGTCTTAGTTTCTTATGGTTTCCAAAACTATCTTGGGAGATTCAAGCTTCCAAAACCATTAATGGCCACCAACAAGGTTAAAGGTAAAATTTTAGAATTTTTTTAGTTTTATAATTATTTTTTTATCAAATTTAAGGGGTCTCAAAAATAGTATGGGTTATATTTTGGGTTAGCCTATTTTGGGGCTCCCAAGATCCCATGATAGCCAATAAGGCCCAAACAGGCCTCCCTAGGAAAAAAAGCACAAGATGGAAAATATGAAGTTTCAAATCCAAAATCCACTTCTACATGGAATGGGATAAAATATTAATTGTTGAGTTGTGGAGCTAAAAGCTTCACCAGATGAGCAAATGCAGAGGTTGTTGGAGTTACACAGTTGCTGACATCGGTCAGGAGTCGACCAGAAGTTGCCGATGTCGGTTATGGATCGGCCGACGTCGGTCATATGCAGACAGACAAGGACCAATGTCGGTCATCTATGCATTCCAAAATTCTATTTTCGAGAGAAAAATAAATTGTTTTCATGCTAAGAGTAACTATTAGTATTGAGTCCGCGTTTCTATTTTTGGTAGGACAGATTTGAACCTTTGATTAAGAGGTGTATCTAATGGTGGAGAATGCATAGATCATGAATCCTAGTATTATATAATAGGGTTAGATCTTCATAGTTTGTATGAGAAAAAGTGTAGACAATTCAAGGATTGAATTGGTTGTAATTGAGAGAGAGAACTCTTGAGGGAAAGAGATCTGTACATCTGAGAGGTGTGGAAGAAAGAGAGATTTCTTCATTGTATTTCCTTTTGGAAGAGTTTAATACAAGTTTTTATTATTTCTTGTATCTCCTATTCTTTGCTGATTCTAATTTCTAGTTACTTATTATTTCTGGTTTAATTCCATGTTTAGTTGCTTATACAAAAGTAATCAATTGTGATGTACGATCCTAACAAGTTGTATCAGAGCTTGGTTCACTAACAAGGTTCATCAGATTGGATTAGTGTTTGTTGATTACAAGTTCACTCAGGGGTTTCTGATTGAGTGGGAGTAAAGCAATGGCAGAAAAAAGTAAGCTAAGAATGGAGAAATTTAATGGCAAGAATTATCAATTATGGAGGATGCAGATAGAAGATTATCTGTATCAGAAAGATCTATACTTACTGTTGGGCAGGGTTTCAAGCAAGCCCACAAATATGCAAGATAAAGAATGGAATGTTCTTGATAGAAAGGCTCTAGGATATATAAGGTTGAGCCTGGCATCTTCTATGATTTCCAACTTATCACAGGCAAAGACAATGGTAGAGTTAATGGATACTTTGGCAAATTTATATGAAAAACCCTCATCTTCGAATAAGGTATATCTTATGAAGCAATTATTTAATTTACAAATGCAGGAAGGTGGATCTGTATCTAGTCATCTTAATGATTTCCATGCAATAGTAAATCAGTTAAATTTAGTCAAAATAGTTTTTGATGATGAAATTAAGGCTCTCTTAATCTTATGCTCTTTACCTGAAAGTTGGCATAATTTGGTAATGGCAGTTAGTAATACTGCATCTGCTTCAAATATCTTGAAATTTGATGATGTTGTTAGTGTAATCTTGAATGAAGAAACTCGCAGGAAAAGCACAAGGGAAACATCAGGTAATGCTTTAAGTATTGAAAGCAGGGGAAGGCAAAGAGAGAAGGGCAAGCAAGGGAGATCAAGGTCAAAGTCAAAGATGAGAAGTAGATCCAAATCCAGAAATGGAAGAAATATAATCTGCTGGAATTGTGGAAAGAAAGGGCATGCAAAGAAAGATTGATGGTTGAAAGTTAAAGAAAAAAATTGGCATGAAGGTAAAGAAGAAGCAAAAGTTGTAGGTATTGTTGCACAGGATGCTCTTATATTTTCTTTGGATAATAAAATAGAATCTTGGGTTTTAGATTCTGGTGCCTCTTTCCATGCAACCCCAAATAGAGAATTTTTTAATGATTATCTCCATGGAGATTTTGGAATAGTCTATTTAGGGGATGATCAGCCTTGTAAAATTGTTGGCAAAGGAAAAGTGCAACTGAAATTACAGAATGGCAACATATGGGTGTTGAAGGATGTCATGCATGTACCCATCCTGAAGAGGAATCTAATTTATGCAAGAAAGTTGGGGGATGAGGGTTGCACAGTAACTCTCACAGCTGAATCTTGGAAAGTTTCCAAGGGTGCACTTGTATTAGCCAAAGGTAAGAGAGTAGGTACTCTTTATCTATGTAATTGTATTACTGATTATTCTCCTTCTATTTTATCTACTTCAGATGTAGATGCAAAGTTGTGGCACTGTAGGCTTGGTCACATGAGTGAGAAGGGAATGAATGTTCTTAAGTCAAAAGGTAACCTTTCAGATTTGAAAAGCATAGATCTAGATTTTTGTGAGCATTGTATTTTTGGGAAATAGAAGAAAGTAAGGTTTCTTAAAACTGGGTCAACAAAGAAGAAGCACAAGTTGGAGCTTGTTCACACAGACGTGTGGGGACCAGCTTAGGTAGCTTCTATTGGAGGATCACGGTATTATGTTTCTTTCATTGATGATGCTACAATAAAGTTATGAATTTATTGCATAAAGAAGAAATCTAATGTTTTTGACACATTTAAGAAATGTAAAGCTTTAGTTGAGAATGAAATAGGTTTGAGATTGAAGTGCCTTAGATCTGACAATGGTGGTGAGTACTGCAGCAATAAATCAACAGTTACTGTTCTATGAGTGGAATACGTAGGGAAAGAATGGTTCCAAGGACACCTCAGCAAAATGGAGTTGCTGAAAGGATGAATAGAAAAATAATGGAGCATGCACGGAGTATGAGGTTGCATGCTGGTTTGCCCTTATAGTTTTGGGCAGAAGCTGTAGATACTGTAGTTTACTTAATTAACAGAGGACCCTCTACTGCATGGATGGTGGAATTCTGGAAGAGGCTTGGATAGGTAAAAAGGTAGATATTTCTTTTCTCAGAGTTTTTGGTTTTAAATCTTTTGTGCACATTGATAAAGAAAATAGAAAGAAGCTGGATGCTAAATCTATGCGGTGCACTTTCATTGGTTACAGCTCTAGAGATTTCAGATTTTGGTTGTGGAATTTAGGAACGAACAAAATTATTAGAAACCATGATGTAGTTTTCAATAAGAAGGTGATGTACAGTGATCAGCTCAAGAGGCTGAATAATACTGAGCAGGGCAATGTTGATTTGGATGAGGTTATGATCCAAAATGAGCTCACAAGTAAAAATAATCACACATAGGAAAACACAAACATTGATGTTAGTCAGGAAGGAACCGATGTCGGTCAGATAGTAATTGATGTCAGTCAAGTAGAACCGATGTCGATCGGTTCTAGACTGAGAGATGATCGAGATCGGTCACTGACAGAAAGGAATTCGGGCAGACAACAAGCTGCGAATGAGTCTCAAACACTCATAAGGAGGTCTGAAAGGGTAAGTAAACCTCCAATTCATTATTCCCCTTTTTTATTCTACTTGTTGCTCACTGATAGTGGAGAACCAAAAAATTTTGATGAGGCAATGTAGGTAGAATCCCAAAAATAGTGGGAGCATGGCATGAATGAGGAAATTGATTCCTTAGAAGAGAACCAAACGTGGGTTTTGGTTGAGTTGCCAGCCAGAAAGAAAGCACTAAAAAACAAATGGGTTTACAGGTTAAAGGAAGGAGAGAATGGACAAATGAGACATAAGTCCAGGTTGGTAGTAAAGGGATTTGCACAGAAACCAGGTATTGATTTTGGTGAAATTTTTTCTCCTATAGTAAAGATGACTTCTATTCGGACTGTATTGTCTTTAGTTGCTATTGAGGATTTGCATCTTGAGCAGCTTGATGTTAAGACAACATTTCTTCATGGAGATTTGGATGAAGAAATATATATGGATCAGCTGGAAGGTTTTGAGGTCAAAGGTAAGGAGAAACTTGTGTGCAGGTTGAAGAAAAGCTTATATGGTCTTAAGCAAGCTCTAAGACAATGGTATTTGAGGTTTGACAGGTTTATGACAAAGCATGGCTTTAGTAGATGTCAATCTGACCATTGTGTTTATTTTAAAAGATTAGATAATGGTAAATATATTATCCTGTTACTGTATGTAGATGATATGCTTGTTGCAGGTTCACACATGTAGGATATTACTGAGCTTAAGGTAAAATTAGCTCACACATTTGCCATGAAGGATTTAGGAGTAGCAAAGAAAATCCTTGGCATGAGTATTAAGAGAGATAGGAAAAATCACAGTTTGATTTTGTCTCAAGAGGATTATGTGAACAAGGTGTTGGAGAGGTTTAATATGTAGGATGCAAAATCAGTAAGCACACCTATGGCTGGACACTTCAAGTTGAGAAAAGAATAGTATCCTAAATCACATAATGAGGTTGAATACATGAGTAGAGTTCCATATGCTTTAGTAGTTAGGAGCTTGATGTATGCAATGGTATGTACTAGACCTGATATTGCCCAAGCAGTGGGAGTTGTCAGCAAGTTTATGGCCAATCCAGGAAAGGAACACTGGAAAGCAGTTCAATGGATTCTCAGATATCTGAGAGGGACCAGTAGTAGGCATTTATGCTAGGGAGGGTCAAACACTTCTCTACATGGGTATGTAGATTCGGATATGTCAGGTGACTTGGATGGTAGGAGAAGCACCATAGGATATGTGTTCACTGTTGGTGGAACGACAGTTAGCTGGATTTCAAAGTTGCAGAAGGTTGTTGCCTTGTCTACTACAGAGTTAGAATACATTGCAGTCACAGAGGCTAGCAAGGAAATGATATGGATGACACAGTTCATGGAAGATTTGGGAAAGGAGCAAAAGAGTTACATATTATACAGTGATAGTCAAAGTCCAATTCATTTGGCAAAGAATTCAGCCTTTCATTCAAGAACCAAACATATACAACTTAGGTACCACTTCATTAGATAGGTATTGGAGGATGGTGAGTTGAAGTTGGAAAAGATCCATACAGATAAGAACCCCACTGATATGTTAACAAAGCCGATAACAAAGGAGAAGTTAAATCTTCATTCAACTTTTGTTGGTCTTCAAGATTGAACTTGAAGATGGAGAAATGAGCTAGAGGATGTTGATGTATAAGTACAGGTGCAGTTGTTTATCTCCAAGTGGGAGATTGTTGAGTTGTGGAGCTAAAAGCTTTACTAGATGAGTAAATGCAGAGGTTACTGGAGTACACAATCACTGACATCGTCAAGAGTCGACCAGAAGTTGCTGATGTTGGTTATGGATCGGCCAATATCAGTCATATGTAGATAGACAGGGACCAACGTCAGTCACCTGTGCATTCCAGAAGTCTATTTTTGAGGGAAAAATAGATTGTTTGCATGATAAGAGTAACTATTAGTATTGAGTCTGCATTTCTATTTTGGTAGGACAAATTTGAACCTTTGATTAAGAGGTGTATCTAATGGTGGAGAATGCATAGCTCATGAATCCTAGTATTATATAATGGGGTTACATCTTCATAGTTTGTATGAGAAAAAGTGTGGACAATTCAAGGATTGAATTGGTTGTAATTGAGAGAGAGAACTCTTGAGGGAAAGAGATCTGTAAATCTGAGAGGTGTGGAAGAAAGAGAGATTTCTTCATTGTATTTCCTTCTGGAAGAGTTTAATACAAGTTTTTGTTGTTTCTTTTATCTCCTATTCTTTTCTAATTTTAATTTCTAGTTACTTATTATTTCTGGTTTAATTTCGTGTTTAGTTGCTTATACAAAAGTAATCAATTGTGCTATAAGATCCTAACATTAATGGGGACCCCTTTTGGTTTCTCTCACCTCTAAGCCATGGGATCTCCATAATTAAGGTTACAAAATAGGCCAATTAGGTTTCAAAATAGGTCTAAAAAGATCCTTGAGGGAAAGAGACCATATATATATAATTACTTTGTTCTAGGCCTTTAAACTTTCTTTTTGCATAAGAGGGCAAAAAATGGAGGGGGGTCACTTTTGGGGTCACCCTGCCTCTTGGTTACTAAGTCTCAAAATCATCAATAAAAACTAGGAAGATTAGTTGAAGATGTTCTAGTTTTAAACAAAATAATACACATGTTAAAAATTTAAAAAAACATAATGGTTTAATTTTAAAATTTAAAAACAGTGGTTTATTATAATGAGAATCTAGTGATTAGTCATTCTAACTACCACAAAAATGGTTAGAAGGCTAATAGCTAAGCTAGTTGCTCAACCTATATACACATATGCTGACAATTTAAATCGATAGACTACTCACATGCCCTAATTACCATTGACCCTATGACTAATTAGCCACCTTGAAAAATTGACATGCACTTATAGCTAAACATGCATAACATGCAATCCCATGGGGACCATTTCTTAACCCATTCAACCTACCCTATGAAAAGGGTTCAGTACCTCTTAGAGGGCATGTGGTAAATGAAAACTACCCTATAGGGGTATATTTTTAATAAAATCATAGCTTGCTATCTTGGAGGTAGAAGTTATGAAAGCAGTAGTGTTGGGTTTATAAAATCCATAACTTCATGATAAAATTATTTCTAACCTTCCAATGCACATTTTACATGTAAATCAATTAGACAAAGATAAGGCAATTTCAAAAAGAAATATAAGGGTTTTTAGACTATAAACTTTAATAATTAATAAAAATTCACCCTTAACTTCAAAAATTATTTCATAAATTGTAATAAATACTTGATTACACACTATAAAATACAATAGAAACTGGGAAAAATAGAAATGATGTTAAGTGCACAAAAAATTATGTGAATACAACTAGCCTTCTATGGATTCACACAAAACTATGCATTTTGAAATTTTAGGAAAGATAACACATTATTTTTAGTCAATTATAAAATTATAGAAATATACATGTCCATTCCATAATATAAAATTTGAATTTGGAACATAAAATAATAATTTCATTATTTTTACAACTCAATACGCTTACTGGGAAGAGTAGGAAAGCAATAAAGAACATAACACTATAAAATGACTATTAAAATTTTAAAATAAGACTAGACAAGGAATGGTCACTATAAATATGCATCTAGGAGGTTATAAGTTAAACTATACAAATGAGGATTCCATTCTTTAAAACTAGCATATAAATAAATGAAAACAAGTTTTAAAATTCCAAAATATCACAATGCAGCCATACAAGTTTCCAACACAAATAGACCCACCAAATGAGAATAAAAACATAGGGAATTCCTCACTCTTATTCTACCATCTCTTGGCCATGGGAAGGCATACATATCTTCCACCATGCCAAATAATACACACGAGGGCATATAAATTTTAGTTCCATAGTAGCTACTACCAATACACACTAAAACTAGATAGGAAGGTATGGGAACTTAGTTCCACCACCACTTCTACTACGTATAATAAATATCACATAGGAGTACATGGGAACCTGGTTCATTGCCACATACACTAAGAATGAGAACATAATAAAGCAAGGAAATTTCACTCATTTGGACAACCTAACAATGTCAAATTAAAAAAATAAATGTATTTTTAAAACATCCATTAAGATTACAATGGATTATACATATCCAAGGCCCAAGTGAGAAATGAAACCAATATGGTGGCCATAGGCACAATCATGACAAACAATGGTAAAAGTAGGGTAGGCCAAGTGGCCCTACACCTCTTGAAAATGAGTAAACTCAAAGGAAATAAAGAAAATAACTTAAACAAAATTAATGCAAATGGACACAAAATCCTACCTTAGTTCCTTATTGAATCCACTCAAGAACACCTTTAACAAACTTGGGAAATGGATAGCTTCCTCCTTCTCTAAGATCTTCTTCATTCTCCTCCTCCTCTTTCTCCTTCTATTCTCCACTCCAAATTTCCAAATATCCCAAATGAGCAAAAAAATTATCAAAGAAGGCTTTCCTTCCTCATATAGGATCAACTCCATTCTCTACAAGATAATGGTAAGGTGCCATATATTCATTCCCATCCCTTAGATCATGGTATAAAGTCTTCCCCATCCATAACTCCACTCACAAGCCCATGTGGGAAAGTAAGAAAGTCCATACCTCAATAAATAGAATCATTATCCCAAGTCATAAATGGCACATGGGCTACCCTAAAATTACTCTAAGGCTCCTTCAAATACTCTCCCACCTTCAATTTGGTCCAAGGGAAAAAAATATCAACACAAAATATCTAAAACTTAATTTATAACACTCTAAAAATTTGGATATCTCAACCCATCCTAGTTTTGAGTCAAAGGGCCCCATTTAAGTGGCTTAAAAGTTAATTAATTCAATAAAACTTAAGGATAAATCCCAATGTTAATGAAAGTGTGAATAGTATCTAGGGGGTGAATATTTCTAGATGGGTTAATGACGTCTACAATTCTGACTAGGTCTGCAATTATACAAAGGTAAGTGCATAAAGTTGGGGGACAAAAAGGGGCCTACCTGTGGACATGTTTTTCCCAAAAATTGATAAATTTGAACTTATATAAATAATATGAGATGGTTACACTCAAAATTAGAGGATGGTGTAAGAACATGAATTATATAATTTTGAGTCTAGTTTCCAAAACACTATTTTTTTCAAAAATGGTTAAGCATAGCTAGGTCAAACATATAAATTTTGAATTGAACTCCTATTTTTTTAGAAAAATAACATAGACAACTAGTCATTTGACCCCTCATTTTTTGAGAATCATTTAATATTGTTTAAAATGGTTTGGTGAAGATTTAGATAAGATAATCTAGTTTGTAACCTATATTTTTTTATAATTTTTCAACTAATATTTTTTTTAATTAATTTATAAGTAAATAGATCTTGAAATTTGACAAAAAAATGGATAGCCATCCATGCAACCCCTCGTAACCACCTCCAAAAAACAAAAAATAGTTTTTTTTATGTATGTAAAATTAGGACTAGTTTGTAACCAAATTATTTTTTTTGAATTTGGATCAATAAAAAAAATATACACAAACATATATAAGCATGTATATTTGTGGCATGTAGTGGCCTAAAAATGTTATAGTTAGAAATCAACATAGAATGAAACCTTAAAATAGTCTAAAAATCATAAAAATCATATATTTGGAAAGAGGAGAGCATGCTTATCATTGTGGTAATAATTTTATGAATTATGTCAATGAAATTCATATTCTATTCAGTGATGGAAGTTGTTTTTTGTTATTTTATGTGAAAATCTTACATTCAGATGTGTGTTAACATGTCCAAGACTTTGGCTCAGGAATCCAATCCATTTTTGAGCCAAAGGTTGGGATTTGAATTCAAAATTACAATAATGCATACACATACACTTTAAGTAACATGTGTTTTGGTTTATTAAAATAAATGTTAATCTTACATTTATATTGTTACTTTTATATTATTTATAGTTTAAATTTATTTTAGTAAATATAATAAATTAGGGTCACTCTGCATCTAATAAAGCAAATTGCATGCCTTACAATGTGCAGGATAGTTTTTCAAAATTCAATATGGTCAGTATTGAGGCATTTTTAGGATCTCAATATTGAACCTAGGGATTTCAAGGCATAAATTTTGCAATTAATGTCTAATTTTGGTAAACATATAGTTATTTCTTAGGTTTTTATGCCCTCTAGATTGTTTTTGGTCATTTCTAAGAGTCCTAAGTTTGTCAAAATTGAAGTGTACAAACCCCTTAATTTAAATTTAATTCAAAGTGGTGGGATTTAAACAACATAGGCCACATTGATGACTTGTACACATCAAACAACCACTTTGTGTTCATTTCACTTGTTCATCATCCCTCCCTCATCCCTAATCACTTTATCCTCATCCCTTATCATACCTAATAACTCACACCTTGTCCCTCATCCCTAATCACTTTATCCTTGTCCCTTATCAACTCTAATCACTCACACCTTGCCCCTCACATCTTTAATCACTCCCTCATTGACCCTCATTATCCCTCATTATCTATATTCACTACCTTGTCATCCCTAATCACTACCTCATTGACCCTCACCATCCCTAGCCATTGATTCAGCATCTCTTATCATACCTAATCATTCCATCCTTGTCCTTAATAATTCCCAATCACTCCCTCCAAATCCCTCATCATCCCTAATCAGTCATTCATTGACCCTCACCATCCTTCATAATCCATAATCACTCTTATCATCCCTAATCACTCCCCCTCATCCTTAATAATCCAAAACCACTCCTTCCTCATCCTTAGTGACCTCACCATCACTCATAGACAACAAGGTAACCATATAATCACTTTTTAGGTTTTTGTGACTTCTGGATTTCTTATTGGCATTTGTAGGAGTCTTAGGTTTTTCAAAATTGAAGTTTACAATCCACTCACTTTGCATTCAATCCAAAGTGGTGTGATCTAGGTAGCATAGGTCACATTGATGACCTATGCACATAAAATGACCACTTTATGTGAATTTCACTTGTTCATTTTTCCTCCATAATACCCAATCACTTCTTCCTCATCCCTCATCAATCTTAGTCACTCTCTCTTAGTTCTTCATTTTCCCTAATCACTCCCTCATTTACCCACACTATTCCTCATCATCTTTAATCACTCCCTCATCATCCCTAATCAATCCTTAATTGACCCCATATTTGAATTCTCTTTTTCTCTTTGTCATTGAGATTATGTTCATAGTAGACTAGATTTCCAAATAGATCTAGGAAGGTGGTCACCAATATGATAGAGTGTGTTCTAATTTGGTATCCAATGGAATGTTTTCCCAACCCAACTCAATCTATACCCAACCCAATCTATACCCAACTTGATCTATGAAGGGAATAAAGGGCATATGCCTTAGTCTAATGTATCGGTCAGGGTCTACTTAGAGCTTGGGCATCACCCAATCAACCCTAAATGCTAAAGTGGGGCCCTATCATTCTTAGAGTATGATCCATTTATACAAATTTATGTCAAATAGGGTGAGTCATAATATATTTTAGCCTATAAGGTGAGTCAAAATATCTTATCAACAACCTCATCTTCTAATATTTATAAAACTTATGATTTTGGATCAGTCCTCTTTCTATTGATATTTATCTAAGCCATTTTTGAAAATATTTGTTCTTTACCCATCTATAAATGATGAGGAAAAATCATCTTTCTCACAATAAGACTGCCTTACGTTCAATTTTCTATCTACACATTCTTTTAATAAATTATTATCATTACCAACATGTTATGTTATTTGAATTTAAATTTTCCCATATTCATAACCAAATTTTATACAAACTGATGTAGACATGAATGAGGGGGTCTAGCTAATGGTCACCTTATTCTAGTCCAACATAGACTCAACATATTTTCATGAACACAATCTTAGTCATAACACATTCAAACTTGAACCCAAATATTATGTTTTATTTAATTAAAATGATAATGTTACAAATATTAACACACACACACACACACACACACACACACACACACACACACACACACACACACACACACACACACACACACACACACACACACACACACACACACACACACACACACACACACACACACACACACACACACATCAATCAATAATCTTGCATTAAAACATAAATTATAAAATTATAATGGCAATCCTTTAAAGGAATACATTAAACCTTATGTTGGCATATGTGTTGTCATTGATGTTCAAGGCTTGATGTCATGTGTGAATTGATGTCAAGATTAATTATAAAGTGGTGATGTCATAGTATGATTAGTTTCATTGATGTCAAGAAGGCTAAGAAAGGTAAGTATTATTTGAGGCTTATCATGTTATATCTAGCATGTTGATGTGGTTTTAGGTCAAGGTGACATTACAAGATGGTAGAGCTCATATAGGTAAGTTGATGGATGTGTTTAGTAATGTGATAATGTTTTATAGGCCCTATGGGGTGTTAATAATTCTTAGAGTGATTATGGAAGTGAAATGAATTCATTAGAGCAATCATGTGAATGTATAGGTTCTCCTAGTCATCTTGGTAAATCAAACTAAGTAGATTGATGATGTCAAAATTCACATGTATGAAGGTGTAAAAATAAATAGGTAAATGGGTTTGTTCCAATTTTTTCCTAGATCATGTGGTTAAAATTTTAGGTCTTGATATGGTATCTATCAAAAGATATGAAGGTACAAAGTTAGCTTTCCATGCAGATTGTAGTCTTTCCCATACTTAGCCAAAGTTACTCTAGTAGACTATGATGTGACAAATACCATCAAGTTAAAACCTTTGGAAATAGTTTTTATTGAGGGTAAAATCAAGGTTTCCAGGTGTCAAAATCTAGATCATTTGAATCAAGGATCTAATGGTACGCATTTAATCATAGATGGAGATCTAATGACGAACATGAGGTCAATAAATCAAAGAATCCTAAGATTGTACATGGGAATAATAAGTGGAATAATAATGTTTTAATACTAAAAATTAGGTTCCATAGAAGGCACGTGGGACTTCCAAGTGGTGTAATAACATAGATTCTAATAGAAGGGTCCATAGAAAGCACGCGGGGCTACCAAGTGTCTCAATCTTGGTAGCATTGATCAAAGATCAATGGTTATAAATTGAAGTTAAAGACTAGGTGAATTTCAAGTAGATAAAAAACAATATTTTATCAATTTTATAGAAGGAATGAGATGGAGACATGTGTCTAAAGCTTTTTCTTTACATAGTGAACATTGGAATTTAAATTAACAAAGGAAAACTAGTATGTATTGTTTGAGCTATAACTTTTGGTGTATGATGAATTTGATTATGGTATAAAATTATAAGTGATAAATGAATATAAGGAACATCCAAAAAAATTGGTTATAATGTCTTAATATATGTACAATTTAATTTATTGATCTCTAAAGGTGATTATGGGTTTGACCATCTTCTGCAAGTGACCCAAAAAGGATGTTTGAATTTGTTTTGATGGTGTTTTGATATTTCATGATGAATTATCTATTGAAGAGTATTGTATAATTCATGAGGATCATCTATATGATTTTTGTAGGTTTGACCAATCCATATTCAATATGAATAAATTCTTAGATGTTAACTATTTGTTTGTTCATGGTGTTACTGTGTACAAGACTATTGTTTGAGTAGGTTTTGCATATATAGAAGAGTGTAGTGATGAATGTAATCACTTAAATATGTCTTAGGGTTCATGTAGAGTGTAAATATGTATTTTTAAGTGTTATTATTATAATTTACTCGATTAAGTGATAAAAGAGTGAATATGTCTCCATGAGAACTATAAAGGCTACTAAGGCCTAATTGAAAAGTGTAGATGCTTAAGGGTAACCCATGGATGTTATGGCCAACCTATGAGTGTGGTATGGAGATATGTCTTAGTGTGATAGAAACCTGAAGGGTTAAGGCAAGTCTTATGGTTGACCAAGAAGATAATATTCATGAAGGTTCTATAAAGAGTGAAATCAAAGGAGATGGTTTCTAGAGTTTTTATGTGTTGAGAGAGTGGAAGATAGAGTTGTGAAGCAAAGAAAGAGGAGAGGAAGTGTGCCTAGAGGATGGATTAAAGAGAAGATCTAGTTGAGGACTATGTGTATGACCTATATGTCATAATTCTAATGTTATAATAGTGTACTTTTAGGATTGAAGATTGAGGATGAGTGAAGAGGTCTAGAGTGATCCAAAAGGTGTTTTGGATGCCTTGCTTCTATATGGAATATTGAGAGAGTGTGAAGGTTTGAAATAGAAATTTTAAACATTATTTTTACATCAGATTAAAAGGCAATTATATTTTTGGATCTTTTGATTTCATAGGTGTTGTGTGGGTGCTCAACATCAAGAACAAGTTGGTGCTTGTTCATGCTTAGGGGTGGGTGTTCCTTGTGAAGTGGGTGCTTCACCAAAAGGTCTCATGTTTGTGATCATATTATAGGATAATTAGTCCATGTGTTTTTAGGATTAACAGTGTTTTTTATTCCTCATGAGGGTTTCTTATATAATTCATGTATTGTGTGTTTGATCTTGCATCATCTTTTTATCTCATTGTTATAAATGACTTGTAAGCTTTATGAATGTTTATGATGATTGATTAAGGATTAAAATGATTTGAATTGAAGTTTGGATTATCTTTCATCACTGATTCATACCCCCCTCTCAGTGATTTTAGCTCTAACACCTTCCTCTCCTCTCAAATATTTATCAAAAAATACTCTGCTTGTCTTTTGATATTGTTATCACATGAAAAAGAACACACATCAAAATCCCATAATAGAATTGATATAAATCTCTCCACTCTCAGCTCATGATAATAGTCACTATGTTCTTCTTTTACATGGAATCTTTCCCAACCACACTCTCTCATTTATGATTTTTCTTCTTGAATAACTAAATCCTATAAGTTTATCTTTATTATTCCTTGAATACAATCCAAATTATTTGACTTAGATATCTTATAAATTAATCTAAATATTAGAATGCCTCTTAAAACTCCTAAGAAACTTGAAAATGTTCAACATCAACAAACAAATCATTTTAGGCCATTAATCTATTTTTTCGTTCAATGGAGGTAGAGTTATTATCTAATACATAGTGTCAATTATGAAACCACCTTGGTATTTGAAAAAATACCCTTTAGTGCACATTACTTACCTATAAAACCACCTCAATAGTTTTGAAACCACCACTTAAGCTTGAAAAACTAGCCTAATAGTTTCATCATTGTGCAACCCTAAATTTTTTAAAGGCCATATAGTTTGCATATAAACTCTAAATGAGATGACATTTTTTGAAAGTACATAAAGTTTTGAGGATAATATAAATGTTCAATAAAATTATGATTTTTTTTATTTTTTATGTTATATGATGTTTTTTCTTCTACACCAAAACCTATCACTTTTAGGTCTTTGAAGGGCACGACCACTTCTTGAATGTCATTAAAAGTTGAATAACTAAACAAAATCAATGGAAACCTTGTTTATTGTTGAAAATGATCTTCCATGATGTTATTGATTCTACTAAAATTCTAGAGTAAAACATTATCTAAATGTTTCATTACAAGTTTTGCATGGATAAATTCAACATTCATCCTATTTGAAAAAATTTAAGTCTGTGGTTGATTTTTTAGAGATTGTTTGCTTTGGGAGAAAACTCTTCAGAATCTAGAATAATGTGGACAAGAAAATGTTATAGAGGCATCATTGATTATGTAGGTTGTTCCTTATACCACTTCAATAAGTATAGGAAACTCTAATTGTGATATTATATTTAAATATTTCTAGTAACATGTTTTACATCCCATATGCACTATTGTGAATACATCTAATTTTGACTTAACCTTGAAAAGGCTTATAGTTAATTTAATTTCACATGCTTAAGATAGTAATATAGTATGTTTATTCTTCGGTGATCTATATGTTTGGTATTTAGGTCCTAACTATGCTAAAAATCTACTAGACTGAATTCACATTAAGAAAAAAAGTAGAATTTTTATTTAACAATATAAAATTATTGTCAAATCTTTCCCCTAGTTTTGTTGACTCAAAGTTGATCATGCTCACAATATGAATTGTAGTTGATTGGCTATCTATCAACCTTTTCAAACTATGTTCAATCTCTTTCGAATGTAGTATGATAATAAACATATAATAATTATTATGATGTTATATATGTATTGAATAGTGCCAGGGGGTATAAATCCCTAGCTCAATTATGGGTCCTGATTGTTTTGTCTTTAATTCAAAAAAAATGAACAAAGTAATAACCCTCTCTATTTTCTCAATAGAGTGTGCATGAATGATATACTTTTGAGTATAACATCATTCTTGATAGAACCCATTTTTTAGACCATAGATGGGGGTGGTATAAGGAATAAAGTATAAGGAATATATTTAGTAAAATGATTTGGTGTTTATCTTGATAATTATTATCATATATTTTTTAATTCCACCATCCCTCATAATGTCTCTAATCACTCCCTCATCATCCCTAATCATTGCTTAATTGTCCCTCATCATTCCCTCCTCATCCCTAATCACTCCCTCATTGACCCTTACCACCCCTCACCATCCTCATCATCCCTAATCACTCCCTCATTGACCCTAACCATACCTCATCATCCATAATCACTCCATCATCCTTAATCACTCCCTCCTCATCCTCATTGACTTTAACCATCCCTCATTATCCATAATCACTCCTTCATCATCCCTAATCACTACCTCATGAAACCTCATTATCTCTCATCATCCCTAATGACCCCCTCATTATCCCTCACCATCTCTACTCACCTCCTCTTCATCCCTCCTCATCCCTAATCACCCCTCCAATACCTTTATGGTGGGTGTAATGGCTTCTCTCTTGTGTCTGATTGGATTGTGTTTTAATTCTAATTTTTTTTCACTCAAATAAGGCCCAAGGAAAATCTTATTTCATTCATCCTATGTTACTCAAATAATAAAATTAGAGATATCATTTGATTATCTAGGGTACAACAAAAAAAAATTATGCCACATCAGGTTGGGTATAGATAAAATTAGGTTGGAAAACACACTCTACCAGATTGGTTCTCACCTATTTATCTATCTATAAATCTAGTCTCTTTAGACATACTCTCAATGACATATAGTAAAAATAAAAAGTCAACTATGGGGTTGGGATTTAAATTCTAAAGAGTCTCTAGTCACCCCTACCTATATAGATACAAATTTGGATTCTCAACTCTAATATTGGGATTCTTGGCTACCCAAATCCCAATCTAGATATGTAAGTAATACAATTTATTCCCACCCTTTTCTCAATTTCTTACCTATTTGTTATAACCTGGGGATATGGATACACTCTCTCTTCATGCTCTAGACATGGATCACCATATATATCTTTGAATCCCACCAGACAATCAAATAATATCTTTGAGTTCCTTATTTGTGTGAAAGAGGATGAGTGAAATAAAATTTTATTTTAGACTTATTTCACTGAGTAAAATTTGGAATTATAACATAAGCCAATCGGGCACAAGTAAGAAGCTATTGTACCCACCATTAAGGTATTAGAGGTATTAATTAAGGATGAAGAGGTGATGTAGGAGAATATACAATATTGAGCAATCTTGCATTGTAAAAAACAAAGTGGATTATTCTTTTCATTATTTATTTATTTTCCTTAGTTTTGGTGTGCTTCATTAGTGGAGTTTACTTCCTTGATGTCCATGTTGGCCATTATCCTTGTGGCTTGTTTGTGTTTGTGCTTGAAACTTTAGATTTCAACATTCATTCATGCATAGTTGTGTTTGTCTTGGACTTTTGGTTAACAAATAAACCTTTTATGTTCATTGGTTTACTCGTTGGTGAGATGTTGTGACTTGTGCCTTTTTATTTGGATTGCATTAATCAATTCATTCTTGGTGAAACATTTTATTCACTGTCTATGTTATTCGAGTCATATTTCCCAGATTGAAAATTTGAATTTTTTGGTGTACTTATGTCTCTTGTATAATACACAATGTTATTCAATAAAAGAAAACTTGAATGGGTTTGTAGATGCCTTTTATGTTACTTGATAGTGGTAATTGAAGTGGTGAAGCTCACATAAGCCTTATAAGCTCCTTACTTTATCACCTTTAGTGATTGGATTTTTTCCTTCAATGGAGTCTCTTGATGAGTCAAGTAACAAGTGATTATGTTATTTGGGTTTAAACACCTACATAAGTCTATGTTTAAAGACAAGTCTTAAAGTAATGATTTATCAAAGCTTAATTTCATACTAAGCATTTAACATGATATGTTGTTTCACAGAGTAGTATGTAGTAAGGTAATCCATGACTAGGTTGTGAGGAATCAACATGGCATTTGACTGTGTTTTTCTAAGTTTGGAAGCCCACATACATATTTTATATATACAAGTGTTTTCATAATGGTAAATGAGTTATATTTTATGTAAAATATATAAAATGAATATGAAACCCAATAGGTCTGCATTATGTATAATATTTAAATGACAAATTTTGTTTTCTAGTGAAAAACATATTCATTTTATTTTATTATGCTCTGAATCAAACTACATTTGAACCACATGTAGGTGAGTAATGGGTTTGGTCTTTCTTATGTGTCATGTGGTTTTGGAAAATACATGTGATGATATTGAAGCATCAAGAGAAGAGAAAGTCATAAGATGATAATTTAATTGTACCCCCATTCTCATTTTATAAGAAAATAGACATTTCATTAGAGGGGTCAGCTAGAAAAATAGAGGAGAAGACTAGAATTGCATGATATTTTGATTGTCTTCATCTAGGAGGCTTGTTAGACTACCATTACAAAGGTAGAGGTCATTGTATGAACTATAGGTTTTTGTCTATTATTTTCCTCCATGTTGTCTATGTAATAAGCCCAATATTGGCATTAATTAAATCTAATTTTTTTTATATTAATGCAATTATTTTGATCTCTATTATGCAAACCTCAATTATTTGATGATATGCCTATGTGTCTATTTGTGTTATTGAACCCATGCAACATGGGAGTTAATTTCAGGCCTTAAATGATCTCCCCCTCTTAATGTGTTCACCAAGAGGGATGAGAAGGGATGAGGAGGTAGTGAGTAGGGATGATTAAGGATGATGGAGTCATTAGGTATGATGAAGGATAGTGAGGGTCAATGAGGGAGTGATTATGGATGATGAGGGAGTGATTAGGATCAATGAGGGAGTGATTAGGGATGAGGAGGGATGAGGAGGTATTTACTAATGATGATGAGGTATGATGAAGTAGTGATTAAATATGATGAGGGATGGTGAGGGTCAATGAGGGAGTGATTATGGATGATGAGGGCTGAGGATGAAGTGATTAGGGATGATGTATGATGATGAAGTAGTGATTAGGGATGATGAGGGATGGTGAAGGTCAATGAGGGAGTCATTATGGATTATTAGAGATGATGAGGGATGGTGAGGGTCAATAAGGAGTGATTAGGTACAATGAATAATGAAGAGATAAAGATGAAGGGTGATTAGGGATGAAGAGGAAGTGACTAGGGATGACAAAGGGATGATGAGCAAGTGAAATTAATACAAAGTGTTTATTTGATGTGTGCAAGTCATCAATGTGATATTTTCTTCCCTAATCACACCACTTTGGATTGAATTCAAAGTGAGTGGTTTGTAAACTTTAATTTTGACAAATCTAGTACTCTTATAAATGCTAAAAAATAATCTAGAAGGTATAAAAACCTAAAAAGTGACTATATGTTTACAAAAAATGGACATCAATTGCAAAAGTTATGTCATGAAATACCTAGGTTCAATATTAAGAACTTGAAAACATGCCTACGTACTGACCAGATTAGATTTTTTTTAAAATATCTCCCACATCATAAGACACATAATTGTGAGACCAACTCTATCAGATGTAAAGTGAACCTAATTTATTATATTTACTAAAATAAATTTAAAGTATAAGTTTACATTTATATTTTTACACTAAAAATTTATTTTATTAAACCAAACCACCTACCCCTTCCTATATTTAACATTTTTTTAGTACATGTTTTAGCATAATGTGTATGCATTCCTTTCACATAGCACAAAATACTTGAATTCCCTTTTCAATTTATTTTTTGGCTATGTTAACATAATAAGTACATGTTATGTACTAATAACATGTACATGTTATGTACTCAGAATGTGTATGTATTATGGTTATAACATGTACATGTTATGGATAACATATATGAGTCTAAATTTAGATAATGTGTACACATTATGGATTTAGGGTAAATGTCCATAGAATTATCCCCCACTTCATGTAATTACATACAATGAGTGGTTTAGGTTGGAGGTAGGGTTAATAAGACATGTCACGATTCTACCCATGATGTTCTTGTACTCGACCTTAATCCTATTTCCCTTGTTGGCTTCCCTTTTCACATGCATAATATTGTAGACACAGAATGCCCTACCCTAGGTAGTCAAAGTTACAAAATATAAAAATACAAATTATCTCAATATAAACAAAAATCACATGATATATCCAAAGCATCACATATCAATGGTGATAAAATAATACATCTAAACATATGTATACTAAAATACATGCTCACAAACAATAACTCTCATGTATGGAATCATCAAAAGGAACAACCAAATAGTGTAAGTAAAATGATATCAATACATATAATAATAATATAATCTAATAATATAAACATTATTTTATAAGTAAAACATAATTTCTCATACAATATAGAATCATTGTCTTAGTCCTGAGGACTTAACAACACCTTATAACATATAGAATCTTTGTTTCAATCAATAAGACTCAATAATATATCAAGTCTCAAAACACATAAATCACATATCAATAAGATGTTTTTACAACACAACGTGTCTAAAGTAAGCACTATGAAAATAGGGGTCTCACATCCTTCCCTCTAGTTCTCACATTAGATGGAAAAAGACCATAATGATTTAATGATAAGGAAAATTTCTGAATTACTAAAGCTGGAATAAATAAAGTAGATAACTAGGAATAAATTAAATAATCACCATCAACCTATGAATTATATGTTCAATAAAATATCCTCCTCTCAAAATTTCAAACAAGGATTTTTTTCCTAAAGTGGAATAAGGACTGGTCCAAGCCTAGATGGCATGCAACATTTGACACTCTCAGGAATGTTCCATATCAAATTATTAAATGTGTAACAGGTAATGCATTTTGATTATCAAAATTAAAGGGAGAACAATTTCAAATCCTAGTAAATGGGATATACCTCAAATATTATCCACACTATACAAAACAATTCCACTTGTAAATAATTTTTTCTTGTCTACTTCTTTTGGCCTTGATTTATTTTTTTGCTTCTGTTGGGCTTGTTAGATCATTTTGTTCTCTATATTATTTTATACATATTTTTTTTCCTATGATTTTGATGCCATATAATGTAAACCTTCTTGAAATCAATGGACAAATGTTGTTTTTTTGAGTTAGCATGGTGTAATCTCTCAACTGTTCCACATAAATGAGTTGATATTTTGAAATTCATTCAAAATGAAAGGGTAATGTAAAATCTTGTATACAACATGTGGGCCACAACAATATTTATATATCCAAGAAGGAAGGTTTACTTACCATAATTTATTCCAAAATTAATTAGTGTATTAATTATCACATATATCCATTAAAGAGGTAGTACAAAGAGGTGTTCAATTAAATGAGCAAATGATAGGATAAAATATAAAAATGCCTTTAAAAACAATGAATGGAAAAAAACAAGCCTAAGCAAGGAAAAATCAATATTCATGATTCATAATAAGTAGATGGGGCCTTCTATATTCAAAGCGATCATTGAAAAACTCTGAGTAATTAATAAGAAAATATGACATTATAAGTGAAACAAAAAGCACAACACATAGGAGAAGAAAATCACTTTGTTTAAGGAGCACTCAATGGTTTTTTAATCACCTAAAAGTGGTATTTGAGTGATAAGAGTGCTAATTGAGACTACATATGCCTATATTATCACTAAACCTATCCTAGATCCAATTATCACACTTATCCAACCTTCATATAGGCCACATACATCCCTAATGATCTCAAATGCAATCCCAAAGCCTCATTTCCTAATCCTGGCCCTCCATGCCTAATGTTATGCTAGATATACAATAGCACCACATTAAGGACACTAGATCCACATGGCATTAGTGTCCCCAAAATGGTACCTATGTCCTTTACCCTAGCTTTCCTAAATGAATATTTATTAAAAGTAAAACCCATCTAAGGTTGGTCTAGACATGTTTTATTATCCACACAAGCAATATAACATTATAAATACATGAAATTTATCCCTCTATCCAGTAGATAGAAATTAGAAGAAAAATACCTATTCAAATATGAAAATTTTGAGTAAAATCAAGGTCATTAATCTATATTCTCTTATACTTCTACATACTACCATATAAAACATCCCTAAGCTCAAATTTTCCATATTTCCAATCTCAAGCACACTCAAGGCACTCAAGGCCACTATCATACTATCATCACTTGCACTTGAACCAATACTTAGGTGGGGAGAACTAAATCAGGCTTGATCCCTCTTTAGAGTATTGGTATGTAGACAACTATTTTCATAGTGGGATGTTGAGGACCTCCATAACAAATAAAAATTTTAGATCATACCATAATTGTAAGAATGATTAGGGTTTGCATCATAAAAGAGTCATTACATGAATAATACATAGTTTCAAACTTCATGTGCATAGGAACAAAACCCATTAATCTAGACATAAGTGGACCTAGAAGTTTGAGACAATCTTGCATAGAGGATATTAGTGCCAATATTAAGACACTATAGCCACATGGTACTACTATCTAAATGTGATTATACTATCCATGTGGGGTTCCAACATGAGGATCTAGTTGATGACACTCAGACCTACTTCCATCTCAATTTACAACACTTAGATTGTTTGTATCATGTCTTCTCTAGATAAATCTTTATTTGCACATATTTATTATTATTTTTAAAAGTCAAAGCTAGTCAAATATATAACAAATAAGTGGTTATTTTATGCATATTATTTACTTGATTTAGACTACTCAGCCTTTTAATAAAACATAGGATTTACATAAGCTAAACCCTAAAAGGTTAAAATATTTGGTGAACCCAACTTACTTTGAACATTGCTCAAACCCTAACCCTATATAATCTAATATTTTACATTTCAAGCATTCAAATTTTAGATCCATACACTTTTAGATTTTATTTGATATAATCATGATATTAATGATAGAATAAGTGTATCACTTTTCGTTGTAAAGTTTAATACTTTTATTTACATGTTTGTTCCCTTTAATTCAGTATGCACTCAAAAAATACATAAATAAATGCATACATGATGCTTCATATCAATTAAAGTGCTTGTCATGTTTCATTTTTTTTAGCATGCTATCTTCATCTTATGTGGAATGAAATTAAGGCACCAAACTTTAATCACATAGAGAACACATTACATCAAATAATAACTATACTACCTAAAATCAACAAGTCTCCTTTACATAAATATTTCTTTTTGGTTCACTTTGATTCCTTCCCTATAACTCCTAGATAGAAGGAAACATAAATGGTTTCTCTTATCCCTCCTCCTTCTTGATCACACACATCTATCCACCATCCCTCCTCTACTATTAGCTCTATGCTCTTAGTAGACCCTGAAGTCCAGGTTATGATGTCCTCATGTGGTCACAAAGCTTGGTAAGTTAGCAATACCCATGGTTATATATTTTTTTATTAGATTAGTGCTTCTTTAAATACATTTACCATTTTAGATATCTTACGACATTCTAACACATACAAATACATTTTATATGCTTCACTCCATGACACTTAGGTACCTCAAACATTCGATCCAACTTATGCTACTTCCATAATTAATACTATGAAATGGACATAAGAACATATCTATTTTTAGAGGGAAGACCTCCTACCTTAGCACATCATATATTTGTACCTACCTATTTACATTGCCTTATGAATTAACGAGGTAGGTATCAAACAGGTTTTAGTCGATAATGGATCAGGATTGAACATTTACAATATCTATTTTCTACAAATTCTTAATATACATTCCAAGGATTTTGATCCTTTTGATATGAACATCTAAGGGTTTAATAATATTCCATGTAAAGTCTTGGGTTAGATCAACCTAAACCTTACATTGGGGCCTAAAACACTACCTACCACATGTCAAGTTATGTCTAAGAGTCTTAATTATAATATATTGCTTAGAATACCATTGATTCATGTTATGCACATAGTTCCATCCACTTTACATTCATGTATAAAATTTAGCTAAAGGGGCCACATATATATACATGCCATATGGAAAAAGAACCATTGAAGTATTGTTAACATACAAAGCCTTCCCATAATTATATTCCTTACATGGACTTTGATACAACACCACTCCAGTCTACTATTCAAAACATGCATACCACTCCCCCAATTACTTCCAGAACACATGATAATAAGTTTACTTCTCCTTTTGTATTTACATATTTCCAGAAGAAGGGTTACATAGGACAGGTCCTTGAAAACATGAGCAGGGAATCCTTAATCCCATTGAGGCATATGATCAGTAAGGTAGACAAGGACTTGGATATAGAGATAACACATCCAACACTAAGTCTTCTCAAAACACTTATCAACATATCATGTCTTGTCCACCTATTCCATGAGCAGATGATACTTTAACCATGTTTCTACACTCTTAGTTGTTTACCCTAATCCTATTAATGATACAAATTCTCCATATATACCTACTTTTGAAGAGTTTTCTAATGATGAGGTTCTCTTATAATTCCTAGATGCATATGAGGATATCCATTCCTTCTGTCATAGTATTAGGTTTCATCATTCCATAAGTGCCCAGGCATACTTTAGTGAGCATTCAAATGACTTAGATGATATGTTACCTGACATAGATGATACTATCCCTACAACACCATACACTATTGATTAATATATGTTGTGCTTAATGAATAAATAATCAAATTAAATTATGTCACAAAAATTGATCCTCGTATCATACTATTAGTTGTTGCCTTGCATAAATAAGAAGATACAAATATTTGTCAACTTTTAAAAGAATTTATTGAAGCATTTAACTGGGCTTATTATAATATGCCTGGGATTGATCCCTCAATTTCATTACATAAACTTACACTATATCCTAATGTCAATCTAATTAAACAAAAGATTCAAAAAATACACCCCCAAAGTTGCTCTTTTAGTTAAAGATGAGATCCAATGGTTATTGGATGTCAGTTTCATTCGAACATTTGCTCATCCATAATGTGTTTCTAATATTGTTCCTATTATAAATCCTAATGGCCAAATCCAATTTTTTTTATGATTCTAGAGACCTAAAAAAGCATGTTCTAAGGATGACTTTCCTTTACCCAACATTGATATGATAGTTGATTCCACAACAGGATACGATATGTACTCTTTTATGGATGGTTTCATCAGGTACAATCAAATTAAGATCACTAAAGAAGACCATTAAAATACTTCTTTCACCACACCATGGGGAACTTTATACTATATAGTCATGCCTTTTAGACTAAAAAACATGGATGCAACATACCAAAAAAAGAACAATGACACATATATTCCATGATATCATTCATAAAAAAAGTCAAATATTACGTTGATGATTTACTTGCAGAATCAAAAGAGTGACAACATCATGCAATAAATTTATGACATATTTTTGAGAGACTCACAAAATATAATGTACAACTCAATCCTAATAAATGTGTGTTTAGGGTTTTTTCAGGTAAACTTTTAGGATTCATAATATCCCAATTTGGCATAGAATTTGACCCCAAGAAAGTCAAAACAATAATGGATATGCCTCCTCCTACCAATTTAAAGCAACTCTGCTCCCTTCAAGGCAAAATTTAGGCAATACATCACTTTGTTTCATAATTCATAGATAAGACCCAATCATTCACTAGACTACTTAAAAAGGGATGTAAAGTTCAAATGGGACATCACATGTCAAGAAATATTTGACACACTTAAACAATACTTACTAAACCCACCTATTTTAGTCTCATAAATACCTAAAAGCTGCTTCTAATTTACCTCTCAATGATAGATCATGCACTTGGTGCACTCCTAGCATAACATGATGATCAACATAAAGAGAGGGCCATTTAAGACATCATTCATACACCAGTTGACTACAAAAGAAATTATCTAGCAATTGGAAAACTTTGCTTAACACTTATGCTTACTACTCAGAACCTCTGACACTATATGATTAACAATGAGACATAGATCATTACAAAAGTTTATCCTTTAAATTTCCTCATGTCAAAATTGCATCTCTCAGGACATATTACAAAATAGGTTATGTTACTCATAGAATTTGACCTCAAGGTCATTTTATAAAAAATATTAAAAGGCTAGATAATTTCATATCAATTAGTAGCATCCCATTATTGGATATAAATCCTATTAACGATGATTTTAGATATGACTTCACAACATATAATACCACTTCAAATACATGGATAATGATCTTTGATGGTTCTAGATGTGTATCTGGTGTTAGAGTCAAAATTATTTTCATCGATCCACTTGGACACACAATACTTATCTCTTACTAACCTAGTTTTTCATGTACCAACAATGTTTCAGAATATGATGCTCTTATCTTAGGCTTTCAAGCATCTCAAGCTCTCCAGATAAATCAATAAAAGTTTATTGGGACTCATAATTAATTGTCAATCAAGTTTAAAATATCTACCAAACAAAATAAGAATGCCTAATTTTTTATAACAATATGGTTCAAAGTCTACAAGCTCAGTTTGATAATTTATTTATCAAGAACATCCCACACAAAGATAACCATCATGTAGATGCAATGTCTAGTGTCATATCATTAATCCCCATTGACATAGATATAGACAAGGCTATTGTCACTATCAAATGCTTACAATCCTTGTCAGTGTCCCACACTGAGCTTATCACTCTAATAGTTCTAGTTACCACTCGTAGTATAACACCATCTAAATAGTTCTCTAAAATATATAAATTTTTGAATGAATATATTACACTTGATACTTTTTTAGACACTAGAAAATCACACACTATGGTTCTAGATGTCAAAATATCCCTAGATGCCTAACCTACCATTTACACCATTTCGATCACAAAATCAAGTCAAAATACTCTTTGACCAACTTACCTTCTAACCCACCTACCAAAATTAACCCCTTGACCTTTGACCATTCACATTTTGACCAAACTTAACCTTCAACTTCTGATAATCGACACTTTAACCATTGATGGTCACTCTAACCATCGATAGTTAGCACTCTGACTATTGATGGTCAACACTTGAACTTACCAACTTGATCCATGTGTAGGATAACATGTCAAAATATTATCTATATGTCCACCTTCTCCATTTTATAACACATCATAAGCCCCAAAATCATCAACCAAACCTCTATGTAACATTCTACCTCCATCTCTCTTTGCATATAAAAAGAAGGGAGCAAGAAGTGAAAAGATGATGAAAGAGGATCCAAAAACAAGTAGGTTTTAATTTTACCAGTAGCTACAATAGGGACCTAAACCTATACCAAAATTATTCTTCAAGTAAAGTACCGTTACTCTACCCAAATCATTCTAGACTTCACCAACATCACCTGGGCATTACTCTACTAAAATTGCTCTAGACTCTTCATCAAGTCAAATAACCTTCTATCATGAGATAAGTATTTATTTTCATGTATTCATTTACCTTGTTCCTATTTCAACAACCTATTGTACCTATCTACCATTTTTCCTCTAACCTCTAAACCTATAGATCGAACCTTTTTCCTCAACTAGACCTAGCAACCGTAACCACCAATGGTCATCTTGATCATTGATAGTTAATTGTCAAACTACAAATAGTCACTCTGATCACTAATGGTTGGATATCAAACTATTTTTAGTCACCCAATTGCCAATGGTTACTCTAACTACTGATGATCACTTTAATCATCAATGATCACTGTGTAGACCCAACCTAACTAGAAACAACAAGCGTCAACCAACCACCAACCTTAACCAAATCCCTATTTTTTACCTCTATCACCTTACACACCAGAAATAGCAACTTGACCATACCTAAACCATTCTTTAACAACTTAGCATTTACCTTAATGTTATTTTGTTAAAACACTAGCATTTCATTTGTAAAGTATTTACTTCTTTAGATCTAGTACTTTAATGTTATGGAACCTTTATTTTCAATATTAACTTGGATCAAAAGGTGGATTGATAGCCTCCTATATATCTCACACTTCTTGGATCTAGCTTGCTAGGCAATCTACACAACCTACTTAACTAACTAGCCCTTTTCTAGTTCTTTTTTATTGCAGGTCATCTTCCCAAACCAAAGAAGAGTATCTACAACTATCTAAATTATGGATTGCACACAACATCTAGGTATTACTAACCTCTACCCTTCTTTTAGTTTTACCTTTCTTTTATAAATAGATAAAAAATCAAAATTTGAGTAAAACATTTTGGCATGCCTGGTGGGACCTACTTGCATCTAGCCCCCTTTTCTTCTTTATTTTATGTTCAAATAATGAAATTGAAATTTTTTTTTGGGTATAAAATTAACTGCATACATTAATTGTTTTCATGTTTAACTCATTAAGTTAAATTAAAAGGTAAAGTAATAAATCATAGCTTCACCTCTTTATCACACACCATACCAAACCACTTATCAATCAACACATCTTAACACCAAACATAAGGCCCGATTAGGATTTCATCACCTAGTGGTAAACCTTCACCCCTTGGATATCTTACTTGGACTTCACTTCTAAGAAGAGAAACCAAAAATCATCTCTTTTATTGAATCTAAACTCTGTAAATTAGTATATACTAGCTAATCACCCGACACCCTTATCATTACAGTGTGTGAAGTGAGGGGGTGGGCCCCAATCTCAATCCATGTACTAAATTTCAATACATATTTTGAGAGACTTATACACCTAAAACCAACCATAGACTTCTCTTCTAGTACTTGCTCTATAATCCAAGTCTTCCAACATTCTTTCTAACTTAAGGCATAAGCCAAAAGAGAGACTAAAAATAACCCTAGGAGGTAATGTACTCTATTGTGTGTTTTGCCTTTTTGACTTTTTCTTGTCTGCTCTTCATTCTGAGTTATAAAAAACCTACCTTCCACCATCTTGTCTCCATTACCTTGTCTAATTTTAAACCAACCTATGTTCTCTCCTAAATATCCTAACTTTTTTAGGATCTTAGAGAACAACTATAGCACCTAAGAGTGATACCTTACATCACAAGCTACTTATGCTCCTAAACTTACCTACAACCAACCTAACCTCATCAACAACCAACCCGACCTCACCCAAAATCAATTAAACCCTACGTGTTACCTATCAAACCTTAACTACAACCAACCAACAAAATGTCAACTACCACTTGAGTTGGTTATAATGTTAATGAACTGAATAATCAAAATAGTGTCATCTAGTTTTGGTACCTATGACTAAACAACCCTCACTTACCATCAATCAAATCTCAACTAAAACTAACCAATAACCTATCAATGACCATTTAACTATCATCATAATCAACCAACAACCCATCAACACCAACTTAATAATTATCATAACCAACCTCAACTTCAACATGTCCAACCTCATCAACCATTAGGTCACCTACCCCAACCATCATATCAACTACCCCAACCCACTTTGAGGTATCCCTCTTTATTTCAACATCAAGATTTGGTCTATCCTCTTTTCCATCCAACCAACAACTATCAAACCAACTTATCAACCTTACCTAACCTATCAAACCAACCTACCTTATCAACCTTACCCAAGTAATCAAACCCACCCAACCTATCAACTCAACCAAGCCTATCAAACCAAATAACTTCATCAAATCAAACTATAAGCTCAAAAAATCAAGATCAATCCATCATCAAACCTCTTTTTTCACTCATTATTGTGCACATCAATAACTAAATCCGTCAACATAATGAGACCCATCCTTTAGATTTGGTTCTTATTCAACCTATAACTAAGTGAACCATAATACAACCCTTAACCAAACCACTTATTAACCAAGTTAAACCTTCTTAACTTTCCTTTGAAATCACAATCAAGAAAACCAACCAACATCTTCCACTTATCCATATGGAACCAACCAACCAACCTCTTCCACTTACCCATATGGAAAAAACCAATCAACCTTTTCCATTCACCCATGTGGAACCAACCAACCAACCTCTTCCACTTACCCATGCGGAACTAACCAACCAACCTCTTTCACTTACCAATTTTGTGGAACCAACTAACCAACCTCTTCCACTTACCCATGTGGAACCAACCAACCTCTTCCACTAACCAATTTTATAGAACCAGCCAACCAACCTCTTCCACTTACCCATGTGGAACCAACCAACCTACCTACCTCATCTACTTACCAATTTTGTATAACCTACCATCAACCCTACCTTACCAACCATCAACCCAACCTTAACAACCATTAACCCTACCTCACCTACCATTAACCTAACTTTACCTATCATTAACCGAACCTTACCCACCATCAACTCAATCTTACCAACTATCAACCTATACCAAAACCAACCCATAAAATCAAACAAACCCTTCCAACTTAACCTTACCTCACCCAAGCTTCCTCCTTAGGATAATTGAACACTCTTGTCTATCCTACCTTTATTTTGGGATAATATTATCAAACATACCTTAACCTATCAAAATCAAGTCCAATAGCATTTTCTTAGCCTTGGTGCAATTGAGGAAATTCCACCTAAACCACCACATACAAAATTGACCTACTAACCACTAACAACTAGCAACTCCTTTTGGGAGGTAGATGATGTCATCTTCAACCCTCCTACACCCTCTTACTAACCAACACCTCACCTTGGGATCATTTTCCCATCTTTGACCATCCATGAAAAGAGCAAATTGGGGGAACTTTCCCTCCATAAAGCTTTTGACCATTTATCAACCTAAACCATACATTAACAATTAACCAAACTAACTCTTGGCATTTTTACCTCAACCTATAAACCAAACCTATCAACCAACCAACCTTGAAATATTGGAGATTACCTTTCTCCTTCACCCAACCACACTTATTGGATAATCACCTTCTCCCCTGCCTAGTGGAGTCACCTTCTCCACCAACATACCTAACTTTTTAGAGATTACCCTTTTCCACCTTACCAACCATTTATGATTTCTCAAGATTGCATCCTACTTTTGATACCTGAGAACTCACCAACCAACCACCTTACACCAATCATGAAATAATTCAAAGATTACTATTATCCACCAACGAACCAACCACCTTACCTTAACCATGAAACCATTTGAGATTACCCTTCTCCAATAACGTATTTGGGAGTCACCTTCTCTCCCAACCAAGGGATATTACCCTCCCCACCAACCTATTTAGGAGTCACCTTCTCCCCCATCTTTTAAGAGTGTACCTTCTCCATCAACCCAACCTAAACCAAGTGGTATACCAAATTGGGGCAACCTATTTGGACACCACCCAACCCATTTAGGAGTCACCTTCTCCCCCAATCATTGGAAATTACCCTTCTCCACAAAACTATTACCTAACCAATGTCACATTTTTGTCAATCCAAATATTTTCCACATCTAATCAAATGTCAAAAATTAATTTGGGGGCCATCTACTCTCCTAATTGACATCAACCATTTACATAAGTATGGATCTAGGGTATATCAGAACCTCAACCTCTTCAAATGCTTTTGTATTTACATGCCTGTTCTTTGGTTAAACCAAGTTCCTTATCATTTTGTGTCTAACTTAAGCTCATCCTTTGTTTTTAATCACCTTCATTTCCTTATCTTTAAGGACAATTGATTAAAAATAGGATCATGTGATTATCCGTCATAAACTTAGCCTAATCTTAAGCATGGATATCATGGTTCTACCCATGACATGATCCTTATGGTACTTTTCAGCCTTTTTAGGATGGATTCCTATGGTCATTATCACTTAAAACACCTCTTTTACTCATCATCAACCTCCTTGTGCTAGGGCTTTGCCTCCTTAAAGGAAAACATTAGGCCTATATAGACAATCCATGTCTAAACTAGAATATAAATAATTTGGGATACAAGAGTATCACTTGGGTCAACATCTCTAGCATGCAAACTACTCCCTTGAAGGATATTTGACTCAAAATAATTAAAATCACTTGAAATTAAGGTATATTTTTCCCTTGAAGGACAACTATCAAACAAAAACAAATCCAAACTTAGACCACTCCCTTTAAGGATGGTTAAGTCAACTTTGTCAAAACAATCATTTGAAGCTTCTCGCATCGATCAACTTCCCAAACATATTAAACCAAGTAATAATAGACCCTATATAAAAATAAAAAGCAAACAATCTCAAGAAATCTACAATTAGATTTCATAATAGCATCAATAGACTTCCTGCATCGATCAGTCTACACCTAACATTAAGACATGGACTTGTCTATCATGGTTCCCAAATCACCTACAGAAGGGGAAAGCCATTCCCATAATAAGGTTACCCAACCTACCACCCACTACCTATCACCCACTATTTATCATCTATCTCCCCTTTTGTCCTCCACAAATCAAGGGATATTTGAGCTTACTTGATATAATGTGATCAAGATACCCTTTTTTAACCATCAAACTAACAACAAAGCAAAACATGGTAAGGGTTTATGTTCATAAGCCCACCCATCTTTCCATCATGGTCTTTTTCAATCAGAGCATTTAGACTCATCCTTATACTTTCATGACCACTTAAGAAGACATGTCTTCCCCCTTTTGAGTCATTAAAACTAACCCATCAAACTAACCAATCAATGAACCTATTTTAGAGTCACCTTCTCCACCCTTTTAGATTCACCTTCTCCACCAACCAATTAACCAAACCATCAAACTTTAGAGAGCACCTTCTCCACCAAACCAAACCTAACATTTGGATATTACCCTTATCCAACCACCTTACCTTAACCATAAACCATTAGAGATTACCCTTCTCCTACCAAAGCCAAACCAAGTGGTACACCAAATTGGGGTAACCCATTTGAACACCACCAACTAACCTACCTTACCTTAATCATGAACCATTAGAGATCACCTTCTCCATCAACCCCAACCATTAGATATTATCCTTCTCCACCAAACCTTTTACCCAACTGAACCAAGTGGTACATCAAATTGGGGCAACCCATTTCAACACCACTAACCAACCTTTAGAGAGCACCTATTCTCTACAAACCAATCATGAACCATTAGATAACACCCTCTCCAACTAACCATCTGACCACATCCACATTGACATTGGACATTTTTAGCCCAAACTATTTTCATATTTTGTGATGACCTTACCTTAGTCCTTTTGAATGGATCAAATACTTTTCCATAGTGAACATTTGAATTTACACCACCTCATGCACAACCAACCATTTTGTGTCTTCCCAAGAACACTTCTTATCTTGGATACCTATGAGACACTAATGTTATTTAAGAGACTTATAGAGTAACCCAATTAGCTATTCCTAATGTTGGGGCTTGGTTACCTTGTCACTTGTCTTTTTATCATTGACCTTATTTTTACCAACATTGGTAACTTAGTCTATGCATGATCTTGACTATCACACTTAGTCACATTTTGTGTGCATGTTTGTGATGTAATGCCCAACCTCACCTACCATCCTTATCACCTACCTTCACATTTATTTGATCACTCATCAAACCTAAACTTCATTCTATTTCACCTCATCAACTCTCGATTTGAGGGGGATCACCTCCTCCCATACTCGAGGCAACCAAATTTTGATCCACAATCTATTTTTGTTTTAGATCTTGATGATAAAAATTACATAACAAAAAGGAGGGAAATGTAGACACTCAGAAACTACACACTATAGTTCTATATGTCAAAATACCCCTAGATCCCCAACCTACCATTTGCACCTTTTCAATCACAAACTCGAGTCAAAACACTCTTTGATTAACTTACCTTCTAACCCACCCATCAAATTTAACCACTTGACCTTAAAAACCATTCAAATTTTGACCACACTTAACCTTTTAACACTAATGGTCACTCTAACCATTGATGATTGACACTTTGATCACTGATAGTCACTCTAATCATCGATGATCGACACTCTGACTACCGACTATTAGCACCTGAACTTACCAACTTGATCCATGTGCAGGCTAACATGTCAAAATTTTATCTAGATGTCTACCTTCTCTATTTTTTAACACATTATAAGCCTCAAAATCATCAACTAAACCTCTTATGGAAACTTCTACCTTTATCTCTCTTTGCCTATAAAAGGAGGGGAGCAAGAGGTGAAAACATGATGAAAGAGGATCCACACACAAGAAAGTTTTAATTCTTCTAGTAGCTAAAATAGGGACCTGAACCTCTGTTAAAAATATTCTTCATGAAAAGTACCATTACTCTACCCAAATCATTCTAAACTTCACCAACATCACCCGACTGGTACTCCGCTAAAATTGCTCCAAACTCCTTAACAAGTCAAACAACCATCTATCATGAGCTAAGTATTTGGTTACATGTATTCATTTACCTTGCTCCTATTTCAACAACTTGATGTAACTATCTATCATTTGTATTTTAACCTATAAACCTACAGATCTAGCCTTTTTCCTCAACTAGACCTAGCAATAGTAACCGCCGATAGTCATCCTGACCACTAATGGTCAACTGTCAAACTATCAAAAATCATTCTAACCACTGATGATTATCTATCAAACTATTGTTAGTCACTCAACCATTGATGGTTACTCTAATCATTGACAGTCACTCTGATTATTGATGGTCACTATGTGAACCCAACCTAACCAAAACCAAGCATTAACTGACCACCAACCTTAACCAAATCTTTATTTTCTTGACCTCTATCATCTTACAGAACAAAAAATAGTAACTTTACCATACCTTAACCATTATTTAATAGCTTAGTATTTACCTTAATGTTATTTTGTTAGAACACTAGCATTTCATTTGTAAAGTATTTACTTTTTTAAATCTAGTATTTTTATGTTATGCAACCTTTCTTTTCAAAATTAACTTGTATCAAAAGGTGGATTGATAGCCTCCTAAATATCTCATGATTCTAGATCTAGCTTATTAGGGAATCCACCCAGCCTACTTAACTAACCAACCCTTTTCTAGTTCTTTCTTATTGTATGTCATCTTCCCAATCCAAAGAAGAGTATCTACAACCATCTGGATTATAGAGTGAACACCACATCTAGGTTCTACCAACCTCAACCCCTCTTTTAGTTTTACCTTTCTTCTATAAATAGATAAAAAATCAAAATTCGAGTAAAAAAAACTTTCACAAAAAATGAAAAGAATAAAGCATAGCGAAACTCCTTCCAATATGTCATCATTGGCGGTGATTTATTCAAGATATCTTTTGAGGGGCACTTACTATGATGTTTGATAGTTGAGGAAGCTAAATTAACTATTCAACAGGTACATGACATTGAATGTGTTGGTCATTTTAGTTGTAAATTAATGTCACACAAGTTACTCAAACAAGGTTACTATTGGCTAACCATAGAATAAGAATGCTAGGATTATGCCAAGTTATGCAAAAAATGTCAATGCCATGGTAACCTACACCATGTGATTTCATAACAACTTCAACCTATCATATCCCTTTGGTCATTCATGCCATGGGGTTTTGATATGATTGGTAAGATAAACCTAGAATCTATAAGGGGTCATAAATTCATTATCACAATTACAGAGTATTTTACAAAATGGGTAGAAGCCATCCCATTACGATCCACAAAGGGAGAAGATATATTCCATTTTATAATGACCAATATTATTTCCCACTTTGGCCTCCAAGTGGGCATGATCATAGATAATGAAACCTCTTCCAAGAATAAAATAGTGAATTTTTTTGTGCCAAATAAAAAATCTGACACATTTTCTCTCATCCATATTACCCACAGAGCAATGGTTAAGCAGAATCAAAAAATAAGATGATCAACAATATTCTTAGTAAAAAATTTACCAAATTTGTTGATGACTGGCATGATCAACTGATCTATGAATTATGGGCTTACCACACTAGTATACACACACCAATAGGAGATAATCCTTATTCACTAGTCTATGGTATAGAAGCAGTTATCCCACTGGAATTAGAAATCCCCTCCTTATGGGTCTCTTTAAAGAAGCTCATTATAGATGATCAGTACAGAGAGAGATGTATCCATGAATTATAGAAGTTGGATCACATGTGCATTCAAGATGTCAAACATCTTAGAGCATATCAAAAATGAATCCAGAAAACCCATAATAACCGCATCCATAATAGGGAATTTGAAGTCAATGATTTGGTTTTAAAATAAAATATTAAAAACGTCAATGCCAAGGAAAAGAATAAAGGAAATTTTAAACCAAATTAGCTTAGACCATACATCATCACAGAAAACCTTAGCCCAAAAGTATACCATATAGCTTCACTTGATGGAAAGGTAGTAAAAAACCCATTTAACATCATGCATCAAAGGAGATTTTACATATAAACATTTAGCAAATTCTTTAATCATGTGCCTTGTACATAGTTTATTTCTAGAAAACAAGAATAATATAACATGTCAAAAAAAACTCAAAATTTACGCATTGTATGCATTTCTATGTTTACACTTCTTATAGTTTACATACACTACACATGCTAGTTATCTTAGTATATTTAGTTTTATCATACTAAATGCTTCACATTTTCTTGTCAAGTGTTTGCAAATTACATATAGGACTTATGTCCACTACACTAATTTATACATGTTATTATCTACCCAATGGGGGCATATACACCATCCATGGTTATTTACTTGACACATTTTCCCACTTTGAGGCATGTTATACACAGTATCAATCACCAAGTTTTATCCTTACATACTACATATTCTAGCATTATGTTTGTTATATCTAGATATTGATCATTGCTAATCATACTCAAATATTTACATATTATTACTACTTTAGACTCAACATATGTACATCCTAGCTCTTACACAATTTTGTATTACATATGCATGCTTTCATTTCTAAATTTCATAGTTTAGACTTGATTGTATTTATATGTTTCTTCTATTCAAGGGAATTTGAATATGCCATTGTTCTTTGGATCTATGCCACATCTAAAATTCACAGATGTATGCCTTGGACATGTCTCCATGTCCCTTGTGTGTAATTTATTGATTGTTTATGTAGACATTTAAACATGTCCTTTATGTGGCTCTAAGACAACTTATTTTTTACTTATGTAATGGACATTTGAACAAGTCTTTGTATGTCTTTTTTTTGTCAGATTTAGTGACATGTGCCCATGTCCCTTTTATTGTGTCCCCTTAGCCTACTTTACATGGATTATGTGTTTTGTATGTATGCTTTCTTATATATATCATGGCCATGACACTTGTCTTTGATTGTTCCACACACCCAATTTTGATGTCATGAGGGACCTCATGCATCCACCCTTCCTACTTGGTTGTTGTGATGGACATCATACCCCATCCCCTTAGTTAGCTACTCAATTCTACTCAGATGTATTGTTACATACATTGATAGCATCTATCTTGACACCCTTGTGTAATGCTAGACATGACATACATATTACATTATGTACTTATGCTCATATTATATTGCATTTTGATGTTATGTTTGCACATTATATTGGATTATCATGTGGTTATCATAATTACTCTAGCTAACACACATTTTGCATAGCTATTTATTTTGAGGACAATTCTTTCACAGGTTCAAAAACTACCCTAAAAAGAGTGGGAATTCATAGGGGTTTGCAATAGAGATCAGGATCCTATATTGCACTCATAAAACAATTTTTCAACACACAAACTTAGTTACAAAAAATCAGACACAAGTAAACACATGGAAAAATAGTGACTCAAAAAGTAGTACAGTGACATAGATTTCAGACTAGAAATATATTATCACCAAAATAGGGACACTAGAACAACATGGCACTACTATCTAGTAGTCTTAGTTTTGGAATAACTCAAATTGGCTAGAATAATACAATATGTACAATAGAGGCTTACATAGATCCATTTATAGGTATATCATTTATACTCAATTTTTACTCAGATTCATACTAGCTCAGCTCATATTCATATCAATTTCTCAAATTAGGGACATCATGCATGGCATGACCATTCCCATGTTTATTTCATATACTTAAATACTAGATTGGGGGCATGTGCATGACACATTATTTCCATATGCTCAGTTAGACACCAGTTGATCAAATGGAATGACAAATTTCATGTCATTCTATATACTATATACACCTGACATCATATTCTAGGTTATCACAACTTTCATGCCTTACTCCATCTACATTTTTTGAGATTATCAAGTGGCCCAAAACCATTTAATGTACCCCTAAGTGTCCATAGATATGACATACACATTTAGATATACTCAATTAAATAGTTTATTATTTTGCATAGTTCAATGTCAAGTATATTTACTACACATAGGTGGGAAATGATGGATTCATATCCTAATTGAGTTCTTAAGCCACCCACATGAGAGGGTTGGACACACTATCAGTCTAATCCAAGTTATTTATAGGTCATGATCCACCAAGTAGGGGTGGGTGATGATGGAGTCAAAACTAGATTGAGTTCTTGAACCACCCACACATGATGATTGAGCAAGCTATCAACTCAATCTAAGCTATTCACTAATTAATCACTATATTCATGCACACACATAATTTTTCACCAATTTCATGCATTAGTTCATGTACCTAATGAGATGTATGCAATCATTTCCTATTTCCCATCTTTTTACTTAGTTTTAATAGTTACTTCTTTACTTAGTATAATCCTTTACTTTTGATATCTTTTAAGTAAACATTAATTTATGCACATTTCATTTTTAAGTAATGCATTAGATCATTCTTCACATATTCAAACTTAGTTTCACATACTCAGACTTAGATTCATAGGCTTCACTTCCTAGGTAAGTCTAGGTAAACTTATTTTTTCTTTATACTATTCATTTGCTTTGCTACATTTCTAGCATAAAGGTGGGCAAATGTAATCACCTAAAAGTGGAATTTGAGTTCTAAGAGTGATAATTGAGACTAATTATACTTAGATTATCCCTAGACCTATCCTAGATCCTATTATCACACTTATCCAGCCTTTGTGTAGGCCAAAGGTGTCCTTAGTCAACTCAAATGTAGTCTTAAACCCTCATTTCTTGATCTTGGCCCTTCATACCCAATTTTTTGCCAATTAGATATTAGTGCCACATTAAGGACACTAGAGCCATGTGGTGTTAGTGTCCCCAAAATGGAGCCTATGTCCTTTACCCTAGATTTCTTGAATGAATATATTTTAAAAAATAAAACCCTCCTACCTAGACATCTTTTATTATATTACAAGCAATAGAACACTACAAATACATGACTTTTAGCCCTTTATCCACTAAATGGAAATTAGATGAAAATATCTATTTAAATATGAAACAAGTTGAGCAAAATAAAGGTGATTAATCCCTATTCTACCCTACTTCTGCATACTACCATCTATAACATCCCTAAGCTCAAATTTTCTATATTTATAATCTCAAGCACACTCAAGGCATTCAAGGCCACCATCATAATAGTATCACTTGCACTTGTATCAATACTTAGGTGGGGAGAACTATATTGGGATTGATCCTTCCTTAGAGTATTGGTATGTAGGTAACTCTCTTCACAATGGGGTGTTGAAGATGTATATCCTATCCTAATAACAAACACACTTTTTATCCCATACCCTAATTACAAGGAGGATTAGGGTTTACATCACAAATCAATCATTATAGACACAATACAAAGTTTTATACATCATTAATGTAGGAACAAAACTTAAAAATCCAAATATAGATATACCCATAAGTTTGGGACAATCTTGCACAGAGGACATTAGTGTCAATATCAAGACACTAGAGCCACATGGCACTATTATCTAGGAGGGGTTTTGACATAGGGATTTATTTGATGACACTCATATCTACTCCATCTCAATTTCCAATACTCAAACCATCTGTATCAAGTGTTTTCTAGAAAAGTCTTATTTACACATATTTATTACTATTTTTGGAAAGTCAAAGCTTAAAATATTAGTGGCTATTTTATGCATATTATTTCCTTGATTTAGACTACTTAACCCTGTAATCAAACATATTATTTACATAAGGTAAACCCTAAAAGGTTAAAATAGGCTTATTTACAACCAATATATTTAAAGGTACATAGCCTAGCTACACCTTATCCTTTTATTTATATTTTTGATAATACCAAATTTATGGTCAACATGGCCTATATTCAGTCCTAACCTTTGCCTATTGATCCTTATAAACCATCATCTTTGACACTATAAGAGAAAAAGTCCATAAAGGTCATCAATTCTTATGATAAAATATTTGCTACTAAACTAAATAGATGAAAATCCCACAGAAAGCAAAAAGAGGTCTCTCAAATATGACTTAACCTCTCCAATGAAAGGTTTATGTATGCTCACAAAGTTTGACACTCATAATTTACATCACACATAATACCAAATACTCATCAATTATTTAAGTTGGTCTTTGCCTATGTATAACACTATGTGCCAAAATATGACCAATTAGTCAACCCCAGGGGAGAAGTTATTCTAGATGTTAGTGCATTTAGGGTTAGGAAAATGTTATAGATCAAGGAACTTGGAATCTATATTGGAGGGTAAGGCTAAATATTGGGTCACTAGGGAGAAAAATATCCCCTTCTTCAATAAGATCTTATCTTCAGAAATGACCCAAGAGCCTATATTTTCAATACACAGAATTTCAAAATATTTGTATAGGACATTTTAAGTAATCTTAAGGACATTTTTGGCTATGACGATGGAATGGTTGTATATTTGTATATGTGTGTGTGTGTCTACACACACACACACACGCACACACATATATATACACACATATGTATATATATATATATGTATATATATACATATGTGTATATATACATATATATATAGATATGTATATTTATATATATATATATGTATATATATAGATATGTATATATATACATATATATGTATATATATACATATATATATATATGTATGTATATATGTATATATATATATGTGTGTGTGTATGTATATATATATGTGTGTGTGTGTGTGTATACATATACATATATATATACATACATATATATATCTATATATGTATATATACATATATATATACACACACACACATATATATATATGTATATATATATATATATATGTAACTTATGACATATAATACCGACCAAAAGTTTAGGTATCCCTCCATGCTAGAATATACGATTCTTCATCATAAACATTACTAATTTCAAGCTATGGGGTTTCAAAAATCAAGTTTATGAGCTGCTTTATTATGTCATAAAAATGATCTTCTCTCTATAATTTCAAAGGTAGGTTGATACTATTTACCAACTTCATGGTAGTGAAAAGATTAAAATTTGTTTCTATTCATTACCTTACAAATTATTTAATATTACCCTCTAAAAAATAAAAAGAGCATTTTTTAAAATACTAAATTATTCTCTGCCTTCCTACCTACCCTCTAGTTATGCACTCAATAGCTACAGTCACCAAACCATATTTAATGCATAGTAGTTTGAAATTTGAAAATTTTTGGAGCCATTTTAGTTTTAAGGGGAAAGTGATGGTAGGTGAGAAGTGTAGCATTAGGAAAAAAAAAAGGAATATAAGAGATAAATTAGTATAAGAATGTGTGCAACAAAATTTTAGTACAACAATAGCTAAACAAGTCAAGGTATAAAATAGACTAGTAGCCAATAGAAGATTTTATGTATAGCAACAACAATCAGGGGAAGTCCAGAGAAGAAGCCTGGAGGAGAAAATAGCAGAACAATAGTAGACTGTAGTGGATAGAGAGGAAGGACAAGGGGCATAATAAACAAGGAAAAGGAATATTTCATGACAACAGTCAAAGTATGAATGTCACAATAAGATAGGAGAAAAATAGAAGTTTCAGTGAGTCATTTGTAAATAGAAGTAGTTGTATGTTTTTTAGTTGATGAAATTAGTTGATAGATTCATTTAATATATGCAAACTTGTGTTATTTCCAACCATACTCTACCACCCCTATTTTATTTTTTTAGCATGTATTTTTAGTGCATTTCTAACACTAAATTTATAGCTCTAGGTTATCCTAGTAGTCTCAGTTTTTTATTTTATTCTATGTTGTTGGATGTTACCCACTTGGGCCTACACATTTTGTATTTTATACTAATAATTGGTATCATATCTATCAGGTTGTAATCTCATTTAGACATGGAAATAGGTAGTTTTGATTCATGGAAGTAACCCCCTACATTTGATGTAAATAACTATGATGTGTGGAGTATCAAAATGAAGACCATATTCAACTCTCAAGAACTATGGGAGTTGCTTAAAGGAGGATATAATGAGGTTGTAGACCTAGTAGCCTTCAATGCATTAACTGAAACACAAAGAAATTTATTGAAAGAGAATATGAGAAAGGATTTCAAGGCACTTAGCTACATACAAGTGGCACTAGTTGATTCAATCTTTCCTAAGATAATAACTACTTTCTATTCCAAATAAGCATGGGACATTCTTCAAAATACTTATCATGGGAGTGATAAGGTGAAGCTTATCAAGTCGTATCTCTTAATAAGGGACTTTGATACCCTATAACTGAAGGAGATGAGTCTATCAATGACTTCTTCAAAAGGACAATGAATATTGTCAATCAAATGAAGACATGTGGTGATACCCTTGAAGATCATAAGATCATAGAGAAGGTGTTGAGGATCCTTCCAATCATATTTGAACCTATAGTGTTTTTAATTTAACAGTCAAATTATTTGAGGCAAATGTCAATACATGAGTTAATGGGTTCCTTGCAAACCCATGAACAAAGAATGAATAGGTTAGCCACCTCCTCCCATAAGCAAGCATTCAAGGCCAATGTGAATGTAAAAGGAAGGGGGAAAGGATCAAAAAATAGAGGAAGATGAAGAACTCGAAGTAGTTAGGAAGGTGTAAGGCATAGACATCAAGAGTTACATGGAAGAGGAAGAGGAAGGAACAACAACACTTCAAGAGGAGGATCTACAAAAAGGTATGATAAGTCTAACATCCAATGCTATTATTGCAAGAGTTATGGATACTATGTTAGTGAGTGTAGAAAGGAGTATGATATGAATAGGTAGAATTCAAATTTCTCCAAAACATAAGAGGCTAAACCGAATAAGAATGAGAAAGGTGGAAACTTGTTCATAACATGTAACATTGTGAAGAAATGTGGTAAAGAGACATGGTACTTGGATAGTGGTTGTAGAAACCACATCAGTGGGAATAAGGAAATGTTAAACCACATTAATGATTCAATCAAATTATAGGTAAATATGGGAAATAATGAGAAGTTTCTTTTCATGGGCAAAGGTAATATTTATATTCACACCAAGCAAGGTGACAAAAGGCAAATTCAATATGTTTACTATGTGCCCAAGTTGAACAAAAACCTTATTAAAATTATGTAAATTATCCAAAAGAGATACAATGTTAGATTTTATAATGGCAAATGCATCAACTTTGATAGGAGTGGTTGCAATAGGCAAATTATAGTAGTCAAGATTACAATCAATCACATGTTTCTATTGAGAATGCAAAGTGAGATCATAGTAGCATTTAAAACTGTGATAGTAGTTGAGTCTAGTCTTTTAGCACCTTAGATATGGGCATTTGAGATTTTGTGGGATGAATATCCTTCACAAGAAGAAAATTGTGAGAGGAATTTCCCCTTATATAATATTCAAATAAAGTTTTTTAAGTATGTACATGAGAGAACCAACATAGGAGTGCATTTCCCAGGGGCAAAGCATGCAGAACTAGAGCTCCTTTAGAGATAATCCATTCAGACTTGTGTGGTCTAATGAATACCCCCTCCCTATCCAATTATGTCTACTTCATGACATTCATATATTATTTCAACCAAAAGATATGGGTGTATTTTTTTAATAATAAATCAGAGGCATTTGAGACTTTCAAGCAATTCAAGGTCATGGTGAAGAAGCAAAGTGGCTACTACATCAAGATTTTGATGATGAATAGAGGAGAGAGTATATATATAATGAGTTCATGAATTTTTTCAAGAATCATGGCATCAATAATTAATATATAACTAGGTATAGACTATAGCAAAATGGTGTGGCCGAGAGTAACAATAAGACTAACTAAGAGATGGCAAGGAGCATGTTAAAGGTAAAAGGTTTGCCTAATGATTTTTGGGCTAAGGTTGTACCAACAACTGTATACTTGTTTAATATTTATCTAATGAAAAGTGTTAGAGATATTATCCCTTGAAAATCATAGAGAAGTTGAAATCCAATTGTTAAACACCTTAGAGTGTTTAGATGTGTTGCATATGCACACGTGCCCAAGCAAAGTAAAAAATGGGATGACAAAGGTGAGAATTGCATTTTCATTGGGTTTAGTGATCAATTAAAGGATTAGAGATTGTATAATCCCATCACCAAATAAATTTTAATCAGTCAGTATGTTCAATTCATTGATCATGAAGCATGGAAAGAGAGAAAAGAAGAAGAGCATGTACAAACAAGGGCTAGTGGACCCTTTATTGAATATAAACTAGTGGGTAGTGCATCTGCCTATACACCAAATTAGACCCCTATTTCATAAAGGTATGATTCATCTAGTGGTATTAGCCATCAAGGAGTTCTTCATGAGTTGACATCCTCCTCCTCTAACTCAAGTCAATGCCTAGTAAGGATGAGAAACTTGTAAGAAGTCTATGAGAAATCAAGGTATGATCAAAATGAAGATAAAACTATGAATTATGTTATGATTTTATCAGTTGATCCTATCTATTATGAGGAAGCAGTCAAGGATAGTAAGTGGTATAAGGCAATGGATGAAGAAATGCATGTAAAAGAGATAAATCAAACTTGGGAGTTAGTTGACCTACCAAAAGGAAAAGAGTTCATAGGAGTCAAGTGGGTGTACAAGACAAATACCACTCCCAAAGGAAAGATAGAGAGGCATAAGGAAAGACTAATGGTGAAGGGCTACAATTAAAGGCTTAGACATGATTAGAATGAGACATTTTCAACCATAGAAAGGCTAGAAACTATGAGGACAATCATAGCCATTATAGCTCAACACAAGTGGAAGGTACATCAAATGATGTCAAGTCAGCATTCTTGAATGGAGTGATTGAAGAAGAGGTTTATGTGGGAAAACCACCTGAATATGAGATTCTCAATCATGAGAACAAGGTATATAGGCTAAAAAAGGTATTGTATGGGCTCAAACAAGCCCCAAGATCATGGTAGAACCGTATAGACTCATACTTATTGACTAATGGCTTTAGCAAAAGTGCTAGTGAGCTCATGCTCTACATCAAAGTGATAAAAGGTGATATTTTGATTGTAGTTTTGTATGTGGATGATCTAATATTCACCACAAATACAAATTAGTCCATTAAAGAGTATAAAATAACCATGAAGGAGTTTGAAATGACTAATTTACGCTTCTTGAAGTATTTTCTTGGGATATAAGTCAACCAAATGGATTAAGGCATATTCATATGCCAATATAAGTATGCAAAGGATATTTTGGAGAGGTTTAATATTCTAGACAATAAGCCAATATCCACAATAACCAAGATAAGTCTTAAGTTATGTAAGGATGATTGTAGCAACAATGTAGACTCCACATGGTACAAGAGCTTAGTGAGAAGCCTAATGTATTTGACTACAACTAGGTCATACACCATGTATGTAGTCAGTTTCATATCTAAATTCATGGATATTCCAAAGGAGACACATTATAAAGTGGGTAAAAGGATATTGAGGTACATGAATGGAATAAGAGATTATGGAATTTTGTATACAGAAGCATATGAGTTTCAACTTGTGGGCTACACGGATAGTATTGGGCCGATAGCCTTGATGACCAAAAGAGCACTTTGGGGTATGTAATTCATTTTGGGTCAAGAACCATATCTTGGGATTTAAATAAATAACCCATAGTATCACTTTCTACAGTTGAATTAGAGTACATTTTAGCCAATGGAACAACATACCAAGCTATATGGTTAAGAAGGATACTTTTAGATTTATATGAGTAGCAAGGAGCTTCTAAAATCTATTGTGACAATATATCCTCCATAGCATTATTAAAGAATACTATATTTCATAGTAGGAGCAAGCATATTAGAATCAAGTATCACTTCATTTGAGATTTAGTTGAAGATCATGTGATAGAGTTTAAATATTATTAGTTAGATTAGTAGCTCATTGATATTTTTACTAAACCATTATCAAAATACAATTTAATGCACTTAAGAGGAAGGTTAGGGTTCATTAATACATCAACATTGGGCTTACAAGGTTTTATGTTAGCTATGGACTCTTACAAGTTAGCTCTAGACTCCTTCATCCCAACTCCAAACTCTTACAGGTTAGCTTTAGACTCCTATAGTCTAGCTTTAGACTCCTACAGGTTAGCTCCAAACTTCTATAGGCTATCTTTGGACTCTAATATCGTAGCTCTAAACTCTTACCACATAACTACAAACTAAAATAGAGGAGCTACTAAATCCTACAAAGCAGCTATAAACTCTACAAATCAAGTCTATAACCTAGCTAAAAACTCTATCAGTCCAACTATAAACTCTACTATTCTAGCTATAGACTCCATTAGTAGAGATAAAAACTTAAGTAATGAATCTTTAGACATGCACAAAAGAGGTGCATAAGTATTTGGGTAGATGAATAAAATTAATAAGGATGTTTTAAAGGCTAAGAAAAGTTTTGTAGACCATGGTAGGAAGGTCAAGAATAAGGGGGAGTGTTAAAATATTAAATTATTCTATGTCTTCTTACCTACCCCTCCAGTTCTAGACTCAATAGCTAAAGCCACCAAACTATATTTAATGCATAACAGTTTGAAATTTGAATTTTTTGGAGCTATTTTAGTTTTAAGGGAGAAATGGTGGTAGGTGAGAAGCACAACATTAGAGACAAAAATGAATAGAAGAGATAAAATAGTATAAGAATGTGTATGATAGAATTTTAACATAGTAGAAGCTAAAGAATATAGGGTATAAAATAGAGCAGTAGCCAATAGAAGTTTTCTATGCAATAATAGCAATTAGGGGAAGTCTAGAGAAGAAGTCTAAAGGAGAAAATAGTAGAGCAGTATAAGGCTGTAGTGGATAGAGAGGAAGGATAAGGGGTATAATATACAAGGCAAAAAATATTTCATGGTAGTAGTTAGAGTATGACTGTAGTAGTAAGATATAAGGAGAAAAATAGACGTTTTTGTGAGTTATTTGTAAACAGATGTAGTTGTATGTTTTTTTAGTTGATGTAATTAGTTAATAGATTCATTTAATATATGCAAACTCGTGTTATTTCCAAACATACTCTAACACCCTTATTTTTCCATTTTTAGCATGTGTTTTTAGTGCATTCCCAACACTGAAGTTGCATCTCCAAACTATCCAAGTAGTCTTAGTTTTTCTATTTTATTCTATGTTGTTGGTTGCTACCCACTTGGGCCTACACATTTTGTATTTTTTACAAACAACATTTCCATCAAAAACTAGATTGAAGGACCTTAGTTTGATATCTAAATTAGGATTATTGGACCTACAATCCTGAGGCAGGTTTGTGGAATGGTTGGTCTCAAAAAAAATATAGTATAATTCAAATATGAATGTAGGGTTGAATATGAGAAATTTAGAAGCCCCTCAAAGGGAAAGACATTGTAAGTAAAAGGATGAAGATCAAAAACCATTGTTTCATAACGATTAACTACTCTAGATCTATGAGAAACCTTTTATGTAAAGGAAAAAATACAAACCTGCCCTCCTAGTCCCAATTTTTTAATAATTATTTTTAAGTAGAGATTTTAATGGAAGGAATGAAATATCCAAGCTTGTTTAAAATTCATGCAAGAGTTTGGTGATATCAAAATTGGCCCTAATGATTTAGATGCAATGACAAATGGGAATTACTTTATGATGAATATCAAGTGGAATCATTAGAATAATAATGTGGAAGAGGAAGATTCAAAGTTTATTGCACCTAGTGGATTGAGATATAAACCTTCAAAAAAATTGGATATATGATCAGCGTGAAAGATGATTATGTAAAAGGGAAAACCATACTATAAAATCTATGATATAAATGAGGAGGTTTGGGAGAAACTGAGAAAGAAAATCAAACATCATTAAATATTCATATAGTTGGGTGGAAGAATAGGATAGATGGAACTAGAATTGGGAAGAGTAAAATGATTCACATCCCTAATACCACTAAATATTATGATACTAGCTCTCAACACACTCAACAAACATCTTCAAAGGAAGGGGATAAAACTTTGGTGACCATGGATTTTTTTTGAGTAGAAAAATAAAAGTTGATGTGAGTAATCAACATAGAATGGAAAATAAACCTAGAATTACCTTAAAATGTTAAGGAAAAATACCTTAATAGCCTAATAACCAAAAATTTTGTTGCAAGACCAATCATCCTTGGTTCAATTGGCATCTCTTGTATCCACATTTATTCATATTATTTCATCCATTACATTAGCTTAAAATGTGTCCATATCCCCAAGAACCCATGCAACAAGCTATGGCACTCCTATGATTGTAATTATACCATCTCCATCTCATACCATCGAATCAACCTTGTTTTCCACAACTGCATTATTATCTAGTCTTATTTCAACATGTACCCATCTACTATATTCTTATGGTATCAAATTAGATGAGCCCACCTGATTAGTTACCTTTGGTGGGAGGAAATAAATCTTCTCAAATGATAGTCACATCCATAGAGCCTTTGTTCTCTCTATCACATTCACTTTAGATAACGCTTTTTGTGTTGCCTATTTTCACAAGACATGATTTGAAAACATAAACATCATCCCAAAGAACAAATCAAAAAATTCACTCATGATTTATCAAAATCACGGTAGCAGATGGCTTGCAAGATTATCAGCACTTTGATAGAAAAAATCTCAAGTGATCTTCTTAAGATGAAACCATTAGGTTGAGAACAAAATATGTTCCCCAAGAACAAAGGATATAATATCATTATATGGTGCATTATATTAATAAACTTGAGAAGGACATGTTCCTATATTATAATCAGATGTATATAGATGTAATGGACTACTTGGGTGCCCAAATAGTCAACAAGGCTATTTCCAAGAGCATTTTCTTATGTTAGTGTCTAATTATCTAAGTGAAAATAGTAAATTGAAAAAGAGGGAGCAAGTTATTAAGGCACTGACCATAAACTTAAAATGGTCCAACATGAAGATCAAGGGCATAGAAGGAAATGTCAATAGACTCAATAATAAATTATCCAAGAGGTTGGATGAGGCTTTGATCCTTTGGGAAATAGATAAAATTGGTGAGTTGAACAAAGAAATACAATTACTTTATAATCAATTTGGAGAGATGTAAACTAATTTTGAATAGTTAAAATAAGATATCAAATATCATTAGTTAAAGGGTGACACTCTGAAGGATGTATCCAAGGCTTATTGGGATAATATAGCTAAAATCACTCTAGGTTATCCCCTGCCCTTGAGTAAATTGACATGACTATTTTCAAAATTTAGGAGGTCTAAAAAAATTTGATGAAGTCCTCCAGTCTATAAATATGTGGCTCACATAGGCAAGGACATTTATAAACAACCTTAGCATAATATCAACTAAAGAGCTCTTGCAACAAGGAATCAAAGATAGAAAATTGTAGTAAGAAATGAGATTGATGTCATGACAATGTGAAAAAATGTACAATGTTTCCAATCCTAACAAAGCATCCTAAATGGGAAGGTTTCTTAAATTAGGAATCATATTGATTATTTGACACAACAAGGATTATTCTCCTCATTATATACTGATGGTAGGATGTTTTCACTAGGATAATTTGCTAAGCTAGTAAAATGAAAAAAATGATGAGTTAGATTTCATACATTGTCCATTGGGGCATACAAACTAATATATTATTCATATTTTTATCCCATTGACCTAATTGGAATTCTACACAACTCAAACAATTAATAAATTACAAGGATTTTGTTAAAAAATAGTGTTGGAAATATTCTATAGAACCTTAATGGTAATGAAAGCACCAACTGAGGAGGAATAGATAGATTTATAGGCAAAAATTTAGACCTCGTATCCCAATAGAGGCTATATTTAACTCACTTCTTATTGAAACAACCTCTAAAATTTTCCAGTAAATGTGAATTTTAAATCCTAAATTTTGAAATTTTCATCAAAATTATTTCAACAACATTTTTATTACAATGTAGAAGGTGAAATGAGGGTGATCCATCACTCTTATTTTTTTTTATAACGACAATATTTACTTTCATTAATGAAATGGATTATTAGTTATTATTTATTTTTTTTTGAAATCCAAGCCAAGGGAATGTTTCAAATTGATAAACAAGCTAAAATTTCTTGACTCTTCAAAGTTGGCTAATTATAGATTCAATATCAAAGACCTCATTCTATTAGATTTCTATTGATCCAATAACATGATTTATTTTTTAAAAAGGTTCATGATGTTGTTTAATTTAAGCTTTGGTCCACTTTTACTAAGGCAATGGACATAAGAAAATATTATCGTAGGGAATCAACTATGTGGACCCACGTACCTTTTAAATACCTCATACCATTTGATTGGTTACATATCTAATGACATGAATGTTTCCACATGTATATAATAACAAGTAGTCATATAATCAAAATGAATCCAATGGTATGAACCTATTTTATCGAATATGTTGATGCAATCCTATATGATTACCCTCAAGCCATCACATCTTTAAATCTTTAGTGCTAATTAATAAACATCTAATTGCTCAAGTATAAAGGTTAATAAAATGTAGATCAATGGGTGGAAAGTGAAGATTTATTCATATTATAAAGGAATTTATCATTAAAAAAAAAATATATATATATATATATATATATATATATATATACATGACGGAGTTATTCATTAAGCTCATATCAAAGTTTCATTTATTTCAATAAAAATAACTAATTTTTTTTTCGGTAGCAATCAAGGAAAAATTTGTAGACAATGGTTGTAGGATGCAGATTCTAAACTTGTAGGATGACATGGGTAAGCTTTTTACACCAAGTCAGGTTTTGATGGAGATGCATTGTAAAAATACAAGACCATATTGAGAATTTAATTCAAATATATTTGTATAAGATTCATAAATTAAGCATTGTCATAGAAATAATATCTTGATATTTTGGGAAAAGGTGTCTAAGGTGAATTAGAAGGAATGAAAGAGTGGGAAAACCCTTGGTAGTTTAGGAAATTAAATAATTTATGAAACTTATATCTCTATAAATAATGAAAACACTCCTCAAACAATTATTGATTCCTTCGATGTAAAATCCCCTGTATTTTATATTACAATGTCTAAGCTTTAGCAATTTTCATGTATCAATACCAAACCTTTTAATATTAATGAGAATTTAACTATGTAGACCCTTGAAATTAATGGATATTATTGTGGTTATAGATTAATTACCTATATATATATATATATATATATATATATATATATATATATATATATATATATATATATATATCATGATTTTCTAAATTAATTTCCACAATTAGATTAAGACACACCTTTTAAATTCATTAAATTTAATTGTGTTTCAAATTATCCTCTTGCATTGTCAAATTATTTTGTGCTTTGAATAGATAAGGAATTAAACCCAAAAAATTTAGTGTATCATCACTTTTAGTTTTATTCATATTTTTGTTTATTTCTCCCTCCAACATTTCCATTTTATGCATATTATATTAAATAATTTAGTTTAGACTAAGAAATGGAGCCAATTATCTCTAGAGGTTGCTCTGCAAGATCAGTGCCCTACTAAGCAAACAAAATTTTCCATTAACAAGATTTATTTTTGTAAAATGGTGATAAAATACTAACTAATACCTCCTATATATACCTTAATTATTCTATGAATACTCCATAAGAAAACCCTACTACCAATAAAAATTTAAATAAATAATCATATGAATTAATTAAAGGTTAACCCAGCCATAAGTCGGCCATACGTATCCATATACATGTTATAGGTTAAGTGAATAGTATGGTCCTCAACCAAATTTGTCATAAATGTTGATGATCACTAGAATCTTCTACAAGAATGCTTCATATTCCCGTGTCACATCTTCATGGGATGGATTCTACCAATCCATCATATAGTCTATAATCATCCTCATCTATAACCTTTTAGTGCATATATGAAGGATTTAAGCTCTTTTAACACTATGGGATGAAAGTCTTCAATAAGTGCCCTTATTCAAATAAGAAAAATGGAAGATCAAATCTATTTTTGTTGAATGATGTAACTCTAGTTTGTATGTTATAGTATCAATCTTATCCAAGACTTAATAAGGAGTATAATACTTAAGTGAAAACTTGTTATCCTTATTCAATAAGGATTATAATAATTAAGTGAAAACTTGTTATCCTTATTCTAAGGACATTTGGTTATATGGATATAATCACACAAAACCTAATATCTTGCTTTAAAATGTCTCTCACTATGGTGCTAGTAAACTTGTTGCTTCATTTGGTTCTGTGCCATTTCCATGTTCTCTACTAAAATGTTGAATGTGTTCTTTGACTAATCTAAACATTCATTGTACCATCAAAGATGAGGTGAGGTATGGTATATGATACCCATGCAGTGTCAAAAATGGAGAAATTTTGGATAAGATATGGAAAATAGTGTTAGATCACCATTTTTCTAGTGGTATCCATTAAACCCACCTCTCCTATTTATTCATATAAAAATAATAGAGATAACCCTTCAAACACTTATTGACCATCTTAGTTTTTCCATCATATTGGGAATGATATGATGACATATGAGCCACTTGAGTACCCAAAATTAATAATAATGCTTTATAAAAATTAGTGGTAAATATAAGATCACAATCACTTAAAACCATCTTTGGGGTCTTATTGATCAATTTTGACTCCCAAGTCAAAAAGGCCAACCCCCTATAGATTAAAAATTTCATAGGGTTATTAAAACTTGTATGTGACATGAAAAATGTCTTGTTATGGTCTTGAATGGTCTTCATGTGGTTATACTTGTACTTGTTTAGCTTTGCTCAAGGTTTAGTCTCATATGACTTGTCTAGTCCTAGGGGTCATTTATAAGGTCTTGATGTTTTCAAGTGTGATAAAAGTTTTTAAATGGTTTAGATTCATTATAAATGGATTTTAATGAGTATTGAAGGTCATATTATCATGTGTTAACATTTTATTATGTCCTTATGTGCTAAATTGTCATTTTGGTCACCTTTTGGCCTATTTGGAGGAGTTGTACATATCATTTACAAATGAAAACATTTAAATAAGGTTTCAAATCTTACCTGATGTCATATAATGTTTAGGAATGGTCAATTAATGACAAAATTGTAGGTTCAACATCTAAAATGAGTAAAATGCCACTTTACAAGCACTTTTGGGCACTTGTACAGCCTTGAAAGATCATTTGTCAATTGAAAATGGTTTATAAGTGTCCCTTTGGATCCCTTAGATAATTTTTAGGATTTGTACCAAGTTTTAGGTTGTAAAATTGCTTTAGACATTCTTTCTCCTCCATCACTACCTTCACAAGCTCAAAAAGGAAAAATTCAAGTGGATGGTATAGCTAAGAGAGAGAGAGTTATGTTATGAAACTTAGTCCACTATTAGGTGTATTAAAAATATTAAAATTAAGGGAATTGGTTTGTAGATTAATTTCCCCCCTTTATGAACAATCGTTAAGAGTGATAGTAGGTCACTATGCCTTATCCACCAAGCAAGGTCTGATTTTGATTTTGTTTCTCCACTTGAGAATTTGATGGAGAAGAATGGTTTAAGGGATTTTTTCAAAGGTCAAATATCTCCTTTCCATGGTGGTTTCATCAGCTAACTCATCTACATTAAGTGTCCTCAATAGGAGGAAAAGTGTCTCAAGTATGTGAGCATATCACTTAGCTATGAGTGTGTTTCTAGTTGGTTTGAGATGTTTGTCACCTTCAGGAGTTCTAAGTGCCTCAGCTTCCATGAAATATTCATCAAATTCATAAGACTCATGTACTCTACCTTGGAATGTGATTCTTGTATGCATTCTTTAAGTGTTTTACTCTTTGGAGACATGGTTTGTGTTGTACGGTCTTCTGCAAGTTTAAATGCCAAGTTTGGTCCAATTAAAAATAAATATCTATGATAACATATAAGGTGGACATTATTTAACCTATTTAACTTAGAACAAGTGGATTGGACTCAATGTACTCTCCAACAAGGGCTTTAGGCAGGTTTCACTCAACCATAGGTCTGTAGATATGTAGATGAACATCCATAAAGCCTAGCATTTATATTGAGGTGTTCAAACCATGAAAAAGTGTACCATAAACTCGCATAAATTCATTTGAAACTAAATGGTCATATGGAAGATCATTGAAATTCATTATTGGACTCAAATACTCCAACTATAAACACACAAAATTTGCATTTTTGATTGTGTATACAATCTGTACAAACTAGATAGGAAAGTTGAAGAAGATATAATGCCTAGTCAAAAGATATAAGTTTATGGAGAGGGTGATAAGAGATAGAGAAAAATTTGATGCAACACTAGAATATTAAAAGGGTCTAGGGACTTAACAAGATCTCTAAATAGCCTGTTTAAGTAAAATGAAGACCTACAGGCCCTAGACCTGTAGGTCCTCATTTTAGACTAGAACCAACAATCCTCAAAATAAGAAGAGCAGGTTAGAAACATGATTTCAATGCTCAGTGCGACATGAAGTGTCATCAATCAATGAAGACACCAAACCACTTAGAAGTCAAGAAATGGTATAAGATAGAGTTTATAAGCATTAATGCATAGACACAAATCTATGTACATATTTGAGAAGTAAATAGGTTTAAAATGTCATGAAGTAACTAGTAGACTATGTATAGAGACAGTGAAGACAAAACTTCTTCTCTCAAGAAACCATAAAATCTCATGCAAGATCCTACAAATGAACCACTCAGGCCTAGTGATAGTCAATTAAGATTAAAAAGGGTTTTATTCCATGTTTATTAAGTGAAATGTGATATGTCATAGTGAAGAATAACCTTAACTTATCCTAAGGGTTGGCTTTACAAGGTGACAGTTCATAGGGAAAGCCTATAAAGCTTAGAAAGGCATGAGTCTCGTTTCACACACCTCATGTTTGAGGTCAATTGCTTAAGCATATTGAAGGAGTCGATATTTATGAAACATGGATAGTTGGATGAATTTTTCCTATGGATTTAAGGTCTTATCAAAGCTCATTTTGAGTTTTTATAATGATAAAAACACCTATAGTCCCCATACAAACTCCATCAATTGATTGTGTATTTCAAAAGGGTATCTAGATTAGAAGGTCAAATGGATTGCTAAGACCTTAATGAGATATAAAAAAACATTCTAGAAGATCCTTTATAGTATTAATACCATTAATAATCTCAAAATAATCTCACTGGGTCTTTAAAGCACAAGACACAGTCATGGGAATTCATCAAGACTGTTGAAGCATGTGTAAATGTTTGAAGACATTTTGATGCAACAAGAAAGTTTTTGAATTGGTAAAAAAAATTAATAGGTATAAGAGATGATCACAGAGTGTGGGAGACTTAGAATATTTTCATTAATGACATAATCAAAGTAATTTTAGACCTATAGGGCTATAGACTTGTGGGTCTACACTTTTGACCAATAAGGTGAAAAGCTTGTATAAAGAAAAAGATTCAAAGGTTTCTAAGGTAGTGGTTGCTCTATCAAGGCATGTAAATATCCCTAAAAACATTATGTATTAGGTGGATAATTTAATTTTACACACTCAAATGTCATCATCACCTATAGGAATATCAAAACCCAAAATTGACACTTATAATAGTGTCTTTATGCCTTGCTTGTTGACTATGTACGATGAAGAAAGGAAAGTCAAATATCCTTCTTAAGCTAAGATAGATGGTCAAAGGAGTTGTGAAGAGTTTTTTATACTCACAAAAGGGGACAAAATATTGTGTAAGTCTCCATTGGGGGAAAAATATAGGAAACACAATAATTAGGTCTTTAGGCCTAATGTTATTGTCAAACCCTACCATTAGATAGCTCAGCCTAAATGGATAAAGGATATTGAATAAAGTTTGAAAATAAATTGAAATTTTTTTTAGTATGATGGATGTGGTGGACATATTGGTTTGCTAAGGAAGACTCCAAATTGGCCATTTTGGCCTAAAACTATCCCCAATGTACATAGAATGCCTACTAGCAACCTGATAAGCACTCTTCAAGCTAAAAAATGTATGGAGTATTTTCATGGGAGACCAAGTTAATTGGGAATGTTATATACCCATGTATGATTTTAATTTTTGGTATTATTTAATTGATTAAGTCCCCAAACTTTAAGAATAATTGTTAAGATGATAAGCATGTCTCAGGTTGCTAAAGAGACCAATTATGACCCGATGAGAGAGAAGATGGTTATAATGAATCTAGATGGATTGGATGAAATTCCAAATGACTTGAATCATGTCTAAAACTTTTTTTATCATCACCTCATGCCATTGGTTGATACCTTTAGGTATGGAACTATATGTAATAGGCTAAAGAAGGATATTTTAAGCTACTTGGGAGGTATGTACAGGGTGTTAGGAGCCTAAATTTGATATGGAAGATATTTAAGAATCCCTAAACTAAATCACATGTTTATTTGAGGTTTTTAATGTGTTTTAATCTTGTGGATTCAAAATTTAGTCTCTAGGTAGGGAGACCTAATTGAGACCTAGTTAGGAGAGAGAAATGGCTAAAAAGGACACTTCCACTCACTCTTAGGATCTAAAACCTGGCATGAAGTTGTAAGGTCATATTGGGTCCTCAAATAGGCATTTATTTTCTTATTATAATTTTTACATGTCTCTACGCAAGGAGGTTTATATGATTTCATGGCTACAAGGAATGAATCTAAAATGGTGCTTTTGGTGTAGAATGAGTTCTTGGGGTTGGTTTGAGACTTTAAAATGGATATTTTTAGGTTTAATATGATGTGAATAGACCATATATGGAGATATAATAAACTAGATAATATGAATCCAAGTTTTGACACTTGTAATCAAGATTGGCCTAGTAAGGTAAAAGGGTTTCAAGACACCTAAGCACATGAAAGATAATTAATATTGAGATGTCAGTTGAGAGAGATTTTAAAACTAATGAGAAGTGTCAAATTTGGAAAGCAAGGTAATGTGTCAAACAAGCATTCTAATTCCTACACCACTTAGAGAAAAGGAGATACACATGGGATTTTAGAACTGATGAGATAATTTCATAACCCCTCTCTTTATTTTAGCTCATGAAACACTCTCTCTCTCTCTCTCTCTCTCTCTCTCTCTCTCTCTCTCTCTCTCTCTCTCTCTATATATATATATATATATATATATATATATATATATATATATATATATAACCTTAATTAACTAAGTTTGGATCCTCCACCTAGGTATGGCAAATCCCTACCCATTTGTATGCCTTTGACTAATGAAATACAATTTGTTTTACCTCTTCTTATGATTTTAATTAGTATGTTTTAATGAATATTTGATCTTGTCAATTGAATTGACTTGTATTCATTGGCATGATGTCATTTCTAGCACCTAGATGTAGCTTGAAAGCTTCTTTTGTAGGTCATGTGAAGTGTATAAGTGTGATGCAAGGGTTAAGTGAGCTTTTCTATCCTCTAGTGTCATTAAATACCTCTTGGTTAATCCTCCTAGATTAAGCAACCATCAAAACCTTCATATTGAAACACTCATGTGAGATATTCATATTAGCGATAATGTAAAGTTAGTTTTCTTGATCTATAAATGCACATGCAATTGGTTGGTAGATATCAACTATTTTGGTGTATCACCCCTATTCTTTTCATGACATCCTTATCCATTTTCATTTAAAATTAATAGCTTATTAGAGCCTAATTGATACATCAAGGGTAGATAGCCCTATAACCCAGAGGTTCGATCCATCTAAAGGTCAACCAAATCTTAGGATCAATCCCATTGCATAGCTCAAATCAAGCGGGTTTAAATCACCCTCTCAAGGGTGGAAATTTGAGATATAATAGTTATGGAATGCCTAGTGAGACAAGATTGACATCAATTAAAGGAATTATTAGTGTTATCCTTCAACATATCATCCTTTAGAGATAATAACTCAAGCACCAATGGTGACTACAAATGAATCTTAGCTGGTATAGGCAATCCAAGTGCCTCAAAATTAGAAATTTTAGAATGTATAATCATTCACATGATCAACATGTTTTTTGTGTACCTTCATATCAATTTTGTCAAGTTGATGGTATTCATGGTTTTTCCTCAAGTATCCATCAAATGGTTGCTTGTCAAGTTTACCAATAACCCACCTATCCTTATAATGATCCTTCTCAAATCTATGCTACTCCTTCACTCTTACTCACCTTTAAGCAATCTATACTATACCTTATAAAGTGGATGATAAAGACTAATGAATAAGCAGAACATGGTGTAGTTTCTCATACTTATCCTACTCAAGAGTGGAAAGAGCTCTTGCAAGGTTTTTGAATAATATGGGTAGGTGTTGAGAATGAAAATTATCTAATCAATGATAAATTAGAGTTTAAGAAGCTGATACACTTAGTGGAAGAGAATATAATGAGATGGGAGCATATTGAATCCCACCTCAATCAATATTATATACCTCTTCCAACCCCAAGTTAATCTAATTTAGCTACAAATCTCCTCCAAAATGCAATACAAGATCAAAATAAGCTCAATGAGTCTCCTCATGAGTATACTAGCTATAGAATCCCAAGTTGGGAGGTTTTATTCCTGAAGAGAGGCTTATGTCCATTCCAAATCCACCCACCCTTCCTCAAGATCCTAAGACTAGTCCACTTTTGAGACCTTCTTAGACCATGAATCCTGATTTTGTCATGCCTATCTTAGAGACCAAATCTTCTCCCATATTGATTCAAAATCAAGAGAGAGAACAAGTTGTAAAAATTAAAGCAAAAGTCCTTCTAAGTTGGAATTAATTTATTCACATGCAAGCTTAATATCAAGAGGGGGAAAGAGTGTTGGAGATCAATTCAAGAGAGCCTAAAAACCTATCAAGTCCCTCATTTACTATTAATGTTGTAATTGTTCAAGAAGCATCCAATCAGCCTAATCCTCCCAAGGTACCAAGTTGGAAATATTCTTTAGTAAGCTTCAATCAAGCTATTTAGGATTCTATCCCTCCCACCCTCTTCTTTTGTGAAGGAGAATCAAGTACATCGAGGGAAGAAGATCAACATCTAATTAAGGAGAACTTGTCAAGAAAAAATGATGATGTTGCTACCTTGGAGAGGCAAGATGTTACAGTTATAGGTAAAATTCAAAAATGTGTTATAGAGGGTTATCCTAGTGATCATGAAGAAGATATAATTAGTGGCACTCACCTTAGTCAAAAAGAGCACAAATCAGCATTCAAAGATGAGTATGAACCTCTACCTTTCAACCAATAGTTGGATGACCCTCTAGAGTTCATAAATGACCAAGTGAATCAGTTCAATTGGTATGGTTTTAAGGTGGATGAAGAATAAGACAAGTCAAGTTTGATAGATCAAGAAAATCATGAGGTGTTATATCTCTAATGGGCAGATGAACTTCCATTCTTGATGGAAGAGGAGGAAGATCAGTTTAGCCTTAAAAAGAGAGCTTTTACCCTTTTTATGAGCCTAATCTAGAATGTGAAACATCTAATCAACCTACTATTCTTCAAGAGAAAGGTAAAGTTAGCAATGAGTTTGATATCTTTTTATTTTATAAAGAATAATATGCCTTTTGGGAAGAGTTGGAAAGATTCTACTCTAGCCCGAACATAGCCCATGAGAAGATTATTGATGATGTGATCATGATCAATGAACATAATATAGAAATGTACAATAAGAATCTTGAAGATAATATCATGTTTAAAGACCCTTTTTAACCTTATGAGAAGTACAAGAAGGTTTTGAAGGCATGTGGAAATCATATTTAGACATGTTCAATGAGTATGGAGAGTTTGAAACTCTCACCAAGCCAAAAAATTTGATCAATCATCCCAAAGAAGTTCAATTGGACGATAGGGAAACCTATGATGAGTATAAGGTTATTCAATATGAGCAAGAGCAAGGTATGATTCAAGAGGACATTATGCCATCTAGTCAATAAGAAAGTGACATTGAGGACTTCCTTGATGAAATGGCTAACATTCTCCTTCAAGATGATAGCTCTCCAAGTGAAGGTTTTCAAGAGATCAAGAAGGAAAAACCTAGTGATGAAACAAGAGTGATATTGTTTAATCCAAGAAACCTAGCTTGGGATAAGGTTAACTTTGTCCTTGACCCACCTAGTCAACTCATGGACTTGGGAATGAAGCCAATAGGTCTGATTTTTTATCATGGAGATCTTGAGAGCATGCCTATAATATTGGCAAGTAAGAGGCATGATTATTCAAATGATATATCCAAAGGGTATCTTGTTCCATAATATGTCTCATCTCATGAATCAATTGATATAATAATATTTCCATTTGATCTCGGAGGAAGAAGGTATGCAAGTTAGTTGTAGATAGTAGTCTTTGATTTATTTTCCTTAAGTAGCTTTTCACAAGTGTGTGTTGCTCTTGTTTTTTGTGTGTTTGGAGGTTTAATCAATTTGTATTGACACGATCAAGGTCTGATCATGTCTGAACTTAGTGTAAATGACTCCATTTCCCAATGGAAGGACAAGGCTAATGGTCCAATTACCATAGCAGGCATGTTACCCCTGTGAATCACTAATTTGTTGACCAATTTTGACTCCCAAGTCAAAAAGGTAAACCCCATATAGATTGAAACTTTCATAAGGTTATTAAAACTTGTATGTGGCCTTACAAATGTCTTGTTATGGTATTGAATGGTCTTCACATGGTCATATTTGTACTTGTTTAGCTTTGCTCAAGGTTTAGTCTCCTATGACTTGTATGGTCCTAGGGGTCATTTATAAGGTCTTAATGTATTAAAGTGTGGTCAAATTTGTGACATGGTTTAAATTCATTATAAGTGGATATTAATGAGTCTTGAAGGTCATATTATCATCTGTTAACATTTTATTATGTGTTTATGTGTTAGATCATCATTTTGGAAACCATTTAGCCTATTTGGAGGATTTTTACGTATCATTTTTAAAAAAAAGAATTTAAATAAGGTTCCCTAATGTACCTAATGTCATATAATGTTTAGGAATGGTCATAGACTAATAAATTTTTAGGTTCAATGCCTAAAATGAGCAAAATGCCACTTTACAAGCACTTTTGAGCACTTGTACAGGCTTGGAAGATAATTTTTTAGTTGAAAATGGTTTTGTAGAGTCCTTTGGGATTCCTCAGATCATTTTTATTCTTTGTACCAAGTTTCAAGTCATACAAATGCTTCAAACATTCTCTCTCCTCCATCACTACCTTTACAAGCTTAGAAAGACAAAATTCAAGTGGATGATGCGGCTAGGAGAGAGAGAGATTTAGGAGATAAACTTTGGAAATTATTAGGGCTCATAATAATATTTAAATAAGTGGAATTATTTTTCATATTCATGTTCCCTCTTTTATGAACAATCGCTAAGAGTGACAATAGGTCACTATGCCTTATCCATCCAAGCAAGGTCTGATTTTGCTTCTATTTTTCTAGTTCATAATTTTATGGAGAAAAATGGTTTTGAGGGATATTTTAAGAGGTAAAATATATAATTTATTTTGTGTTTTAAATAGCTAAATTATCTCCATGAAGTGTCTTCAATAGGAGGAAAAGTGTCTCAAGTATGTGAGCATATCACTTAGTTGCAAGTGTGCTTCTAGTTAGTTTGAGATGTTTATCACCTTTAAAAGTTCTATGTGCCTCTTCTCCCATAAAATATTCCTAAAATTAATAAGACTCATGTACTCTCCCTTACAATTTTATTATTATATGCATTCATCAAGTGTTTTGCTCTTTGGAGACACGGTATGTGTTAAGCAATCTTCTACAAGTTTGAATGCCAAGTTTGATCCAATTGGCAATAAATATCTATGATAACATATAAGGAGGAAATTTTTGAACATGTTTTAACTTAGTACAAGTGTTTTAGTCTCAATTACTCTCCAACAAGGGCATTGGACAAGTTTTACTCACCCATAAGTCTACAAACCTATAGGTGAACATCCATGAAGCCTAAGATTTATATCGAGGTGTTCAAACCATGGAAAAGTGTATCATAGACTCATATAAATTCATTTGAAACTAACTATTCCTATGGAATATCATTATTAGGAATTAATGAACTCAAATACTCCAACTATCAACATGCAAAATTTGCATAATTTGATTATGCATATAGTTCATACAGACCGGATAGGCAAGTTGAAGAAGATATAATGCTTGATCGGAAGATATAATTTTATGGAGAGGATGATAAGATATAGATTAGAATTTGATACAACATTATAATTTTAAAAGGGTCTAGGGACTCAATAAGCTATCTAAATAGTTTGTGCAAGCAAAATGAAGACCTACAGGCCCTAGACATGAAGGTCCTCATTTTAGACTATAACCAACAATCCTCAAAACAATAAGAGTAGGATAGAAACATGACTTCAATGCTCAGTGCAGACATGAAGTGTCATAAACCAATGAAGACAACAAACCACTTTCAAGTCAATAAATGGTAGAAGATAGAGTTTGTAAGCATTAATGCATAGACACAAGTTTGTGTGCAGATTTGAGAAGGCAAAAGGTTGAAAATGTCAAGAAGGAACTAGTAGATTGTGTATAGGGACAATGAAGATAGAATTTATTCTCTCAAGAAACCATAAAATCTCATACAAGATCCTACAAATGAACCACTCAGGCCTAGTGATAGTCAACTAAGCTTATAAAGTGTTTTATTCCATGTTGAATAAGTGTAAAGATAATATGGTATAGTGAAGAATTACCTTAACTTCTCCTAAGGTTGAAATGGCTTCACAAGGTGAAAGTTTATAGGGAAAGCCTATAAATTTTAGATAATACATGTGTCTCATTTCACACACCTTATGTCTGAGGTCAATTGCTTAAGCATACTGAAGGAATCAAGATTGTTGAAACATGGATAGTTGGATGAAGTTTTACAATGGATTTAGGGTCTTATTAAAGCTTATTTTGAGCTTCTATAATGAGAAAAACACCTACAGCTCCCCATACAAACTTCATCAATTGATTATGTGTTTCAAAAGGGTATCTATATTAGAAGGTTAAATGGATTGCTAGGAACTTAAATAGATATAAAACAACATGCCAGAATATCCTTTATAGTGTTCATACCATTAAGAAGCTCAAAATAATCTCATAGGGTCCTTAAAGCACAAGACACGGTCATGGGAATTCATCAAGACTATTGAAGAATGTGTAAATGTTTGAAGACATTTTGATACAACAAGAAAGTTGTTAAATTGGTCAACAAATCCAATAGGTAGAATAGATGATCATAGAGTATGGGAGACTTAGAATATTTTCATCCATGACCTAATCAAAGGTAAGTATAGACCTATAGGTTTGTAGACTTGTAGGTCCACCCTTTTGACCAATAAGGTGAAAAATTTGTATGAATAAAAAGATTCAAAGGGTTCTAAGGTAGTGGTTGATGTATCTAGGCATGTAAATGGCCTAACACATTATAGATCAGGTGCAAAAGTGAAGTGTATGTTGGATGGTGGATCTCAATCTTATTAGAATGCCCAGTTCCTGATGGGGGGGTGTGGGGGGACTTTCCCCTGTACTATGGTCACCATGGGGGTCCAAGGGGGTGACTTCATGAAAAATACACTATAAAATATTATAATTTTGTAGTAAATATGGACCATTCACTATTAGGTCATAGATATGATGGTCAAAATTATGTTGATGCAATTTTGGCCTAATATGTAACCCTCCTTTGATATGAAGGCATTGTAATCATGGTGGTGCATTGTGTGTGAGTGAAGAGGAGATTGTAGTGGATGTATTACATGTTTATCCCTTCATTTGTTGGACTGAATAAGAGAAGAACTGACTATTTATAAATAGACATAGCCCATATTGGGTGAACCACATTAAATCTATGTCTCTCTTATATTGTATTTTTTGCATTTTATTTCTATCTTTATTTCATTAATATTTCTTTGTATTCTATATTCCTAATAACTAGTATCATATTTGAAGGTTTCTTTGGTAGGTAAACTCAAAAAAAGAGGGTTCCCAATTTAAGTGGTAGCAATGATAAAACAAGGAAAGTTTAAGGTTGAAAATTTCAATGGCCAAAACTACCATCTATAGAAGATGCAAATGGAGGAGTATCTATATCATAAGGATCTTTTCCTACCATTGGGTGGAATAGAAAGAAGTTGACAACATGAAGGATGAAGAATGGGAGGTTATTAACATAAAGGCACTTAGATTAATATAACTATGCATGAAAGCATTAGTGGCCTTCAATATTTTAAAATAAAAGATAATAGATTTTATGAAAAACCATCAACCTCCAACAAGGTATTTCTTATAAAGCATTTATTTAATATGGAGATGTCAAAAGGTGAGTCTGTTAATGATCATTTAAATGAATTTAACACGGTCACAAGTCAGTTAAGTTCTATAGAAGTAAACTTTGATGATAAGGTTAGGGATATTTTGATTCTATGCTCATTGCCAAAAAGATAGAATGGCTTGGTCATGGATGTGAGTAATTATGTCTCTAGTTCAAACACTTTAAAGTTTGATGATGTTATTGGTGTTATTATTAGCAAGGAAATCCAATGGAAAAGCACAATTGAGACATCACATAATGATTTTATTATGGAGAATAGGGGAAGACAAAGGATAGAGGAAAGGGCCTAGGGAATTTTGGGAATTATAAGAAGGGTAAATCCAAATCCAGAGGAATGTTGGTGTGCTAGAGTTACAAGAAGAAAGGACACCTGAAGAAATATTATTGGTCTTGAAAAGGAAAATAATGAGATGGACAACAAGATAACAATTAGGAATCATATGTAGCAATTGATGTGTTTCAAGATGATTTAATCCTTTCATTATATAATATTAATGATTCTTGGGTGTTAGATTCAGGGGCTTCATTTCATGCTACACTCCATTGGAAATATTTTCAAGACTATGTTCAAGGTGATTTTAGACAGGGTTATTTGGGTGATGTGAACCTTGTAAAATTGTTGGAAAGGGTAAGATATAGATGAAATTATAGAATCGAAACAAATGGTTTATGAAAGAGGTGAGACATGTTATTGAGTTGAGAAGAAATATAATTTTAGTAGGGTAGTTGGAAAGTGAGGGGTGCACAATTACATTTGCAAAAAAATCATAGGTCACTAAAGGATCACTCATAATAGTAAAAGGAGAGAAGATAGGTATATTATATTTATCTACTGGTAATATTGAATCTTATATTGCTTTAGATTTTATAGAAGCATATATAAAATTATGCCACCATAGACTCGGGCACATGAGTGAGAAGGGAATGCAAATTTTCCACTCAAAGAATTTGTTCCTAGATTTGAAGGTGGATTTGGATTAATGTGAGCATTGTGTGTATGGAAAATAGAAGATTCATATTTCTCAGAGTTGGGAAGACAAAGAAGGATGAAAAGCTAGAGCCTATGTATACATATGCATGGGGACCATCTCATGTATCATCTCTTGGTGGCTCTTCTTGTTATGTTACTTTTAATGGTGATTCAACTTGAAAAACTTGGGTTTATTGCATACAAAAAAAAATTGATGTTTTTGATACTTTTAATAAAAAGAAAGTTTTGGTTGAGAATGAGATAGGAAATAAGTTGAAGTGTGTCTGATCAGACAATGAAGGTGAATACTGTAGCAAGGAGTTTGATAATTACTATTCATCTCATGGGATTCATAGAGAGAAGATGATTCCAATAACACCACAACAAAATGGTGTGTCATAAATGATGAATAGGAAAATCATAGAGCATACAAGGAGCATGAGATTACATGCAGGGTTGCCCTTATAATTTTGGGTAGATGTTGTGGATACTGCTATTGGGCCTTCAAGTCCTTTGGATGGTGGAATTCTATAGGAAGCATGGACAGGTAAATAGGTAGACTATTCTTTTTCAAAGACTTTTGATTATGAAGAAATTATCCATATTGATAAAGAAAATAGAACCAAGCTTGAAGCTAGATCCAAGAAATGTACTTTTATTGGATATGGAGTTAATGATTTTGGTTACCATTGATGGGATTTTGAAAATCGCAAAATCATCCTGAGTAGAGATGTGATATTTAATGATAAGGTCATGTAAAGAGATCAACTGCATGGAAATAAACAAGAAAATCCAAATATAGAAAATGTAGTACTTGATTAAATCATAAGAAATGAAATTTCAAAAGAGCTAGAAAATCAGAATGTGCAACAACTACAACAACAACAACAAGTACCTCAAACTCTTGAAATTGTAGTTAGAAGATCTACTAGAGTAAGTAGACTCCCTGAATGATACTCTCCTTTAATTTATTATTATTATTGATTGATGGTGGTGAGTTAGAAAGCTATGAAGAAGCAATGTAGGTAGAAACTAGAAGGAAGTGAGAGCAAGGCATGAAAAAGGAGATAGACTCCTTAGTACATAACCAAACTTGGGATTTGGTTCAATTTCCTGCAAGTAAAAGAGCATTACATAATAAATGGGTTTATAGGTTTAAGGAAGAATATGGAGGCAAAAATAGGTACAAGGCTAGACTTGTTGTAAATGGGTTTGCACAAAATAAAGGTATAGATTTTGATGAAATAATTTCTCCAGTTGTTAAAATGCCTTCTGTAAGAACTATTTTAAGTTTGGTAGCAGTAGAAGATTTTTTCCTTGAATAGATAGATGTAAATACTACTTTCCCTCATGGTGACTTAGATGAGGAAATATATGTGGAGAATCCATAGGGATACAAAGTCAAAGGTAAGGAGAAAATGGTGTGCAAGTTGAAGAAGAGTTTGTATGGCCTAAAGTAAACTCTAAAGTAGTGGTATTTGAAATTTAACATGTTTATGACAAAACAAGGTTATAATAGATTTCATTCTAACAAGTGTGTTTATTTTAAGATATTATATCATGACAACTATATTATATTGTTATTGTATGTAGATGACATGCTTGTTATAGGGTCTAACATGCAGGATATCAATGAGCTCAAAATAAAACTAGTAAATTCATTTGCAATAAAGGATTTGGGTGCTATAAAAAAAATCCTTGGTCTGAGAATAATAAGAGACAAGAAAAATATAAAATTGGTATTGTCTCAAAAAGAGTAAATCAAGAAGGATTTATTCAGGTTCAATATGCAAGATGCAAAACTAGTGAGTACACCTTTGGGAAGGCACTTCAAATTAAGCAAGGAACGGTGTCCTAAAACATAGGAAGAAATAAATTACATGTCCAAAGTGCCCTATGCTTTAGTAATTGGAATTTTAATGCATGTTATGATGTGTAAAATACCAGACATTATTGTCAACAGGTTTAAGAATAATCTGGGAAAGGAGCACTGGGATACAGTCAAGTGGATTCTTGGGTACTTGAGAGGGACCACTAATAGATAGTTATGATATGAAGAGTTAGATGTTACCTTAAAAGGAAATGTTGATTCAAACATGGCTGAAGATTTAGATGGAAGGAGGAGTACCACAGGGCATGTATTCATTGTTGGTGACAATTAGTTAGTTGGATTTAAAAATTGCAAAAGATAGTTACTTTGTCAACTATAGAGGCATAGTATATTGCGGTTACAAAAACAAGCAAGGAGAAGATATGGATGCAACGGTTCATAGAAGAGTTGATGCAGAAGTAGGAATATTTAAGGCTGTAAAATGATATCCAAAGTCTAATTCATTTAGTAAATAACTCAACATTTCACTCAAGAACCAAACATATACAACTCAAGTATCACTTCATTCATTCAATTTTGGAGGATGGTTAACTGAAGTTGGAAAAAATCCATATTAGTTAGAATCTTGCAGATATGCTAACAAAGGTAATCACAAAGGATAAGCTAGAGACTTGTTCAGATTTAATAGATATTTAGGGATAACAACGAAGATGAGAAACATGCCAAGATCAAATTTCAAAGAAAAGTCCAAGAAAGAGTTGTAGTGGTGAAGTTGCAGCAATCAGTCTCTAAGTGAGATATTGTTGGATGGTGAATCTTGATCTTATTATAATGCCCAATTACTAATGAGGGGGGTGTGGGGAGGGATTCCTCTCCCCCCCCACTATGGTCACCATACAAATTTTTTATGAAAATGCATTGTAAAATATTATAATTTTATACTAAATCTAGACCATTCACTATTAGGTCACATATCTGATAGTATAAATTATGTTTGTGAATTTTTCGCTAATATCTAATCCTCCTTTGATATGATGGAATTGTAATCATGGTGGTTCATTGTGTGTGAGTTAAGAGGAGATTACAATGGATGTATTTTATATTCATCCCTTCATTTGTTAGACTAAATAAGAGAAGAATTGGTTGTTTCTATGTGGACGTAGCCCATATTGGGTGAACCACATTAAATATGTGTCTCTCTTGTATTGTGTTTTCTACATTTTATTTCCATGTTTGTTTCATTAATATTTATTTACATTATATATTCCTAACATTGTAGGCACTCAGGTGCCATGATCACCTACAAAAATATCAAAACCCAAAATTGACACCTACAATAGTGTTTTTATGTCTTGCTTGCTGACGATGTACCATGAAGAAAGAAAAGTCAAATATCCTTATTAAGCTAACACAAATGGTAAAATAATTCCTGAATAGTGTCTCATACTCACAAAAGGTGAAAAAATACTAAGGAAGTCTCCATTGGGGGCAAAATATAGGAAACACAACAATTAGGTCTTTAGGCCTAATGCCATTCTCATACCCTACCATTAGATAGCTCAGCCTAGATGGAGAAAGGAGATTGAATAAAGTTTGAAAACAACTTTAAATTTTTTTAGGAAATTTTTAGATGTGGTGGAGGTATTGGTTTGTCAAGGAAGACTCCAAATTGGCCATTTTAGCCTAAAACTATCCCCAATGTACATAAAATGCCTACTAGCAACCCAAGAAGTACTTTATCTAGCTCAACAATGTAAAGAGGATTTTTATGGGAGCCAAAGCTCATTTTTAATGTTATATACCCTTTTCTAAATTTAATTTGTGGCATTATTTCATTGATTAAGGCCCCAAATTTTATGAATCATCATTAAGATGATAAGCATGTCTTAAGCTGCCAAAGAGACCAGTTCTGACCTAATGTGAGATAAGTTGGTTATATTGAATCTAGATGGATTATGTTAACTTCAAAATGACATGAATCATGTCCAAAACTCTCCTAAGCATCACCCCATGCCATTGATTGATACCTGCAGGTATAAAACTATATAAAATAGGTTAAAGAATAATGTTTTAAGTTGTTTGGGAGATCTATATAGGGTGTCAGAAGCCCAAATTTGATATGGATGATATTTAGGAAGACATAAAACTAAATCACATGTTTATTTGAGGTTTATCATGTGTGGGAATCTTGTGGAGTCAAAAGTCAGTCTTTAGGTAGGGAGACATAATTGAAACCTAGTTAAGAGAGAGAAACAACTGAAAAGGACACTTCCACTCACTCTCAGGACCTAAAACTTGGCATGAAATTGTAAGGACATATAGTTACTAAAATATGTCTTTAGTTTCTCAGTACCATTTTTACACTTATCTAAACAAAGAGGTTTGCTTGATTTTAGGGTTATAAGGAATGAAGCCAAAATTGAGCTTTTGGTGTAGAATAAATTCATGGGGTTGGTTTGAGACTTCCAAATAGATTTTTTCAGGTATAATATAATTTTAATAGACCATCCATGGAGAGATAATGAACTATAAAATACGAATCTAAGTTTTGACACTTGTAAGCAAGATTGGCCTAGTGAGGTAAAGGGGTTTCAAGACACCTAAGAACATGAATGATGATTACTACTGAGATGTCAGTTGAGGTATATTCTAAAACTAATGATAAGTGTCAAAGAATAGGGATAGATATAACTCAATAATATTGTATGATTGAAGTGGGCCTTTTGTCCATTCATAAGCCAAGACAAAGGGCAACTTTGAAAATTAAGGAAATATGTCAAGCAAGAATTCTAACTCCTATGCCATGTGGATCAAGGGAGAATATTTAGAGGAACTACACATGGAATTCAAGACATATTAAGATAGTTTCATAACCCATCTCTTTATTTTAACTCATGATATACTTGTGTCTCTCTCTTTCTCCTATGCCCTTATCTCCTTCTCTCACTTTTTCTATATATTGAGCCTTAATTGGCTAAGTTTGGATCCTCCACCTTGGTATGGTGAAGCCATGACCATTTTCATTCTTTTGATTAATGAAATAAAACTATTTTTACCTCTTCTTATGACTATATTTAGTGTGTGTGAATGAATAGTTGATCTTATCAAGAGAATTCACTTATCTTCCTTGGCATGTTATCCTTTCTAGCACCTAGATGCAGCTTGAAAGCTTCTTGTTGAGGTCATGAGAAGTGTATAAGTGTGGTGCAAGGGTTGAGTGAGATTGTCTATCCTTTAGTTTCATTCAATACATGTTGGTTAATCATCCTATCCTAAGCAAACATCACAACCTTCACATTAAAACACTCATGTGAGAGATTTAGATTAGGGACAGTGTATGTAAGGTTAGTTTTCTTGATCTATAAGTGCACATGTAGTTGATTGGTAGAGATCCACTATTTAGTGTATCACCCCCTTTGTTTTCATGACATATTTCTCCCTTTTCTTTTCAAATTAATAGATTTTTAGAGGCTATTTGATAAATAAAGTGGAGCTAGCCCTATAACCTAGAGGTTTGATTCATCTAAAGGTCACCCACAGCCTAGGATCAATCCCATTGCATATCTTAAGTTGAGAGGGCTTGAATCACCCTCTCAAGTTTAAAAATGTGAGCTCTAATAGTTCCCATGTAACTTTTGTTTTTACAAGTGTACTTGATATAAATAGATACGACAAAGCATGAAAATGTGCTTGTTTTTTTAGTATATCCATGGCCACCATGATAAAAAATTTAATCTTAGACATGGGAAATCATATGATGAAATCCATGGAAAACTCCTCCCACCTCTTGTTAGTAATAAACAGAGGTTGTAAAATACCCAAGTCTTAATTATCTCACCCTTATTTTGTTGACCCACAAGGCATCCTATCATAAATTTATAGACTTCTCCTTTTATCCCTTCCAAAAATAAATCAATATTTATTTTATGATAAGTTTGAGTGCCCACTTATTAAAGAAGCATGAAGCTTATAAAGGACATTAAATTAAAGGTTTGATTTCTTGCATATGTACAAACTATCCTTGTACAATAAAGTGCCCTCTTTCCGCATGAATTTGTTTGATAAGCTTAGATCTTATAGGAGATTCTAAATAATATTTTTTGTATCTATGTCATTCTTCTATTTTTGATATTTCTTCAATATAATTATCATATGGACATAACACACAACATTGTATTTGTGGACTCATCCCTTCTTTATAATGCATCAACCATTATATTTTCCTTCCCTTTCTTGTAGTTGATCTCAAAGTCATATTCCAAAATCTATGTTACCAATTTTTTTGTTCTTTGGATGTTAACCATTATTTCTATAAGTATTAAAAATTATCATGATTTGTATTCACCTTTACTTCATGCATAAACATGTAGAGTTGTGAAAAATATTCCTTGCTCATTTACGACATGACTTCATAGTTTGAATGAATTTTTTGTAAGCCTCTGGAGTGTTTTTGGAGTTTAAAACTCATTAAAATTGAGCTTTATATTTTTGAACATATATATCTAAATTTGGAAAGCCATGTCTATTAATTTTAATATTACCTCCAAAATTGAATGCCTTTGGTCCACCAAATTTGACACATTTAGGGCCATTGATTCTCATCTTGAGATGGATGGTCCTTACTGCTTTGCCAAGCCTATAAATATAAGGGCCACCATAGACCAATAACAAGTTTTCTAGTGTAAAGACATCGTGCAAAATTTCTTCTAAAGATTCAACCTTTTCTTCTATTTTCATTCACAAACCAATCCAAATGATGCATCAGGAGATGTTAGAGGTAGTTGCCCAAACACATTGCTAAATATCTTGAGCTCCATATCCTGGCACAAATACGTTTGTGGACTAGCCTTTAAGTGAAGTTCATGAAAAAGGTATTGCTTGTCATAGTTTATGATCTTTTTTTTTTCTTTACTTTAATGACCTTTCCTAACCAAGGGAGTAGGCTTAATATGTTTGTTCTTGATTTTATTCACTAACAAACGGAATAACCTAATTTTTAATCTTATTTCACATTTGGCATGTTTAGTGGGACCCACACCCCATAAAACTCCTTAGAAACCTTCATAGTCTTCTAATTATCAAATTTGATTACTTTTGGCATTCATTTCCCATATTTTCTTCTCAATTTCCCATATTTTTCATTATTAGTTATTGATCGAATCGCCCTATGGAATGGTAGGATTACTTATGTAAACAATGAATTCAACTTTTGAATCAGTGGGATCAATTTGCACCACTCATTTTTTTTTTTGTGTTTTGGAAGATCGATAGACTTGCCCTACTAAATGATAGTATTAAAACTAAATTGATAGACTCACCCTTCTAAATGATGGTATTGAAACTCAATTAGCAGACTCACCCTATTAAATGATGAAGTTGTTTCTCTATGTGTACTATGTTTTCCTATAATCAACAAACTTAGACTGCTAATTAGTGGGTTTGACCTATAATTGGTGGGATTGATAGACAAATAACAAAGTTTCTATAAGGTAATTTGTATTATGTTTGTTATTTTTTTGAAACGGTGAACTCATCCAGTAATCAGTGAGTTTTCCCCACTAATCGGTGAAGTCAATAATTTTGTAGTTTTGACTACCTGTAGAATGATGGGTTTGACTTGAAATTCATAAAATCTACCTATAAAATTATGGGATCACCTTGTAAAATGATAGGATTACTTTGTGTAAAATTTTCTTGAGACTTAAAATAGTAGAAATCAACTTCCTCTTGACAAACACAATCATTATTTGAATGCTTAATCTTGTGTGTTACAAGTTTTGATATATTTTTAATTATTTTACAAGATTTTACAAGACAAACTTCAATCATCTTTTCTATTTGGTGCTTAAAAATGAACAATCATTTTTGACGTAGCTCCTAAGAGTGCATGCACTTCATTTTTCGCTTAAGTGGTTTGTTATTTACATTCTTATTTGTGTAAACCATTGTGTGTATGTTCTCCCCTTATGCCCTTTAGGGAGCCTAGGTGACCAAAAACACATAAGTTTACTTGCTTACCTATCTAAAAAATCATTTCAAAATATGTTCTTCTATTTCCTATTTGTGGGGTCCTAAGAATCAGAAATGAAGTATGTTTTTACTTTTTAATCCTTTGACTTTGTGGTGGATTTCATCATCTTCCCATTGGTATTTAGGGGTATGTTAACTTAAGAATCCACTTCCTAGAATCATATTGTTGATGGTTAAAATTGTGCTTGATTCTAATCAATCAACAATGGGAAGTTTCACGCTGTGGGACATTGCGGCTTGAAACAACCTCCAGATTTTAGAGAAGTTGGTCTCTTCTTTTGTATCAAGTGCTTGGGGGGAAAAGGATAGGAAATTAAATAGAAACACAAATGCAGAAATTGAAACCTAACTATGGCGATGCACCTAAGTGTAATCCTAATCCTAACCTGAGCACAGTGAAACTATATATAGGATTCAATTACATTTAAGAGCAGACAAGTGCATGATCAATGTAAAAGATTGAAATAATAGAAATAGAGGCTCACAACAGAGGATTCTTTCACTGAGACACAAGAAACATCAACATAGGCATAGTGTTCAATCTTCTTTTAAGAATCTTCCAATAACGTAAGAGGCGCAAAAATCACGTACAGTTATGTAAGCCTTCCAACTCAAGAAAATGAGACAAAAGCAAATGGCATTCCTAATCACAACTCCAAAAAATATACAGTATAGACTACCTTTGCAAATGACATAGATAATATCAACCAAGGCATAGAGTTCAATCTTCTCAATTCATTCAGCCACATAAACGGCACAAAAACATGCACATTTACATCAACTTTACAATTCAAGAAAATGAGACAAAAGCAAATGATATTACTGGTCAAAAACTCTAGCAAGTCTCTAACTATAGAATCCCCCCTTTTCTTTTAAAATTCTTCTTCTTTTATAGCCTCGGATCTCTCACCATTTTCCTCTTTCCTACGTAATTCTACTCCATCCTTAACTCACAGGGGACAAACAGACAACACTTTCAAAGCCTTGGATGCATCCTGGTCTTATCAAGAACTGCCTTGACTGCGGCATGGCGATTCTTGTCTAGTACCTCCCTCTGCACCTATATTTCTCATTCCATCATCTACTTAGCCGCTTAACTATCCATTCTACCTCCACTTACAGGGGACAAATAGATGGCCCTTTTAATGTTTGCGGGCCCCTAAAAATCTACCCAGTGAATTATTCCATCTACCAAAAATAACTCCCACCGATTTTCCCTCCATCTCACTTTGTGGCAATAGATACATGGAACACTCTATTCTGTTGAAATAGAAGAGGACACTTGGTCAGTTTTTGGAAATTCTCCTTATTGCTTAGAAGGAACCAGAGAATGATGCTTGGTGCTTTCCACTTTCTCTATATTTTGCTCAAAAACACTCCGCCTTTGACACCTGTTGTAATCTACTTCCTTGATGCTTAGTAGTTTAAAAAAATAAAACTCATTACATTCCTTGCCCAAGCATCTTTTAAAAGGGGAAGGATGCACATGGAAGTCTCCGCATGTTGACACTTGGTGCTGTGAAGGTCTTTGAAATAACACCCGGGACCCACCACAATCTTTACCTGGCAATGAAGCTCGAAGATGGTCTCTCAGAAGTTGACATGTGGCAGCCTCTATTGTTCTTAGGAAGATATGTGGCATCTTCCACTTCTCCTACTAGGGGTATGTGGCATCTTCCACTGCATTTGAGAATGGAGTAGAAAGGGGCTCAGAGAGTGACACTTGGCAGCATCTGCTTCCCTTCGGTACTTAAACAAAATGAAACGATGCCTATATGAGTTGAACCAAAGCATTGAACTCATGCGTTGAACCAAAGTCTCTCAAATGCCGACACATGGTGACTTCTGCTTTCCTGCTATTGGATACTTGGCATATTCTGCAGCCTTCTTGAAGGTTATGAAAAGTGCATCGAACGATGCCAGTTGGCCGCCTCTATGTTCCAAAAAGTGACACTTGGCAGCTTTCACCCAAATTCAATACTTAGGCAAAAATGAAATGAACGAAATGAAAAAAGGGGGAAGAGAACCTATGTCCGAACTATGCCACTTGGCATCCTCCACTACACTTCGACACTTAGGAAAAAATAAACCCGCTCTCTACTCTAAAACTCTGCCGCCATGACAAAGGTATGCAGGAACCAAAATTGCATTGCAAGACAGAAAATTTAAATATGACGTAGAGTAAAAAATTACTCTACACATACCAACCCCATCATCTAAAAGGGTATATAAATTGAGGTTACACCAGTGGTATCTTAATTGGCACATTCCTCAAAGCTTGATAATTCTAGAATCACTTCACTGAGATCCAAATAGCTAAAGTGGTCACAATGGGACAAGACCCTTTGGTGAATGGCCTAAAAAGTATCACATCCAATTGATGGATTATTCTAAATCACCTAAGTACTACAAGGTATATTATGACCATCTAGAAAATCCAATGAAAAATTATGATATAAACCACATTTTCCATGACATTTTCATTGATGTAAGGCTGCAAAGGTATCTACCCTTGAAGATTGATTTTTAATACAAACCTTTGAGATAATGGAGATTAAAAACCCTACTAATAATTCAATAATTTATTTAATGAACCATTAAATTTTATCCTCTCAAAGGTGAGTCTATCAAAAGGACTCAGTGATTAATCCATAACCCATGTCAGTTTCTAAGTTACTTTCATGATTACTTGAGTACTTTGTTGAAACAAGTGTTGTGTTAATAACCACATTCAAAATAAATATGCCAAGTTATAGAAACAAACAATTTAAAATGTGTCCTTGCACATTCACACACTAAGGTGTTATGCTACCCAATTGTTCCAAACTATCCTTTGTCATTTTGTGGTGTTACATGTTCTAATTGAAATAAAGCCTTGTCTCATTTGGTAATGTTACACTTCCCATTCCATTCTTGGTCTCAAACTATCATTTCCTTGTGTCATAATTTGAAACATAAAGGCCAATTTCATGTTCTAATTTTGGTCCACAACCATTTGATCTCATTCTAAATTTCAAACAAATCATGACAAAAACCTACCAAGGTCTAAACCATTATCTAGTTCAAAAACCCATTTGAGACATGCTTAGGTATATGCATAATGGGACCTCTTACATCCCTAGCTTTGAGAAAGAATTACACGATCCCTTTGGATACCTTAAAAATTATAAATATAGTGAGGATAATGAGGACCACCCAACAGTGTTCAAATAACTCCCTCCCATTGTTAGAACTAGTCAAGGTCAATTTGAATAAGTAACCATAAAAGATAAGGATGAACAAATTCTAATAATTTTAGACTGCAGAGCCAAGCTCTCACCTAAATTATCCATATACTGATTACATAGTATTTTTCACATAGAATAATTATCTCAAAAAGTAGTAGTTACCCAAAGTCAGCCCTTTATTCACAATATAAAACTAGGCATTGCATTATCCAAAAAAAGGAAGGGACAACTTGTTGACCCATCCCAACATAAACAAATCATTGCTTATACCATATAATAAATTAACAAATGATATGTTGATCAGTTGGTAGTTCATTTCTCACACTTTGAGAACTCATTTCCTGTGTATGCAAAGCACACAAAAAATTTAGTGCTAATTTCAAATAAAAACATTAAAAAATTATGCTAAGAGTTTATAGTCAAAATTCATCCTTGGGGGACTAATAATCTAACTTTTAAAAAATGTTAGGTCTGGTGATGGCCAAACCTACCACGTGAAGTAAACCCTTGTTGAGGCTACCGTGAAGGACTGAGGACTAGCTACAAATGGCAACACCAACGGCCTCTGCTACTGCTAGCACTAGGCTGAGGTCGAGGAGTACTGAGTGGATGAGGGGGCTGCAAATAATGGAAAATGGGAGAGCAGCATTTTTTAGAGGTAAAACATGCAGAGTCAGCCAAAATAGCCAACCCTACTAAGTGTTGCAGATGGTGCTCGCCCCTGTGTGTTTTTGGTCATGCTAGGGCATTCATTCCCTAGCCTGAACTTCTTGCTCCTTCTTGGCCACACTTGGGTGTGGAGTGAATGTAGTTTGGGGGTGGCCTGGGGCTGTGTTTTTATAAGTTAAATTCTTTTTTCATTGGCGTTGATACTCCCTTTCAACTGTGTGTGTGGGGGTTGTGTCCTTGGATGGAGGTGTAGGTGGGGTAGTTGTACTTGGTTGGTTGGGTCTGCAGTTCGAAGGCAGCATTGGGTGGTGGGATGCTTAAACCCTAGTGGTGGTTCCTTCTCTCGAAGACCTGATTGCTCGCCCTAGTCTGGTTAAATGTCAATGCCAATTGGAGAGTCTTCAAGGGCTTGTCCCAAGATGGATTATTGCTCAGCAGCAATTGGTGCAAATGCTTCTTTATAGGCTTTGAAGGTTTCTAATAATAACTTATTCTCACCAAATTTGGTGCTGGTTGGTTCAGGTTTGTCTGGTGGTACTTAGATTATGAAGATCAATGGTTATCTTGAGTGTTGTGAGGAGAGTCTAAAATTGGTTATCTTGTTGGAGATGATTGCAGAAGATATTGAATACTATTCAAAGCATGCTTTATTGTGCAATTTTATGGGGATGCAGGTTACATTACCATTTCTTGAATCATGGGCCCAATGAAATTGGATGCCTGAGGGAGAAATGGAGGTTATGATTTTAGCAAATAGCTTTTTCATGGTTTCATTTAATTTCTTGATGGACTATAATAAGGCCTTCGAAGGAGGCCCCTATTTTCATAATCAGATTGGGTTATTTATTAAACCTTGGCATGCAGGCTTCAATCCTACTGAAGAGCTTTTGAACTGGGTTCCAGTGTGTGTTAGGTTATGGAGCTAAAAGCTTCAACTATGCAGACCAAGAAGAGGAGGTTGCTGAGTTCCAGAAGTACCGGTATCGGCAGTATGACCGACGTCAGTCACATACAGTGTAGAAGGCAACCAGCGTCGGTAGGGAGTCAGCTGACGTCGGTCAGCACCAGACAGATAGGGACCGGTGTTGATTGCCTGTGGCGGTTCCAGAACTGTTGTTGACGAAAAGTCAGTTAAGTGAAGCGAGTGTTTGCATGTTAAAGGGCTAATTATAGTCTCGAGCTGCATGTCTAATTATTGTAATTAGAAGTCTATTATTGTATGCATGGAATCCTATTTAAAGACCCATGAGGCATGTATTGTAATCAAGCAGGAAAGTAAAAGCATTGAAACAAGGAAGCAAGGTCAAGGAGATCTACAAGCAAGTAAGGTCAAGGAGATCATCTGAAGCATTCAAGGAGGGGATAACAACTCAGGTTGTTGAGTTGGTTTTGGTTGAGCAAGAGAGAGAGGGAAGAAGGTCTTGAGGTGTGGCAAGCCTTTGAGGTGGAAGAAGAAGTGGCATCTTCTTTATTGTATTTTTTTCTAAGAGTATTTAATACAAGATTGTGTATTGTCTCTCAAATTCTTTTTTGTTTCAAGTTTCTAGTTACTTAATCATTCTGGTATAATTCTGTGTTTAATTGCTTATAAGAAAAGTAATCAATTGTGCTTCCTTGGAGGGGTTCCTAACAGTTGGTATCAGAGCTACAGTTTGCAGGGAGCAGGTTATTATTTGATTATAGGTCATTCACAGGGGTTTTTGATTGAATGGAAGTTCAGCAATGGCAGAAGAAAGTAAGCTACGAATGGAGAAGTTTAACGGCAAGAATTATCAACATTGGAGGATGCAGATAGAAGATTATCTATATCAGAAGGATTTGTACTTACCATTGGGTGGGGTTGCATGCAAGCCCACAGATATGAAGGAAAAATGGAATGTTCTTGATCGGAAGGCTTTGGAATCCATAAGGTTGAGCCTTGCATCGTCTGTGATTTCCAACTTATCACAGTGTAAGACAATGGAAGAGTTGATAAAATCTTTGGCGAATCTATATGAAAAGCCCTCGACTTCAAATAAGGTATTTCTTATGAAGCAGTTATTTACTTTGCAAATGCAGGAATGTGGATCGGTACATACTCATCTTAGTGATTTCCATGGTTTGGTAAACCAGTTAGCTTCAGTCAATATTGTTTTTGATGATGAAGTAAAGGCTCTCTTAATTTTATGCTCTTTACCTGAAAGTTGGGATAGTTTGGTTATGGTAGTAAGTAATTTTGGGTCTGCTTCTAAAATCTTAAAAGTTGATGATGTTGTGAGTGTAATCTTGAATGAAGAAATATGCAAGAGAAGCACAGGTGAATCATCAGGGAATGCTCTAAGTGCAGAAAGCAAGGGAAGGCAAAGAGAGAAGGTCGAGCAAGGGAAATCAAGGTCGAAGGTGGGAAGGAGATTCGAATCCAGAGGTGTCACCTGTTGGTTTTGTGGAAAGAGAGGACACACAAAGAAAGAGTGTTGGTTGAGGGATAAAGAAAACCAACATGAAGGTAATGAAGAAGCAAAGGATGCAGGTATTGTGGCACAAGACGCTCTCATACTTTCTTTGGATAGTCAGATAGAATCATGGGTTTTAGATTTTGGTTCTTCTTTTCATGCATCCCCAAACAGTGATTTGTTCCATGAGTATGTCCAAGGAGACTTTGGAGTGCTTTATTTAGGGGATGGTACGCCTTGTCAAATAGTTAGCAAAGGGAAAGTGCAGCTGAAATTGCAGATGGACAACACATGGGTGTTGAAGGAGGTTATGCATGTCCTAGTTCTGAAGCAGAGTTTGGTTTCTATAAGAAGGTTGGGTGATGAGAGATGCACAGTAACCCTCACAGTGGATTCTTGGAAGGTTACCAAGGGTGCACTTGTTTTAGTAAGAGGTAAGAAAGTAGGTACTCTTTATCTATCTACTTGTTTTACTAATTCTACTTCTGGTTTATCTACTTCAGCTGTAGATTCGAAGATGTGGCTTAATAGGCTTGGTCACATGAATAAGAAGGGAATGGACGTTCTTGATTCAAAAGGTATGAGTTCAGATTCAGAAGGCATAGATAGAGTTCATTGTAGGAAAAATAAATTTGATGCTTTTGACAAGAATAGGGAAGCCTTGGTGTTTATGGAGGAGATGATGGATAGAGATCAGTCACAGGGGCTGAATAATTCTGAGCAGGGCAGTATGGATAGGGGTTTGATCTAAGATGAGCTCGTGGATAAAGAATTCATCACTTACAGGAATACACAGACACTGATGTCAGTCACTTGAAACTGACGTTAGTTAGGCAAATACCGACATCAGTCATGTGCAGACCAGTAGGGTCGATAGAGTCAGGCAGAGAAGTCTGACGTCGATCAGGTAGGAACTGACATTGGCAGAGGGGACACCGGCGTCGGCCAGGGAAATGATGTCGGCAGTCAAGGTCAGTGCAGGGAACTGACATCAGTCGGGAGCAGACTAGGAGATGGTCGAGATTGATCACTGGAACGGATGTTGGGTAGACAGCAAGCTATCAAAGAGTCTCAAACACCCATATGGAGGTCAGAAAGGGTAAGTGAACCTCATATTAGTTGTTCACCTTCTTTATATTGCTTACTGATGGTCAAGAACTAGGAAGATGTGAAGAGGAAATGTAGGTAGAATCCAGAAATAGTGGGAGCTTGGCATGGATGAGGAGTGTGAGTCCTTGGAGAAGAACCAAATAGGTATTTGTTGGTGGAGTTGTCAGCTGGAAGAAAGCACTGGATGAGGGATGGATTCCCAAGTTAGAGAAGAGAGTGGATGGACACGTGAGATAGAAGGCTAGGGCATATAGTCTTGAGTAGGCTACAGGACAATGGAGGTTTGACCATTATATTTTTCTTTACCAGGTTGGATAATATTAGCTACATTATCTTGTTACTGTATGTTGTTGCTTGTTGCAGGGTTACATATACATGGAGTTGTTGAGCTAAGGGTAAAGTTAGTTCAGAGGTATGTCATGAAGAATTTGGGAACAACAAAATTCTTTTGGAATAAGTGACAGGTATAGCATCACAGGTTTTGTGGTGGTTGGTCTTCAAGAGTGATCTTGAAGAGGGATACAGAGTCAAGGGAACAAAGTAGATGGTGTATAGGTACAGGTACAGTTGTAGCTATTTATCTCCAAGTGGGAGATTGTTAGGTTGTGGAGCTAAAAGCTTCAACTATGTAGATGAAGAAGAGGAGGTTGCTGAGTTCCAAAAGTACCGGCATCTGCAGTATGACCAATGTCGGTCACATACAGTGCAGAAGGCAACTGGCATTGGCAGGGAGTCGGCCGACATCGGTCAACACCAGACAGATAGGGACTGACATCGATCACCTGTGGTAGTTCCAGAACTACTGTTGACAAATAGTGAGTTAAGTGAACAAGTGTTTGCATGTTCAAGGGCTAATTATAATCTCGAGCTGCGTGTCTAATTATTGTAATTAGAAGTCTCTTTTTGTATGCATGGGATCCTATTTAAAGACCCATGAGGCATGTATTATAATCAAGCAGGCAAGTAAAAGCATTGAAGCAAGGAAGCAAGGTCAAGGAGATTTACAAGCAAGTAAGGTCAAGGAGATCAGCTAAAGCATTCAAGGAGGGGATAACAACTCAGGTTGTTGAGTTGGTTGTGGTTGAGCAAGAGAGAGAGGGAAGAAGGTCTTGAGGTGTGGCAAGCCTTTGAGGTGGAAGAAGAAGTGGCATCTTCTTTATTGTATTTTCTTCTAAGAGTATTTAATACAAGATTGTGTATTGTCTCTCAAATTCTTTGTTGTTTCAAGTTTCTAGTTACTTAATCATTCTAGTATAATTTCGTGTTTAATTGCTTATAAGAAAAGTTATCAATTGTGCTTCTTTGTAGGGGCTCCTAACAGTGTGGGTTTGGCTTCCAAGGTTTCCTATGGAATGTTGGTGGGAGGATGTTTTACATTTGTTGGCTTCAATGCTAGGAAATCCAATTGGTACTTCACAACAAACTCAAGGTAAGAAGATGATGACTTTTGCTCATATCTGTGTTGAGATTTTTTTAAGTAAACCTTTACCAGATTTGATAGATATGTGTGCAAGTCCTTACTCTTGGGTGCAATAGTTGGATTATGAAACTCTTCCTTTTCAATGTCATCTCTATCATGAATATGGTCATTTGTAGAGAATATTCCCAAAGGTTAGGCCTATGGATTCCCAACCCTCTCAACCTCCTCACAATCACCCTAGGGTTAAAAAGGGGAAGGAACTCATCCTTGATGATGGGGATGGCCCTGATGGATTCATTCTTATCAAGGCTCAAAATAGCAATAGAGGTCAAAAGAAGACTTTGAAGGAAAGGCAGGAGGAAGATTCTTTCAACAAATTTGAAGTATTAGATGATCTCAGCCAGCAGGAAGTGAATCTAGGTTTGATGAATTTGGATCAGGGTGCTTTGGGTACAGCACAGGAGGGCCTTCTTTCCGAAGCTACTCAGGGTTTGAAGGATAATAGGGCTTTGCAAATGGACACTGATGTTCAAATGGAAGTCCAAGTGGAATTGGTTCTTATTATAGTAGGAGAGAAGGGTGGTGAGGATGAATCTCCTCTTATCTCAAATACAGGTACTAAGGGGGTGAAGATTCATAAGTCTTCTTCTTCTCATTTGGGTCTTCTTCAAAAGGATCCAAAAAAAGGGGTAGGGGAGAAGTCTTCCAAGCTTGGTAGAAAAAAGGATTTGGAAAAGATTAAATTAATATGGGAAACTTTGGTAGAGTCAAGGTCTGTTAAGACTCTTAATTCTCATTTCTCGACCCCCTTGAAATGATAGTTCTATCCTAGAATGTAAGGGGCTTGAACAGTGGCCCTCGATAAAAAGTTTTCATGATTTGGTTCAAAGTCAATCTCTAGATGTTCTTTTCTTGTAGGAGACTAAGTTATCAGTGGAGTGTATGTTTGGTTTAGTGCCTAAGCTGTGGGGGAGTGGAGAGTGCTAGTGTATTGGTGCTCAAGGTTCAGCAAGGGGAGTGGCTTGTTTATGGAATCCTCAAAAGATCTAACCTCTTTGGTGGTTATCTTTTTAGTCTTCTATCTCTATGATTGCATCTTGTTTTGAGACAAAGGAGTTTGTTCTCTTCTCCAATATCTATGCACCTACTAATCTTTGAGGTAAACAACTTTTGTGGTCCCATATCTAGTTTGTCCAAAGCATGGCTCCTTTCCATCGTGGATAATGGCTGGGGACTTCAATGCTAAATCTGAGTTAGCTGAGAAGTGGGGTGGTATTGCAAGGCTTGAGCCTTATATGTTGATATTTTAGGACAATATCTCAGCTTTAAATCTTGTGGATATCAAGCCCACTAATGGCTAGTTTATTTGGAATAATCAGAGGATTGGGAATAACTGCATTTTGAAATGACTTGACCACTTTCTGGTTTCTTACTACTGGGTTGGTGGGTTGTGGTGTTATAACTCAAAAAATTTGGATTGGAGGGGATCAGACCATTGGCCTATCAAGCTGGCTATTTCTTCAGCTTGTGTTCCTCGTTCTCCTACTTTCAAGTTCTAGCTTATGTGGTTGTGAGACTCATCTCTCAACGACTATATTGATGAGTGGTGGAGGTATGGTAGACCTGTTTATGGTACAACAATGTTACTTTCACTAAGTTACATCAATTTGTCAAATATCATCTTAAACATTGGAATTGACAGTGCTTTGGAAACATTTTCCATGATAATATTGCTGCCCAGGCTGAGTTGAATGGTATTACAAGGTTGATTAGAGAGGATGGAATGAATGAGGACCTGGTGAGGGAAGAGACTAGGGATTTGAAAGCACTGGAAGAGTGTGAGCTATGAGAGGAGGTTTTTTGGAAACAAAAGGCTCTAATTGAGTGGCTTTAGGAAGGGGATAAAAATACTGCATTTTTCTTCAACTCGGTGAAAGCCAGGAGACATGGCAATTCTATTTCTGCTCTGGTGAATGACAGGGGTGAAACTCTTTCTTCTTTCCATGAAATTACATGGGAAACTAAGAAATATTTTGCTTCATTATTCAGAGAGTACTCGCAAGGGGGGTCTGATGAGGAAGCTTAGGTCCTTTCTTGTATCCCTTCTTTGGTTTCTAGGGAGATGAATGAACAACTTATGAGTAATATCTCGATTGAGGAGCTAGAGGGGATTGTGTTTCAAATGAAGAGGGGGAAAGCTCTTGGCCCTAATGGTTTCTCGATTGAGTTCTTTCAAGAATTTTGGGAGATTATCAAGTTGGACTTGTTGGTGGTTGTTTAGGAGTCTCATAAGAATAAACAAATGTTACGGGCCCTGAATTCTACCTTCTTAGCTCTCATCCTAAAGTGCGAGAGGGAAAACAAGTTAAGTCAATTTCGGCCTATCTCTCTTTGCGATGTAATTTATAAAATTATCTCTAAGTTAATTACTGATAGGTTGAAAAAGTGGCTTAAAGTGTTGATTTCAGAGGAACATAGTGATTCTGTGGAGGGACGTTAGATTCTGGATGGAACTGTTATTGCAACTGAAACCATTCACTCTATGGCCAGCTCCAAAGATAAGGCAATGTTCATCAAGCTTGATATGGCTAAGGCTTATGACCATGTATGATGGTCCTTCCTTCAGAAGGTCCTTGGTGCTTTTGGTTTTGGGGATGAGTGGATTTATTGGGTTATGAGTTGTGTTACTTTGGTATCCTTCTCGATGTTAATAAATGGCAAGCACTATGAGCTTTTTGGTGCCTCTCGAGGTTTGTGGTAGGGTGACCCCCTCTCTCCTTACTTGTTTCTTCTTCTTGTTGACGGTCTAGGATGCTTGATAAGAAGGAATGTGGAGTTAGGTCTCATTCAAGGGTGGGGGTGGGGAGGTGGTTTACCTCCACAATGTCACTTGCAGTTTGTGGATGACACTACTTTGATGGGTATGGCTAAAATTAGGGAAGCTTCAAATATACGCAAGGTGTTAGATGTTTATCTTGTAGACTTAGGCCAATTTATTAATGAAGATAAGTCTTCCATATTTTTCTTCAATACTCCAGGTTCCATTCAGAGGAGAATTGCTCATATCTTGAGATTTCAAACCGGGGTTCTCCCTTTGACCTATCTTGGTATTCCCATCTCTGTTGGAAGACTTCCCAAGGAGTCTTGGCAAAATATTCTGGATAAATTTCATATGAAAGTTAATCATTAGACCCATCGGTGGTTGTCCTTTATGGGTCATGTTCAACTGCTCAAATCTGTGGTGCAGGCTCTCCCCATTTATAGATGTATGATTCAGGTGGTCCCTTTAGGCTTTGTTAAGAAATTAGATTCCTTAGCAAGATAGTTTTTATGGGCTGGTAGGTTATTATCCTCTAAATGGAGTCTTGTTAGATGGGACATTATTTGTAGCCTGAAGCAGCTTGGCAGCCTTGGGTCAACGCAGTCATCATTGTTAGGGATGGCATTTGCTATCAAATTGTATTGGCGGTGGTGTGTGGAGCAGGATGGACTCTGGGCCAGGGTATTAACACAGAAATACTTCTCAAGGATCCCTCAAATTAATATTCCTCATTATCCCTTGGTGGGGAAAGGCTCGGTGATTTGGAGTACACTCAAGAAAGGGGTTGCTTTGATTAAGGATGGCTTATTTTAGATTTGTAAAAGAGGGACAAAAACTCATTTTTGGTTTGATTCTTGGGATGGATTTCCTCCCATTGTTTCTCAATTCCCTAATTTGGTAATTCTGTGCCAGAGGTTCTATGAGGTAGGATGGTCAAGGGTAAGTGACTTCAAGTCCTTTTCTTCTCATGGGCAGCTGGTGGTGGCAAGATGGAAGAAACCTGATGAGTGGCCTATTGTTGGTAGGGAGGAATAGTGTGCTGAGCTTCATAGTATCCTTTCTCATAGATGTTGTAGCTCCCTCAAGGAAGGGGGTGTTCTTTCTTGGTCTCTTAATCCTAAAGGTGTCTATACTATTGCATCTGGATATCAGGTGTTGTTATCTCACCAACTAGATGGGGTGGAGGTGCACTGGTGGAAGAAAGTGTGGAATAAGGTCTCTTGGCCAAAGTGTAACTACTTTATTTGGACTTTAGCTTGGAATAGGAGCTTGACATGGATAAGATTTGAAAGTGAGGTTTTCACGGTCCTTCTAAGTGTGTTCTATGTGGAAGTGGAGAGGAGGACTCCTCTCACTTATTTTTCCATTGTCCCGTGACTCTGCAGCTTTGGCATTGTTGGTGGGATGTGTGGAAAATACCTTGTGTTCATGCATCCTCTCTGGAGGATTTTTGGAATAGTCTGGGTAGACCTCCTTCTATGACTTCTTTCTTGCAAGATGTGTGGTATGTTGGGCCTTCTTTCACACTCTGGAAGATTTGGTTGGAAATAAATCAAAGAATATTTTGAGGAGATAAGTTGTTGATTCAACAAGTTTGGCACAAAATTAGGGGTATGATTCGGGAGACAGTGGAAGCTAAGTGTGATATGGTGTTCCCTTTGGAGAAATGGGATGTTGAGTTAGTGGATAGATTGGGTATTCAGGGGTTGTCTCTAGTGCTTGCTTATGTTAGAAGAGGAAGGTGGGTGAATAAGAAAGTTCAAATGGTGGGGAGTTGGCTACCCTCTCCAGCTGGCATTCTGAAGCTCAATACTGATGGTTCTTCAATGGGCAATCCTAGCCCTGTTGGGATTGTTGGGGTGGGCAAGGATTTTTTAGGATCAATGGTTTTTTTCTTTTATGTTTATGAAGGAGTGTAGACTAACAACCTTATGGAAGGTTTGGTGATCCTCTACACTTTGGAGAGGGCTTATGTTTTGGGATGGCACAAGGTTATCTGTGAGTCTGGCTCACAATTTCTGATTAACTTGTTGAATAAATAGGAGGTCTCTGATGCTTGTTGGTAGGTGGCTATGATAGTGTAATAGATTTTGTAGATAATTTCTTTGATGGAGATGATGTCGTTTGTCCATATCCCAAGGGAGTGGAATAGGGTAGCAAATTGTTTGGCTAAGGGAGCCTCTGAGCATTTAGATGGCTGGAAGATTGATGAGTGGGAGCAGGTTCCCCATGAGCTCTGACATGTCTTGGAGAGGGTTCTTGATGAGGATGGGAATGGTATTGGTGAAGGATAATGTTATTTTAAGCTTGGTTTGATGGTTTCCTATGGATTCCTGGGGCCCTGGCCCTTTGATGCTTTGTAAAGTTCTTTTTTTATTTTCAATAAATTTTTGACCCTTTTATTTGAAAAAAAAATCATCCTTGGGACTTAGTCTATGCATTGGAACAAAAATTAAGAAGTTCATGGAAGACAATTTTTAATGACAATAGGTTCAAAACCCAAAAATCTAAAACTCAAACTTAGTTGACTTCATTGGTAGCTGACACCATCATCCAAATTGATGAAGTATAAAAAAATTTATAAGACAGACTACATCAGTTTCATGGGGGAGCACTTCACAACATCATTAACCAATGTGATGACATCAAGGATAAATATTCAAATAAGAAGAAGAGGAGTGGAAAGTGGGAATGATAACTCGCAAAGGACAAGTAAACAAATGATATGACATGAATGAATGAGATATATAATATATTATTATTAGGGAATCTCTCACAAAGCACCATGAACCAGTCCACCCTGATATATATGCACTTCTTAGGACTTGCACTTATGGAGAATTATGTGCAAATGAATCCTATAATATAAATCCTTAGGAAGAAAAAATAAGGCATACACATATGTCCCACCCAAATTTCATCACTTATCACAATAGTGTAATGAGTAATGGTGCTTTAAGAAAATGACATAGCAACACAATTTTTTAAAAAAAATCTAACTAAATGATGATAAATGAAAGAAATAATTTTAAGTAACATATACATACCTTGATTTACCTTTCCATTGAAATAGAATGCTTGCAAAGAGCTTAGTCTTGATTGTGGTTAGCATATAAAATGTATAGGGTAACCCTAATGATACAATACTAAATAAAATCAATGTGGGCATACAAAGGTGAATCTAAAATAATGGAAGCATATGAGGCTCTCAAAGAGAATGCAAAAATGGGGTTCAAATAGCCACATTGATAAAGGATATATTAAGTCGAAACGACCCAAGGAAATAATGTGAAAAAGGAGAGATGGGGATAGATATCCATGATGTAAATGTTATATTAAGTCTGGTAACCCAAAGAAATAGAGTGAAACAAGAGAAATGGGGTCAAATAAATGTGAGTTAATGGCTAGATTAGGTCTAGAGAACCCAAACAAATAATGTTAAGTAATAGGGATGGGGTCAAATATCCACAAGGTAAAGGCTAGATTAGGTCCAAATGACACAAAGGAGAATAAAAAGATGATAAAATATGAGCACATATAGCCATAAGGTAAATGCTAGATTAAGTCTACATCGCCCACAAAAAGGAGGAAAGCTCTGGATCCTAAACATAACTAAGAGAAATCTAATAAAAATAACTAAATGATTAAGAGAGCATCTCGAAACAACTCAAATATGCAGTCTTTATTCAAAAATGGAAAGTTCAAAGATGAAGCTTTGAATGTGCTAATGTTGGAAAGATGTTATCATGTATATATAAGATGAAAAATAGTAAATATAGAAGATAAGAGATATTTTGAAATAATTTTTTTTGTTAAGGGGAGAAAATGGAGGGAGGGAAAGGAGGATACTACCAAGGTGAAAACATGTTCTTTGATGGACACTAGGCAATTTGACAAGAATAAATGTTTTTGACGTCAATGGCTTATAACCCTAACCCACCAAGCATATCACTTGGGCTAACTATTGATTATATAGATCATCTTATGAAGGTTATATGCAATAAATATAAAGGTGCCTAACTTCCCACAATGTGTTCCTCATTCTTCAGGACCCTGACAAAGCCATTGCCTGACTACGAAGATTAGGTACTTATGTGAAAGTGAAAGCAACACTAAAAATATATATGAAGCCTCATATATACTATCTATTACTTTGTCACATTTTAATGGACCTCAGGCTCTATTTTGAGGCCAACTATGGAGTTTGAGATTCAACTAGGATAAGGGACATGCCAATGATTTGATGGCATCTTTTGATTTATTTTGAATTTTGATATTTATTTATTTTGCCTTTCAATTTTTTTTTCTATCATACTTAGATTTTAGATTTTTTTTATTTCCCTCCATACATATTTAGAAGACCAATAGTGAGTTTTTATGATGACTGGCATAAGAGTCCCTACACCTAGTTGTTAAAGAGGAGAACCTATGAACCAAAACACATATATATCTTAGACTTGTACATTAGAAGAAGTGTGATCTTGAAACCAACCTTAGTGTGCCTAAAAAAGAGATAAAAATATAAATAAATAGAGATGAACATGAGAAAGATTTGGGTTGACCCAATCACAAAAAATGTATTAAATAGGTGATACAATGACTGACAAATTTGAAAATTTAATTGTAAGAGGGTAAAATACTGATGAGATACATGTAATACATTGAAATAATTGCACCACAAAATAATGTAAGTAATTTTAAGAGACAAAACACCACTCTTGATAATTGTCTTGTCTTTCTCAGAAAATGCATAGCTACAATTGGGAGTGCGCGAAAAAATAGAGTAGTTAAGAAATAAAGTGGGTACTTCTGAGGAAGACATGGTTGTATTCCCCAAGGTCTTGGAATGCAAGTAATAAATTGAAATCCAAGAGGCAGATAAATCTATGAGATGTGTAGATAAGAGGGACATCATAGGCACAAGAAAATATTTATGATGAGTGAGAGCCCAAAATCATGAAAATAAGAATAAGGGAGATAGAGCCATAAAGGATAAAATAAAAGTAAGTAAAAATCTAAGAGGCATAAGATAAAGTGAGACAGAGCTTGAAGGCAAAAATAAAGGTAATGGAGGATTCATGAGGATTAAAAATACAAGTAAGATGCAAGAGACATAATAAAAAGAGGAGTTTGAGGTATAAATAAAGGTAAGGGAGGATTCACGAGGAAAAGAGGCGTAATAAAGTGAGGAGGATCCTGGAGGCATAGGAATGCAAATAAGGGAAAATCCATGAGTCATAAGAAAATAAGGATTTAAAGGCATAATCATAATAGGTGGGCATTTACGAAGAAGGCCCAGATTGTATCCCCCAAGTTCTTACAATGCAACTCACAAATTGAGATCCAAGAGATATAAAAACAAGAAGGTAGTGTAAAAGATTGGAAAAAGGGAGCATAGAAGGAATACTGAAGTGTGTGAGTTAGGTAGGAGCCAATAGGCAGTAATATTTGAAAAAGATCTCAGAGGTATAAGTAAATTAATGTTAAAATGAGTGAGATGTAATACAAGTGTTAAAAAAAACATGCAAATAATGTTGATATAAAATATGACTTGAATGTATAACTAATGCAATAATAAGGAGAACATTCTTCTCGCTTGGTGTGTTCAAAAAAATAGAGCATTTGTCTTTAAAATTTTCTTGGAGTTGAATAAATATTGTATTTAATGTGTGTAATATTCTTGATTAATGTGTGAGTGTGACATGTTGAGAATGGGAAAACATCATAAAATGTCTTCAAGGTTGAAGAAGGGTGAGGACTAGCATCATAAAATGCCCCCAAGCGTGTATTAAGGTAAGGGTGGACATCATAAGATGTCCTAAAGTTTGAAATAAGAGTGTTGGCATCAAAAGATATCCCAAGGTGTGAGGGATGTTGAGGTTATGTGAGATTTTGTTTAATTACAAATTCATGAATGTGCATTGATTACCTTTGTAGTCACTTTCTTCATGAATCTAGCTTAGATCAATGACTATATCATGTAAGGTAATGGCTTGAGTTTGTGAAATTTTAATTAGCATCAATGGCCAGATGGTGTGTATTACTTTATGTTGGTTTAAATAACATTGCCCTAGTCAATGACATTGGATTTTCTAAAGATGACATGACATCATCAACCTAACCAATGGCATTCAACTATGCTAGAAGTGACAAAGAATTATCGACCTAGTTGATAATGTCAAGATTGTTTGTTTTGCTAATAATTTCAAATTTTGACCACTATGTATTTTTTAGTGAATGTTGATAACTATTGAATAACTCCCCAAAGATCTTTCAAGGCTAGATTAGCAAGGAGTTTAAATGGTTTAAGATCATTCTCATCGTTGTTAATGCCAAAATGAATGTTGTCAAAGTTATATTTGTTGTGGTTGATATCATGTTTAGTTAAACTAATATGTGTCATGGATATGAAAGTGGAATAAAGAGTGATGTTATGCTTGATGTTTCACACTTGTTATTGCATTTTGATATTATGTTATTTTCAAACTCATATATATCCGTATTTTTTAACCACCATTTTTTTAACACTTTAATTTATTAATGCATACCAGACGCCTTTTTATTATAATCATACTTAAAATTTTATCTTCCTAATTTGAAATTCAATTCAAAATGTGTCCTTGCACATTCACACACTAAGGTGTTACACTGCCCAATTGTTCCAAACTATCCTTAGTCATTTTTTAGTGTTACATGTTCTAATTGAAATAAAACCTTACCTCATTTGGTACTGTTACACTGCCCATTCCATTCTTGGTCTCAAACTAGCATTTCCTTGTGTCATAATTCAAAATCAAATTTCAAATTTCATGTCCTAATTTTGGTTTAAAACCATTTGATCTCATTCCAAATTTCAAATAAATCATGTCAAAAATCTACCAAGGTCCAAACATTCTCTAGTTCAAAAACCCATTTGAGGCATGCCTAGTCACATGCATAATGGGCCTCTTACGGCCCTAGCTTTGAGGAAGAATTATACAATCCCTCGAGTTACCTTAAAAATTCTAAATACATTGAGGATAATGAGGACCACCCAAAAATGTTCTAAGACCTCCCTCCCATTGTTGGAATTAGTCAAGATAAATTTGACTAACAAACTATAAAATTTAAGGATGAACAAATTCTAATACTGTTAAAATCTAGAGCCAAGATCCCACGTAGATTCTCCATAAACTGATTACACAGTCTTGTTTGCATAGAATAATTATCACAAGAAGTAGCAGTTATCCAAAGTCAATCCCTTATTCAAAATATAAAACTAGACATTGTATTATCCAACAAAGGGAAGGGATAACTTGTTGACCCATCCTAACACAAACAAATCATTGTTGCTACCATACAACAAATTAGCCAACAATATATTGATCAGTTGGTAGTTCGTTTCTCACACTTTAGGAACCCTCAAAGTTCCCTATGTATGCAAAACACACACAAAATTAAGTGCTAATTTTAAATAAAAACATTAAAAAATTATGCTAAGAGTTTATATTCAAAATTCATCCTTCGGACTTGGTCTACGCATTGGAATAAAAATTAGGAAGTTTAAAGGAAGATATTTTTTGATGAAAATAGGTTCAAAACCCAAAAATATAAAACTCAAACTTAGTTGACTTCATCAGTAGCTGACATTATCATCCACATCAATGAAGTATAAAAATGTATACAAGGCATAGACTACATCAGTCGCATGGGCTAGCACTTCACAACATCATTAACGAGGGCAATGACATCAAGGATAAATATGCAAATAGGAAGAAGAAGAGTGGAAAGGAGGAATGAGAACTCTCAGAAGAAAACTAAACATTTTATATGACATGAATGAATGAGATATATAATATATTATTATCAAGGAATCTCTCAAAAAGCACCATGAACCGATCCACCTTGATATATATGCACTCCTTAGGACATGCGCGTAGGGAGATTTATGTGGCAACGAATCCTATAAGAGAAATCATCAGGAAGCAAAAATAAGTTGTTCACATTTTTCCCACCCAAATTTCATCACTTGTCGTAATAGTGTAATGAGGCATGGAGCTTTAAGAAATTGACATAGGAACAAATTTTTAAAAAAAATCTAACTAAATGATGATAAATGAAAGAAATAATTTTAAGGAACATATACATACCTTGATTTACATTTCCATTAAAATAGAATGATTTCAAATATCATAGTCTTGATTTTGGTTGGCATAGAAGATGTATAGGGTAACCCTAATGAAACAATACTAAATGGACAAAATCAATTTGGGCATACGAAGATGAATCTAAAAAAATGGAAGCATATGAGGTTCTTAAGGAGAATGGGAAAAGGGGGTTCAAATAGCCACAATGATAAAGGATATATTAGGTCTGAAAGACCCAAGGAAATAATTTGAAATAAGAGATATGGGGATAGATAGCCATGATGTAAATGTTATATTAAGTTTGGCAACCCAAATAAATAATTTGAAACAAGAGAGATGGGGTCAAATAATTGCTAGCCAAAGGCTAGATTAGGTCTGCATAACCCAAAGAAATAATTTTAAGCAATAGGGATGGGATCAAATAGCCACAAGATAAAGGCTAGATTAGGTCTAGATGACACAAAGGAAAATAAAGAGATGATAAAATATGAGTGCACATAGCCACAAGGTAAATGATAGATTAAGTCTGCATGGCCCACAAAAAGGAGGAAAGCTCAGGATCCTAAACATAACTAAGAGAAATCTAATAAAAATAACTAAATGATTAAGAGAGCATCTCAAAACAACTCAAATATGTAGTCTTTATTCAAAAATAGAAAGTTTAAAAATGAAGCTTTAAATGTACTAATGGTTGAAAGATGCTAGCATGTCTAAATAAGATGAAAAATAGTAAATATAGAAGATGGGAGAGATTTTGAAATAATTTTTTTTGTCAAGGGGAGAAAATGGAGGGAGGGAAAATAGGATACTTCCAAGGCAAAAACATGTTCTTTACTAGACACTAATGAATTTGACAAGACTAAATGTTTTCGATGTCAATGGCTTAGAAACTTGACCCAAAAAGCATATAGTTTGGGCTAACTATTGAATTATATAGATCATCCTTTGAAGGTTTTATGTGATAAATATAAAGGTGCCTAACTTCCCACAATGTGTTCTTCGTTGTTTAAGACCCTGACAAAGCCATTCACTGACTACGAGGATTGGGTACTTATGTGAAAGTGCAAGTGACACTAAAAATATATATGAAGCCTCATATATCCTATCTATTGGTATGTCACATTTTAATGGACCTTAGGGTCTATTGTGAGGCCAACTATGGAGTTTGAGATTCAACTAGGATAAGGGACATGTCAATGACTTGATCGTATCTTTTGATTTATTTTGAATTTTGATATTTATTTATTTTTCCATTTAATTTTTTTTGCTATGATACTTGGCTTCTATCTATTTTGATTTTCCTCCATACATATTTAGAAGACCAATAATGAGTTTTTATGATGACTGACACAAGAGTCCCTACATCTAGTCACTAAAGAGAACCTAAGAACCAAGACACATATATACTCTTATACTTGTACCTTAGAAGAAGTGTGATCTTTGTTGTCCCCAAAAGCATCACTCATTTTTTGGGACAACATATGAACTATTTTGGTGTAGTTGACCAAAATAATCTCTTCCCTTCTCAAAATTTGTTTTGAGCTTTCAAATTCCTCATTTTTCAAGCTTTTTCAGTAAAGGGACTAGTAGGTTCAAAGGGTTCAATGGCTATAATAGGTGAGTTCAATCAAAGGAACAAGTTTCTAGCACTTAGGCATTTTTAGGATTGGTTCAATGCCTTGGTTCAACCAAAAAGGGTTCATCGGAAAGATTCTAAGCAAGGATCAAACCATTAAACCATTGAACCTTGAACCAAAAAAATTCAAAGGTTCAACGTGTTCAAGGTTCAATGTCGTCAGCAAGCTTCAAAGAGTCAAGCACTTTGTAAAAGTTCAACAAGTTCAAACAGTTCAAAGGTTCAACGGGTGGTTGGTTCAATCGGTCGGTTCAATCAAATGGTTCAAAGGAGTGCCCGAAATAAAAAAAGCTCAAGAGCAGAAGCTGCCAAGTGTCATCTATCAGGGCACATTATAATATGTTTTTCTAAATATAGCAGATCTTGCCACATGTCCCTTATAAAGCTCGGTGGAAGCCACCAAGTGTCAACATCTGTAGTTTCTTCCTTGTGTCCCGTTATAACTCAGGGGAGCGCGACAAGTGTCTGCATCCGTGTTTCAAACTTTGTATAAGTTTCAAAGCTTCTTTCAATAATCTTCTGTCAAAGTCCCGCAGAAGGTGCCAAGTGGAAAATGTGAAAGGTTTTAACATATTTTTCTAAGAAACTACAGAAGTCACCACGTGTTCCTTGTAAAGATCAGCGGAAGCCACCAAGTGTCATCATCCGCAGTTTCTTCCTTTTGTTTTGTTACTGAGTAAGGATTGTGGTGGCCCCCAGGTGAGATTTTAATGTCGAGCAAAAGCTACCAGGTGTCATCTATTGAGACACATTATAATTTGTTTCTCAAAGCAACGGATCTTGCCACGTGTCCCTTATAAAGTTTGATGGAAGCCGCCAAGTGTCATCATCCACAGTTTCTTCCTTTTATTTTGTTACTGAGTAAGGACTGTGGTGGGCCCCAAGTGAGTTGCTAAAGAAAGCGGAGTGTGCCAAGTGTCATCGTTCATGTGAATCCAAATGAGTCCCAAATGTTTCTATAATATTTCTAAAGCTCAATGGAAGTTGCCATGTGTCACCTTCTGCAGAACTCTCAAAAGGTATCTAGAGCTTTTATAAGTTAAGCGGATGCTACCAAGTGTCCATGCCTATTTCACAGCGGAAGTCACCATGTATCACTTGTTAAGATCAGCAAAAAGTGGCCAAAGCAAGTGAGAAAGACACGAAGGAATTGCTAAGGAGGATGACAGGCCCGTAGACGTCAAATTTGTGACAACAAAGTATCTATTGATATTTGTAGGATTAAACGCAGACCTGAAGACATTCAAAGACCTTCAGGTCAAAAGGAAGAACCGCCGAGAGGAGGAATCAAAAGAACCAAAAAGAGGGAAAAGACAGTCTGAGAGCTCAAATTGTAGCAAGAAAGAGGGAAGACCAGAAATATCTGTAGGAGTTATTTCCAGTAGGTGTAATAGTCCACCAGGTAGATATTGGAGCCTACAAACATTGAAGGTGTGGCATGTTTGTCTCCTTTAGAGTAAAGGCAAAGTGGATAGCTACGCAGATACCAGGTGACAAAACAAATGATCCAGACCTAGTAGAAAACATATGAGATGAAATGGCATGCCACAGTTAAGGCGGCCGCCCTATTACAACATGGTCCTCGTTGACAAAACTAAAAAATGCATTCAAGACATTGAATGCACAGCATGAGTCATTCCATGAAATAGAGCGTCAAGCCTTTCTTGGCTACTATATATTATAATCTCTTTTATTGTTTTAAGGAGATCTTTTCTTTTACAGAAACAAAACTCTACCCAAATTGGAAGGCAAATACTAAGACTTTGAGCTCAGATTGTTGTTCATATTATTTTATCTAAATGAGAAGGCAAGTTACCTACAGACTTTGTGATGTTATAGCTTGTGCCATTTTAGGAGATTATTCTTATGTCTATCTTCTAGGTGTAATCTTGTTTATTTAATTTTACAAATAGAGCTAGTGGAGGTAATCCAGAAGATGTCCTGAAGTCAGTTACTTTCAGACTTTGTGTTGTCATAGTTGTCTTTAGTGTGTGTTTTTAGTTTCTTTTTGTGTAGAAGGTTCTGGGATGACTTTGTGCCCCCATTATCTTTTGTGTTTCACTCTTTGGGTAGTTGAGGTGGAAACTTTGTGTTCTATTTCATCTTGCTGGTTACTATGCCCTTTTGTTATCAATTTACTTGTCACTACCTAAAAGAACTCATGTTCTTTGTTGCAGACCACTTCTTAAAGAAGAGAGGTGCCTTCAATGTTTTCACCAAAATTTTCTCCTTTGTTTGTGAGCATCATCTCTAAAAAAAGAGAGATGGATGGTGATACCCTACCCCTGAGTGTTATTTTCTATTTATATCTATAGTATATAGCACCTGCATATTTATAGGGAACCTCTCCTTCATGAGAGGAGATATTTTTCCACCTTTGATGTAGTAAACCTACACATTGGGATGACCAATCTCCATTGTTGTGGATGATAAGACCTATTTTTCTCACTAGTTAGTTGGTTGACAAAATATTCACCCAACAGTCTTTTTGGTGACTCTGTTAGGGAAGGACAAGTAGTTTGAAGCCTCAAGCTTCAAGTTGAAGTAAGACCAATCCTTTTCCATTTTTGTTTCACAATCTAGCAACTCCACGCTATACTAAAAACCAGAGAGTTCAAGGTGTTGTTGACCCTATCCTTGAGTTGGTGCAGCAAGGAAATTTTAACTTATTCCCTCTCTAACTTCAAGTTCAACAATCCAGGGGTGTTCCTCCTACCCGTAACAAGTCACCAACCCAAGGTAGTGCTACTTTTTCTATTGTTAGCAGAGCTTTGCCTATACATACTCCACCTAGATTTTTTATCCCCCTTTTCCATAATCCAATCATGGCAGTTCAAGGCCCTTGGGGTAACTCTTTTGGCCCACTCAATCTCACTCCACCTCTACATGAACTTCCACACAACTCAAGAAAGAATTTTCCCAAATTCTTTGGTGATGGGAGAGTTCATCCTGATGAACATATTTTAGCTTTCAGCATAGCCTATGGTGTGATAGGTGTAGAATTTGAAGATATGGCAGTCAGGCTTTTTGTGGAAACATTACAAGGCACTACTGTAGACTGGTTCTACCATCTACAAGCTCGGTCAGTGACTGATTGGGACACACTCAAAGCTAAATTTGAAGCCAAGTTCAAGCCTGCAAAAGATGCACATGCCTTATTGGCCCGACACACACAGATGAAGAAGGAACTTCATGAACCTATGAGGGATTTTATAGCAAAGTTTGACAAGCTAAGGAACCGAATTCCTACAATTGCTCAGCCAACACCTGAAAACCTCAAGTGCTTCTTCATCAACTCACAGCTGCTTGAATTAAGTTTTTGGTTGAGACATGCTGGCCACATAGACCTTGAGGCTACTCAAGACTTGGCTATTGAGGTAGAAGATGAACTTATCTTGGCAGAAAAGATAAGGAGAGATCCAAACAGAGGTAAATCTTCTTCTTCCTCTAAATATTCACCTACAACCACCACTGATCCAATGGTGTAGACGCTAGCAAATGAGTTGTTGGCTCTCAGAAAGCAAATGGCATAAGGGATGTCCTCTGTTCCTTTATACAGAGATGTACCAAGAAAAACATTTCAAAATTAGTTATATCAAGGCAATGCTGCCAGGAATCAAGGGAAAACCAATCGCCTTCCTCCCCCTAAGAGGAATAACCTTGCCATTGAAGCACCTCCAACCAATTCATCAGTTGGATATCTTGAAGCTAAATCAAGTTTCTCCTTCTAGCCTGAGCTGAATACAGAAGATGATGTTAATCTCTTCACTGAGGAAGAAGAAGAATTAGCTAGCGACTCCAACACTAGTTTTTTGAATTAACAGGATGAACCCAGAAGTGAAGGTAATGCAACTGAGGGATCATATGCGGTATTCACTCGATCTAAGAATCAATCAGCTCAACAAGCTGATAAAGAATAGACAGAGGAGCAATCTCAGCCTATAATTTCAATTGCTAAGTAGGGAACCACCCTGCCTTTCCAACCCAAGGACCAGGTGATTGCTAAAAAAGTAAGTGCTCCAAACTTGCCTTCACCTTCAACTTCAAATTTGTAGACCAATCCTTCCCCTTCTAAAAACTAAAAGGATGAACTCACATCCTCTGCTCCTAGCTATTTTTAGACATTTGACATAATTGACCATATAAAGAAAATCAAAATTTAAATGTCTGAATTTAAAATTCTGCAGTCCAATCCTAAGCAATTGGACAAGTTGTTTCAATATGTGAAGGACCAAACCATCCCTGCAAGATAAGAAGATAAGAAGGTAACTCATGATCCCTCAAAGAACATGTCTATCCCAAACAACCTTGTCATTACTTCTTCTGTCCCTAGAAAAATAGAGCCTTTCTATGTTTCCCTGCTGATAAATGGTCACAAGCTGAGTAATTACATCATTGATTTTGGAGCTTCAAACAATGTCATGCCTACCAAAGTCGCTAAATCCCTTGGTCTCACACTAACCAAAACATTTGGTAGATGCTTCTTCATGGAGAATAAATAAGTACCACTATTGGGACAAATCAAAGATGCCCAATTTGCATTTGCAGTGTTTCCAGACAAAAGAATCAAGATGATTGTCTTGGTGGCTGACGTCCTAGCATCATATGGCATCCTTCTTGGCTGAATTTTTTGTAAATATGTTGGTGGCAAATTAAGCATGGACTTGTCTGAGGCAAGAATCCCAGTCAAAGGCATTATGCAAAGATTGCTTCCTAAAAAAGAAGCAAAATATGTGGTCACCCAAACATCAGCGCTTGAAGCCCAAATTTTGTTTGAGTCTCCAGACATGGGTAGCTACTTTCTATCCATAGAGGAAGTTCATGAGGTGCCTAATGAAGCTCTTGAAGGTGACAACTTGAAAATTGTTTCAAAAAGAACAGCAAAAGAATTGATAGAACGCAGTGTAAATATAGAAGAATCTCTACCTCCAAATGAATAAAAATCCAAATAAAAAGCAGGGTCTAATGAGATATGGATTCTTGAATCTGATGGCAGCTACTCCTCTACCAATTTAGGGGCCAGAATTGTGCTAATATCTCCTCAAAGAGATATTTTTTCTTCATCATACAAGTTGCAGTTCAGCAACACCAACAACATAGTTGAGTATGAATCTCTCTTACTTGGATTGAAGGTTGCTCATGACAAAGCCATCAAGCTCCTTCATGCTAAAGGATATGTTGAACTAGTGGTTTATCAGGTGAGAAACCTGTATCAAACCAAAAATGAGATATTGCACCATTACTGCAATCTAGTCTGGGATCAAATTAAAAACTTTGATGCTTTCAACATTTCTACCATTATTAGAGAATTCAATGATCGGGCTGATGCACTGGTTATTTCAGCAACTCTCTTAGTTCCCCACCCAAACTTCAAAAGAGATAGGTACACTATTGAGTTGGTCTTTCAACCAAGTGTACCTGACAATGTCAGTCATTGGCAAGTGTTTAACAATGACAACCAAATCATTACCTTCTTAGAGCAAAAAGATAGCTTTGAACGACTACATTTTGAAGGCAGTAAGCCTTTGAAGCTTGAACCAACCCCTAAATCAAGTGCAGATGCAGGTGAAGGGTTCCTGAAACTCAAAGGCAATAAAATCTTGAAAGGCTTGGTTTCCCTTGAGAAGTTGTTTGAAAAACATGACAGATTCATCAAACAACAGCAAATGGATTCAAGCTCCTCTCAGAAGTTTGATCAGATAACTTTGGGTACCATGGAAGATCTTAGGATGGTGAACATTGGGAAATGTTGCACTCTTGAGGAGAGATTCAAGTTCATTACTTTGCTTAGCTAGTACATGGATGTCTTATCATACTCCTATGATGATCTGAAGTCACTTAGGCTTGAAAAAAAATTCCATGAGATTCTTCTCAAAACTTACTCAGTGTCTTACAAGTAAAAATCTAGGAAGTACACCCTGAAGATATCAGGTACTATTCTGGATGAGATACAAAAAAATTTAAGCGCCAGGATCATTTTCCCAATCCATCATTCAACATGGATTGCCAACATAGTGCATGTGAGGAAGAAGAATGGTGAAATTTGCCTTTGTGTGGATTTCAAAAATTTAAATCAGTCATCCCTAAAGGATAACTATCCTCTGCCAATCATGGATCAAGTGCTTCAGATAGTGACTAGTTTGAAAATGTTATCAATGCCAGATGGTTTCTTAGAATACAATCAAGTTGAAGTTGGTGAAGCAGACCAATAGAAGACTGCCTTCACCACACCTTGGGGCACCTTTGCCTACCAGAGAATGCCATTTGGCCTAATAAATGTTGGTGCCACCTTCTAAAGAGAAATAGACTTTACTTTTAAAGATGAAATGGGTAATTTCATTATAGTGTACTTGGATGATTTAAGAGTCTTTTTTAAGCATCGCCCGGATCATGTGTGCCACTTGCAATAAGTGTTGGAATGCTACTATAGAATGGCATTTCCTTAAACCCTAAGAAGTCTATTTTTGGTGTAACAGAGGGGAAACTTCTCAGACACATTGTATCCCAAGAAGGCATAAAATTTGACTCAAAAAGAGTAAAGTATATTCAGAAAGTTACCCTTCCTACAAGTAAGACTGTAGTTCACTCTTTCTTTATAAAGGTGAATTTCTTATGAAGGTTCATCCCTGAATTTGCTGAAAAAACTCACCATATTGTAAACATGATGAAGGGAAAGGCTACCTTCAGCTGGACTAAAAAAGGCAAATTAGCATTTCGAGACATCAAGACAGCCATTGCTCACGCCCCAATTCTAGTTTGTCCAGATTATACCAAGGATTTCACCATGTATAGTTATGCTTCTAAACACACATTTTCAGCAATGTTGGTTCAACAGAACCAAGAAGGTGTGAATCTCCTATTTCTTTCATGAGTTGTCCTCTCAAATTTCATGAGCTAAAGTACTCAAACATAGATAAGCATGCTTATGCAATAGTGAAGGCAGTCAAGCATTTCTGCTTTTACATCTTGAATTCACACATTACTGCCTCGGTTCCTAATACCATGGTTAAATCCATATTAACTCAATAGGAGTTTGGGATGAAAAGAGGCAATTGGATTGAAAAAGTCCAAGAGTTTGATCTAGTCATCAAACCAATGAAGTTGGTGCGTGGAAAGGGCCTATGCCAATTAATTGTTGATAACAGATTAGAATAAATAGAGCATGAAGAATCAAAAGAAGAAGACACACCAACAGTCATCTTTGTCTCCACCATAAATGAGTGGTATTCAGGTATTGCTCATTTCCTTACTTATGGTGAGTGTCCTACTCACCTATCTTATAAAGAAAGGAGGACTATCAAGTTGAAAGCTACCAATTTCATCCTTTGGGACAATGGCCTATATAAGAGGAGCCTTGATGGAATGTTCCTTCGCTGCGTGGATAAAGAGCAGCAGAACCAGTTTTTGAAATTCTTCCATAATTTGGCCTGTGGAAGACATTTTTCTACTCTTGTGACTGCCCATAAAATTTTGTGAGCCAGGTACTATTGGCCCACTCTATTTCAAGATGCTTACAAATGGGTAAGAAAATGTGAACTATGCCAGCAGTTTGTTGGAAAACCCAAGTTAGCTGCCATGCCTCTCAAGCCAGTGGTGATAGAAGAGTCATTTTAGCAATGGGGAATTGACTTCATTGGTGCTGTAAACCCATCTTCAAGTGCTAGACATGATTATGTCCTTATAGCCACAGATTGCTTCACAAAGTGGGTTGAAGTAATTCCAACCAAGCATGTTACTTCAGAAGTAGTATGCAATTTCCTCAAGGAGAACATCATTGCCAAGTTTGGGGTCTCATACAAGATTGTCACTGACAATGAAGCTTGTTTCACTTCTCAAGAGATCACTCAATTCTATTTTTACTATGGGATCACGCTCTCTCACTCTTCTGATTACTTTTCACAAGGGAATGGACAAGGTGAATCAAGTAACAAGAACCTGGTGACTATCATCAAGAAGTTGGTGGATGACAACCAAAGGACATGGCATAAAGCATTGGTTGATGCTCTTTGGGCAAATAGAATTACACCAAAAAGGGCAATCAGTGTGTCTCCTTTCCAACTTCTTTATGGTCTCAATGCTGAGATATCGATTACCCTAGAATTACCAACATTAAAATTGGCCAAGGCAATTGAGGATCAAACATATGAAAGCTCCTTCGATAAGAGGATCATGTGCCTGACTAAGCTGGATGAATAGAGAACTATGGTGGTGGTCAAATTGCTGCCCATCAAAGTCTGGTGAAGAAACTCTTCAACCAGAAGGCAAAAAATCATGATTTCCAGATTGGAGATCAAGTCTTGTTGTGGGACAAGAGCAGAGAACCAAAGGGAATGCATGGAAAGTTTGATTCCCTGTGGAGGGGCCCTTTTACTATTCATCATCTCAATGGTGAAAATAGTTTCCTATTGAGGTATCAAGATGGCATGCCCTTTTCTTTGCCTCATAATGGGCAACATCTGAAGCACTTCAACTCTTGAAGTATCAGATAAGATCATTTATACATGTGTATATTTGTATAGTCTTTAAATCTATTTTGTGCTTTTCCTTTTCATTTTAATTTTTGGCACCTTGCTTTCTTGTTGGTTAGCGCAACTCCATAGCCCAATGGCATACTTCAAGGCACTGGAGATTCTAGTTTCTACTCCCCTCAGCTGTTCCAAGTTTTCAACTGAAGGAAGTTCCCCAACTAGAGCCAGTTGTTGTCCCCAAAAGCATCACTCATTTTTTGGGACAACATATGATCTATTTTGGTTCAATTGACCAAAATAATCTCTTCCCTTCTCAAAATTTGTTTTGAGCTTTCAAATTCCTCATTTTTCAAGATTTTTCAGTAAAGGGACTAGTAGGTTCAAAGGATTCAATGGCTTTAACAGGTGAGTTCAATCAAAGGAATAAGTTTCTATCACTTAGGCATTTTCAGGATTGGTTCAATGCCTTGGTTCAACCAAACAGGGTTCATCAGCAAGCTTTTAAGCAAAGATCAAACCATTAAACCGTTGAACCTTGAACCTTGAACCAAAAAGGTTCAAAGGTTCAATGGGTTCAAGGTTCAATGTCATCAGCAAGCTTCAAAGAGTCAAGCACTTTGTAAAGGTTCAACAAGTTCAAATGGTTCAAAGGTTCAACAGGCGGTTGGTTAAATCGATCGGTTCAATCAAACGGTTCAAAGGAGTGCTCGAAAGAAAAAAGCCTGAGAGTGAAAGCTACCAAGTGTCATCTATTGGGACACAATATAATATGTTTTTCTAAATACAGTGGATCTTGCTACGTGTCCCTTATAAAGCTTGACAGAAGTTGCCAAGTGTCAACATTCGCAGTTTCTTCCTTGTGTCCCGTTATAACTCAGTGGAGCGCAACAAGTGTCTGCATCCGCATTTCAAGCTTCTTATAAGTTTCAAAGCTTCTTTCAATAAGCTTCTCTCAGAGTGTTGTGGAAGGTGCCAAGTGGCAAATGCGAAAGGTTTTAACATACTTTTCTAAGAAACTACAAAAGTCACCACGTGTTCCTTGTAAAGCTTGGCAGAAGCCACCAAGTGTCATCATCCACAGTTTCTTCCTTTTATTATGTTACTGAGTAAGGACTGTGGTGGGCCCCTGGTGAGTTGTTAAAGTCGATCAAAATCCACCAAGTGTCATCTACTGAGACACATTATACTTTATTTCTCAAAGCAGCGGATCTTGCCACATGTCCCTTATAAAGTTTGGCAGAAGCCGCCAAGTGTCATCATCCGTAGTTTCTTCTTTTTGTTTCGTTACTGAGTAAGGACTATGGTGGGCCCCGGGTGAGTTGCTAAATAAATTGGAGCATGCCAAGTGTCATCATCTGTGTGAATCCAAATGAGTCCCAAATGTTTCTATAATGTTTTTAAAGCTTAGCAGAAGCTGCCATGTATCATCTTTTGCAGGACTCTCAAAAGGTATCTAGAGCTTTTATAAGTTAAACGGATGCTACCAAGTGTCCTCGCCTATTTCACAGCAGAAGTCACCATGTGTCACTTGTTAAGATCAATGAAAAGTGGCCAAAGCAAGTGGGAAAGACACGAAGGAATTGCTAAGGAGGATGACAGGCCCGCAAACATCAAATTTGTGGCAATAAAGTATCTGTTGATCTTTGCAGGCTTAAATGCAGACTCGAAGACATTCAAAGACCTTCAAGCCAAAAGGAAGAACTATCGAGAGGAGGAACCAAAAGCACCAAAAAGAGGGAAAAGACAACCTGAGAGCTTAAATTGTAGTAGGAAAGAGGGAAGACTAGAAATATCTACAGGAGTTATTTCTAGTAGGAGGAACAGTCCACCAGGTAGATATTGCAGCCTGCAAACATTGAAGGCACGCCCTATTTGTCTCCTTCAGAGTAAAGGTGAAGTGGATAGCTGTACAGATACCAAGTGACAGACCAGATGATCCAAACCCAGGAGAAGACATATGAGATGAAATGACACGTCACAGTTAAGGCGGCTGCCCTATTCCAGCATGGTCCTCTTTGACAAAACTAAAAAATGCATTCAAGACATTGAATGCACAGCATGGGTCATTCCATGAAATAGAGCACCAAGCCTTTCTTGGCTACTATACATTGTAATCTCTTTTATTGTTTTAAGGAGATCTTTTCTTTTACAGAAACAAAACTCTGCCCAAATTGGAAGGCGAATATTGAGACTTTGAGCTCAAATTGTTGTTCATATTATTTTATCTGAATGAGAAAGCAAGTTACTTGTAGACTTTATGCTGTTATAGCTTGTGCCATTTTAGGAGATTTTTCTTATGTTTGTCTTCTAGATGCAGTCTTGTTTATTTAATTTAACAAGCAGAGCTAGTGGAGGTAATCCATAAGATGTCCTAAAGTTAGTTACTTTCAGACTTTGTGTTGTCATAGTTGTCTTCAGTGTGTGTTTTTAGTTTCTTTCTATGTAGAGGATTCTAGGATGACTTTATGCCCCCATTATCTTTTGTGTTTCACTCTTTGGGCAGTTGAGGTGGAAACTTTGTGTTCTGTTTCATCCTGCTGGTTACTACGCCCTTTTGTTATCAAGTTACTTGTCACTACCTGAAAGAACTCTTGTTGTTTGCTACAGACCACTTCTGAAAGAAGAGAAGTGCCTTCAGTGTTTTCACCAAGATTTTCTCCTTTGTCTATGACCATCATCTTTGAAAAAAGAGAGATGGATGGTGATACCCTACCCCTGAGTGTTATTTTCTGCTTATATCTATAGTATATAGAACCTGCATATTTATAAGGAACCTCCCCTTGATGAGAGGAGAGATTTTTCCACCTCTGATGTAGTAAACCTGCACATTGGGCCAACCAATCTCCCTTGTTGTGGATGATAAGACCTATTTTGCTCACTAGTTAGCTGGTTGACAAAATATTCACCCAACAATCTTGAAACCAACCTTAGTGTGCCTTAAAAAGAGATAAAAATATAAAGAAATAGAGATGAACTTGAGAAAGATTTGGGTTTCCCCAATCACAAAAAATGTATAAAGGAGGTGATATAATGACAGACAAATTTCAAAATTTCATCATAACAGAGGGTAAAATACGGATGAGAGAAACATAATACATTGAAATAATTGCACCACAAAATAATGTAACTAACTTTAAGAGACAAATCACCATTATTGACAATTGTCTTATCTTTCTAAGAAAACAAATTACTATGATTGGGAATGAGAGAAAAAATAGAGTAGGTAAGAAATAAAGTGGGTGCTTCTAAGGAAGACATGGTTGTATTCCCCAAGGTCTTGTAATGCAAGTAATAAACTGAAATCCAAGAGGTGGATAAAGTTGTGATGTGAAGATAAGAGGGACAGTAGAGGCACAAGAAAATAATTATGAGGAGTGAGAGCCCAAAAACATGAAAATAAGAATAAGGGAGATAGAGCCATGAAGGATAAAATAAAAGTAAGTAAAAATCCAAGAGGCATAAGATAATGTGAAAGAGAGCTTGAAGGCAAAAATAAAGGTAATGGAGGAATCATGAGAATTAAAATTGTAGGTAAGATGTAAGAGGCATAATAAAATGAGAGGGAGTTTGAAGTAAAATTATAGGTAAGGGAGGATTCATAAGGAGTAAAAATACAGGTAAGAGAAAAGAGGCGTAATGAAGTGAGGAGGAGCCTGGAGGCATAAGAATGCAAATAGGGGAAAAGCCATGACTCATAATAAAATAAGGAGTTAAAGTCATGATCATAATAGGTGGGAATTAATGAGGAAGGCCTGGATTGTATCCCCAAAAGTCTTACAATGTAACTCACAAATTGAGATCCAAGGGACATAAAAACAAGAAGGTTGTGTGAAAGATAGGACAAAGGAAGCATAGAAGCAATACTAAAGTGTGTAAGTTAGGTAGGAGCCAACAGGGAATAATATTTAAAAATATCTCAGAGGTGTAAGTAAAGTAATGTTAAAATGAAGTGAGATGTAATACAAGTGCTAAAAACAACATGCAAATAATGTTGATATAAAATATGACTTAAATGTCTAACTAATGCAATAATAAGGAGAAAATTCCTCTCGCGTGGTGTGTTCAAAAAAATAGAGCATTTGTCTTATAGATAAATCTAATAAAAATAACTAAATGATTAAGAGATCATCTTGAAACAACTCAAAGATGCAATCTTTATTTTAAAATGGAAAGTTCAAAGATGAAGCTTTGAATGTGCTAATGTTGGCAAGATGTTATCATGTCTAAATAAGATGAAGAATAGTAAATATAGAAAATGGGAGAGATTTTAAAATAATTTTTTTTGTCAAGGGGAGAAAATGGAGGGAGGGAAAAGAGGATACTCCCAAGGCGAAAATATGTTATGTATTAGACACTAAGTAATTTGACAAGACTAAATGTTTTTGACGTCAATGGCTTAGAAATCTAACCCAAAAAGCATATAGCTTGGGCTAACTATTGAATTATATAGATCATACTGTGAAGGTTATATGCAAGAAATATAACGGTGCCTAACTTCCCACAATGTGTTCCTCGTTCCTCAGGACCCTGACAAAGCCATTGACCGACTACGAGGATTGGGTACTTATGTGAAAGTACAAGTGACACTAAAAATATATATGAAGCCTCATATATCCTATCTATTGGTATGTCACATTTTAATGGACCTCAGGCTCTATTGTGAGGCCAACTATGGAGTTTGAGCTTCAACTAGGATAGGGGACATGCCAATGATTTGATCGCATCTTTTGATTTATTTTGAATTTTGATATTTATTTATTTTGCCTTTTATTTTTTTTTACTATGATACTTGGCTTTTATCCATTTTGATTTTCCTCCATACATATTTAGAAGACCAATAATGAGTTTTTATGATGCCTAACGCAATAGTCCCTACACCTAGTTGTTAAAGAGGAGAACCTAAGAACTAAGACACATACTCTTCGACTTGTACCTTAGAAGAAGTGTGATCTTGAAACCAACCTTAGTGTGCCTAAAAAAGAGATAAAAATATAAAGAAATAGAGATGAACATGAGAAAGATTTGGGTTGCCCCAATCACAAAAAATGTATAAAGGAGGTGATACAATGACAGACAAATTTGAAAATTTCATCGTAAGAGAGGGTAAAATACATATGAGAGAAACGTAATACATTGAAATAATTGCACCACAAAATAATGTAACTAACTTTAAGAGATAAAACACCACTTTTGACCATTGTCTTATCTTTCTAAGAAAATACAAGAGTGGGAGTAAAAATAGAGTAGGTAATAAAGAAAGTGGGTGCTTGCAAGGAAGACGTGGTTACATTCCCCAAGGTCTTAGAATGCAACTAATAAACTAAAATCTAAGATGCATAAATATGTAGGATAAAGCTATGAGGCATGCAGATAAGAGGGACATCGGAGGCACAAGAAAGTAATAATGAGGAGTGAGAGCCAAGAGGCATGGAATAAGAATAAGGGCGATAGAGCCATGAAGAATAAAATAAAAATAAGAAAAAATCCAAGAGGCATAAGATAAAGTGAGAGGGAGCTTGAAGGCAAAAATAAAGGTAAGGGGGGATTCATGAGGATTAAAAATAAAGGTAAGGGGGGATTCATGAGGATTAAAAATACAGGTAAGATGCAAGAGGCGTAATAAAATGAGAGGGAGTCAGAAGGCAAAAATAAAGGTAAGGGAGGATTCATGAGGAGTAAAAATGCATGTAAGAGCAAAGAGGCATAATAAGTGAGGAGGAGCTTGGAGGCATAGAAATGAAAATAGGGGAAAAACCATGAGTCATAAGAAAGTAAGGAGCTAGAGATAAAATCATAATAGTTGGACATCTATGAGGAAGACTTAGATTGTGTTTCCCAAGGTCTTACAATGCAACTCACAAACTGAAATCCAAGAGACATAAAAACAAGAAGGTAGTGTGAAAGATAGAAGAAAGGGAGCATAGAGGGGATGCTAAAGTATGTAAGGTAGGTAGGAGCCAAGAGGCATCAATATTTGAAAAAGATCTCACAGGTGTAAGTAAATTAATGTTAAAAAAAGTGAGATGTAATATAAATGTTAAAAACATGCAAATAGTGATGATATAAAATATGACTCAAATGTCTAACTAATGCAATAATGAGGAGAACATTCCTCTAACGAGGTGTGTTTTAAAAAAATAGAGCATTTGTCTTTAAAAAATTCTTGAAGTTGAATTTGTTTGTATTTAATGTGTGCAAGATTATTGATTATTACCTCGTTGTGAGTATGACATGTTGAGAATAAGAAATTATCATAATATGTCTTCAAGGTTGAGGAAGGGTGAGGACTAGCATCGTAAAATGCCCCCAAGTGTGCATTGAGGTAAGGGTGGACATCATAAGATGTCCTAAAGTCTGAACTAAGAGTGTTGGCATCAAAAGATGCCCCAACGTGAGGGATGTCGAGGTTTTATGAGATTGTCTTTAATTGCAACTTCAAGATTGATGTATTGATTACTTTTGCGGTCACTTTCTTCATGAATCTGGGAAATATCAATGATTATAGCATGTAAGACAATGGCTTGAGTTTATGAAATTTTAATTGGCATCAATGGCCAAATAACGTGTAATTTTTTTGTTTTGGTTTAAATAGCATTGCCCTCGCCAATGACATTGGATTTTCTAAAGATGACATGACATCATCAACCTAGCCAATGGCATTCAATTGTGCTAAGAGTGACAAAGCCTTATTGATTATTGATGTGGCCAATAATGTCAAGATTGTTTGTTTAGCTAATAATTTCAAATTTTGACCACTGTGTATTGAGTAATCTCCCAAAGATCTTTCAGGGCTAGATTAGCAAGGAGATTAAATGGTTTGAGATCATTCTCATCGTTGTTAATGCTAAAGTGAAGGTTGTCAAAGTTGTATTTGGTGTGGTTGTTATCATGTTTAGTTAAACTAGTATGTGTTATGTATATGAGAGTGAAATCAAGCGTGATGTTGTGCTTGATGTTTCACATTTGTTATTGCATTTCGATATTATGTTATTTTCAGATTCACATATATTCGTATTTTTTAACCACCATTTTTTTTAACACTTTATTTTATTATTGTATTTTTCTCAACATTGTTATTATTAGGGTGTGAATAATTCCCAGCACCTTTTTGTTATAATCATCTTGAATTTTATATGCATTCCAATAAAACAAAATGTGATATATTGTAACTAAAAAAGATGCTTCTAAGTTGACCTACCGGTGAAAAACATGTGCTCCCTCAAACGCTCATGGAGGTAAGGTATACAGATCTTGTATTTGAAGTACATTAAGATGCCTCCTACATCCAAAGTGCTACCTAACATTGTGGACCTTAATCATTCCAATCAATTTTTCCAGCAAACTTCTACTCATAAAACAAAGGGGAAGTCCCTCAGGGGATTGTCTTCCAGATGGTATAATTGCAAGTGCCCTGCTAGAGATGTATGTGCAAAAGAAATATGGTTTCATTATTTGGAAGAGTACTTCCGGTTGAGATAAACAATGCCAAACACACTACCTGCCTATTTGTCAGTAAAATTCAGTCTGAATATTAAGTCTGTATGGAACCTAAAGAGCCCATCAACATATCTATTGTTGTGGGGCTTCTCCAAAATTCTGAAGGAAGGCATCTGAGATAATTATAACTTTACTGCTCAAATTATAACTGCCACAAATACCCCCCCTGCTTTGTTTGCAATGTCCTTTTCTAGCAGTCATTTATAGTTGAGAAGCAATTTGAGTCCGGGGGAATGCAAGAAGCAGAAGAACAAGGAGCAGATCATTGTCTTTTCTGAGAAATATAAGGGCTGCGCTTGTGAATTTGATTGTAAGCTCTAGAGAGGCTACAGAAGAAGTAAATCTTTTTGTAGAGTTACAGATTAAAAGTTGTTCCAAATTCTGAAGACTGGCATGTGTCGAATACCAGCGACTCCGATAGGATTCCTTGCCATGCCAATTGCTACCAAGAGTTGCGGCAGACAAAGTGGCACGCAGCATCTGATCGCCTGGGCTTGATGGCCCCTACACACTGTTCATTCTCGAAAGTTGAGAAAAGACAAATGACATATAAAACATTTCATCCAATCAAAGGGTCCGCGCCTGAGCGCAAAAAGCGGGATCTGAGTTCCCGAAATGCTCGCGCGGACGAGCTTGCCTCCTGTCGTACCTGCAGCCAGGGTCCATTGGATGCCGCTGTCGAAGCTTTCCCAACGCTATGTGACCTCTGACAGAAACAAGACATAGAAAATACATCTGTCAATTGTATTGTGACAGGGAAGCAAAGATTATGACAGCCAAAAAAACACTCATTTAATATAAGTAATTCTGGTTTTAACTGTTTGACTCTCCTGTCAGGATTCTGAAGAGACTTGTATCTTGCTAGATGGATATAAGCAACTATCATCCTCATCGATCTGACTACAACCCTTTTGATTAATACAAACATTTTATTGTTACGGAGGAGGATCTAGAAACCAACACACGTAGATACTTTTAGATATCCATTTTAGAAGAGAGATCTTGAAATCAATTATAAGGTGTTTGAAAAGAGAGAAAATATAATAAAATAGAGAGAAACATGAGAATGATTGAGTTGTTCCAATCACAAAAGATGCATAGCGGAAAGGTTCTAGTAGTGTTGCACCTTTCAATAGTAGAACAATTTTTTTGTTAAGATGTGCTCCATTGATGGAATATTTTGGTGTGTATAAATATTAAAGTATACGAGACGCTGAGCATGTAATATTAATACTTGTTCAACATTTACTCTATAAAATTAAAAGTAGCCAATCACATCTTGACAAGTAAGATTCGAGTATTTATACTCTAATGCACAACTATTAGTACTCAAAAGATTAAGTTTTGGTCATAAGTTTAAAAAATACATTTTATGATCTCTCATAATAAAGTTGATTATATCATAAAATGCATAATGAGTTAGACCTTAAAACCTCAGTTATAAGTAGTTAAGACGACATATTAAAATGGGTAAAATTTTTGAAATCTAATGTGATGTTTGGCAACTTAATTCATTGTCCAAAATTAGAGCGTGCTACTACTAAGACCTTTCCCCTAAAGGAAGTGATACAATGAGAGACATATGAGAATTTTAATCCAAGAGAGTAAAATATGGATGAGAGATATGTCAATAAATTTCAATAATTGTGCCACAATAGAATATAACTAATTTTAAGAGACAAAACACCATTCTCAACCATTGTCTTATCATTCTAACAAAACATTTAGCTACGATTCGCAGTGGAAGCAAAAATGGAGTATGCAATAAAGGAGGTGGGTGTTTGTGAAGAACCTAGTTGTAGTCTCCAAAGTCTCGCAACGCAACTCATAAATTGAAAGCCAAGAGGCATAAATATGTAGGATAAAGATATGAGACATGCAAATAAGAGGGACCCTAAGGTAGAAGGAAATAGTAACATGGGGTGAGAGCCAAGAGGCATGAAAATGAGAATAAAAGAGATAGAGCCATAAGGGGTAAAATAAAAGTAAGGAAAAAGTAGAGGCGTAAGAGAAAGCTAGAAGGAGACCAAACACAAAAATAAAGGTAAATGAGGAATCGTGAGTAATAAAAATGTAAGTAGGAGCTAAGACTTGTAATAAAATGAGAGGGAATCTGAAGACAAAAATAAAGGTTAGGAATAAATCATGAGAAGTAAAAATACAAGTAGGAGCCAAGAGGCATAAGAAAATGAGAGGGATCCCAAAGGCGAAAATAAAGGTAAGGAAGGAATCATGAGGAGCAAAGATTCAGGTCAAAGCCAAGATGCATAATAAAGTTAGGAGGACCCTGGAGGCATCGAAATGGAAATAAGGGACAATCCATGAATTGTAAGAAAGTAAGGAGGACCTTAGAGGCATAATCAAAAAGGGGTGGGAATTTATGAGGAAGGCTCGGTTGTATTCTCCAAAGTCTTACAATACAACTCCTAAACTGAAAGCCAAGAAACATAAATAAAAAAAGGAAGAGTGAAAGATAAGAAGAAGGGAGCTTGGGGGCGATGCTTAAGTAAGTGAGATAGGTAAGAGCCAAAAGGCACCAATATGTGAAAAAGAGCCCAGAGGCGTAAGTAAAGTAAAGCTAAAATGAAGTAAATGAGATTTAATATGAGTGCTACAAACATCATGTAGATAATGTTAATATAAAATATGAATTAAATGTCTGAGTGTAATAATAAAGAGAACATACCTCTAATGTGGAGTGTTAAAAAAAACAAAGCATTTGTCTTTAAATAAAACTAGAAGTTGAATTTGTTTTTTTATAATATGTGCAAGATTCGTGATTATTACCTCATTGTGAATATGAAATGTTGAGAATAAAAAAGCATCATAAGATGTCTTCAAGGTTGAGTACTAGGATCCTAAAATGCCCCCAAGTGGGCATTAAGGTAAGGGCAAACATCATAAGATGTCCCAAAATCTGATCTAAGAGAAGGGTTGGCATCAAAATATGCCCCAAGGTATGAGTGATGGTGAGGTAATGTGAGATTGCATGTTTAATTGCAACTTTGAAATTGATGTATTGATTACTTTTGCTTTTATTTTCTTCATGAATCTAGCTCACATTAATGACTATAGCATGTAAAGTAATGATGTGAGTTTTTTTAAATTTAATTGACATCATTCGCTAGGTTGATGGCGTGTAATTTTTAGTGTTGGTTGAAATAATTGATGCCATTGGATTGCTCTGAGGATGTGTTTAGCTTTAAAATTAGATATGTGAGTATCTAGGATTAAGAAATATAGAATTGGTTCTAACACAAAAGTAATAACTAATCTTTAGCATGTCAATAAATAGAAAAACTCTGATAAATAATATTCTGAATTTATACAACTAAAATTGTTAAAAATAGTAAAGTATATTATTAGAAAATATTGCAATATATAGGGAACAATGATACTCAATTGGCTTATTGTGCACAAGTAGATTTGGATAGGAAACATGTGTAAAATATATAGGATCAGTGTCATGAATTAGTTGTCAGTTTTTGTAAATTGTACTTTTGTGGCAATGGACATTATCATCGAATTTGGACACTACTATCGATGTTATTGTCCGATTGAGACACAGGTGTCTATTACAAAATAATGAGTGGATTTGGATGTGACCAACTTCATTGTTATAGGTTTTTTGTTGCCTTTCTATTAGTATGTTCAAATCTAAATAGTAGGTTGTCACTCTTTGGTGATTAATCAAACCCTAACTTTTCACCCTTCTTCACCTTTGGAATGAGTTTGCTGAAAAATAAATTAATGGGCTCATGGTGTCAAGTTACCCAAATACCCCTCTGTCAATGGATGTTGCCTACATCACCAATACTCTAAAGAGAGCTTTATGAAGTTCTCCTCTATGTGTCAAAAAGTATGTGCACAAGGGTGCAATATACTATATGAAAATGCATACACTGATCTAGCTTGTGATTTGACAAATATTATTCATGGGTTGCTCTTTGAATGCTTTACACCTATAATATGATTGCTCCTATACTTGATACGGAAATAGGGATTAATAGAATAAAATAGAGTGTTTGTGCAATTGATTGATTTAGCTTTGATAGGTATTTGTTAAATGAAAAATGAAAAGGTTTAGACTTCTATTTACCCACACCTTTTGAAAATATCTCATAGTAGGGTTCAATAAGATACATAGGTTGACTCATAGGTTTCAAATCATTTACAATTTGGTTAACTTTTGGCAACTAGACACTAAATAAGGATCTGGACACTATTATCATCAATGATAGTGTCCCTCTGTGGCTAGTACTGTTTAGAGGGCTAGAAAACAGATATGGATCGGACTAAGAAATAAACATTTAAGTACAATGAGATGGCAAATGCAAAGTTTTCTGTAGTAAGGAGGTAACTAAAGGGTGGAGCCCTAATTGATATTTGTCAAATGTACAAGATTGAGATGTTATAAATATTCAGTTTTAATATCTACAAGATGACATAACATCATCACCCTGGTTAATGACATTCAATTGTGCTGAGAGTGATAGAATGTTATCTAACGTGATTGTTTGTTTTCATAATAATTATAAAATTTAACCACTATCTATTTTTCTAAGTAAATGATATCTATTGAATCATCACCCTGAGATCTTCTGGGGGTGGATTAACAAGAGGGTTAAATAGTGGGAATTGTTATAGTTATATTTTTGTGGTTGCTATCATGTCATGTTAGACTACTCTATATCATTTATGTGAGAATAGAATCAAGGATGATGTTATGCTTGATGTTTCACACTTCTTCGTGTATTTTGATATTATGTTGTTTTGAAACTATTACTACATATCCATTTTTTCAGCATATATTTTTTAATACTTCAATTTATTTCCATATTTTTAATGAACATCAATATCAAAACTGTGAATAACTACCAGCCACTTTTTTATTATAACCATTCTTATATTTTATCTTCTATTTTTCAATTATTAAATATAAAATGCATTGCAATTAAACAAAATTGTATAGAACTAATTCTAATATAACGCTTTTAAAAAGCATAGAATTCAAAGTAATTTAAATTAAACACGTGCAATCACTTCGATCATTTTGTCCAACAAACTTTTACTTATAAAACAAAGGTGTTGGGCATGCAAGGATTGTATGTCAAATGGTACAGTTTTAAGTGTCCTTGTAGGATGCATATGCAAATGAAATATAGTTAAGAGATCGTATTTTCATAGTTTATGAAGATATTGAAACAAATTTTTAGTAAGATCGCGGGAATTTTTATAGATCATGTTTCCGATCACCTTTTATGAACCATCATCAAGTTGAAAGAATATAATATGATAAAATTACAAACTTAAATTTTTATTTAAAGAAGTTACAAGTGATTCAAAATACCCATCTGAAAAAATTCACACTCGTTTTCCAAAAATTTGCTTCAATAAAAAATATGGTTTCAATTATTTCAAATAAACAATATTAAATCCACTCCCTGCCTCTTTGTCGCAACAATTGCTTATTTCCATCTCTTAAGCTAAATGTTAATCAATCGACTGCACGGCTATTTCTATTTTGTTAAGGGACTTAACATTTTACTCTGACAATTCACTAAAAAAATTAGCTCCACATGGACAGTTCATCACAATTATTTGGTGCCCAATTTTTTTATTTTTTTTTAATTTTACTCGTATACAGACAACGGTTTTTGAAATTTCGATTAAAAATTGCTCAATGTTAAGTGTGGTAAAATCTGAACCTAGAATGTAATTCTTACCATAATTCTTAGGAAATTTTCGAAATGTCCTTAATCGGGGGTGTTGAAATAGGACTAACCAATTGAATAAGCAGAATTAATGGAACTCTGAACTGTAGACCATCTGTGGAAACTAAAGAGTCCATCAACATATCTAGCCTTTCAATGTATGAGAATAAGCGGAAGAATTTGGAACCGAATGTGTCCTACTAACATTAATTAGGCGGTAAACTCTTGTTACAGCTTTTAAAAAACACATCTGCATAAGTTTTTAAAGTTCTGGAATCATTTTGGTTCTAAAGATGGACATCTGCAGAAGTATATTTTGTCGTGAGAATTTTGAAAAGATGATCAAGTTTGACGTGCCTAAAATTTAGGCCAACTGATCGAATAAAAGTCCAAGTCCACAGATAAACAGTAACAACCAATTGAATAAGCAGGTTTAGCACATGTATCTGAAACTTTTTAGTCGGATAAGGATCCAGCTCCAGATGAACCTCAGTTACAGATGATTAATGATATTCTTCTTTTAGAGCCTCCTTTAGAATTCTGGACAGAGGTTAAAACAATAAGGGCAAAAAAAGTCGCTATGTTATTGATGGTTATGAGTATGGTTTTCCGAGGTTTGGTCATAAGGTTTGATCTTGGTAGGTTTTGCTTGTGGTTTGTGTGGCCTTGAGTTGGCCCTGCTATAATTTTGTTCTCTTCCAAAGACTTGTTTAGCTCCATGTGGAGTGACTTTTGGTGTGTAACATCTTCACCCATTTTTTTGGTCATATACAATGAGGTGTACCATATTAAGTTTTATTATAAAGGTGCGCTTTTCAGTCCAAAAAATAAGCAGATTTAATAGAACTCTGAGATGTATGCCATCTAATATTTAACAGCAAAGCACACATCTGGGAACCTAAGCACACCACACTATCTGTTGTTTGGGGCTTATCTGCTGAATTTTTGACTGCCACAAATCCCCCTGCTTCGTTTGCAAAGTTCTTTTCTAGTAGTCATTTATAGTTGAGATTCGAGAAGCAATTTGAGTCTGGACGAATGCAAGAAGCAGAAGAACAAGGAGCAGATCATTGTCTTTTCTGAGAAATATAAGGGCTGCGCTTGTGAATTTGATTATGCTCTAGAGAGACTACAGAAGAGGTAAATGGTTTTGCAGAGTTCCAGATTAAAAGTTGTACCAAATTCTTAAGACCGGCATGTGTTGAATACCAGGGCTCTGTTAGGATTCACTGCCATGCCAATTGCCACAAAGAGTTGTGGCAGACAAAGGGGCACATAGCATCTGATCACGTGGGATTGATGGTCCCTACAGAGTGCTCATCCTAAAAAGTTGTGAAGAGACAAATGACATCTAAAACATTTCATCCAATCAGTAGGGATAAAATTGTCATTTTCTACTTACATTGTTATAAAATCAGTACATTCTCAGCGTCAAACTTTACAAGTTAAAGTAGGGCCTCAAAAAAAATTTGCATTTTCAGTGGCAGTGCATTTCACAAGTTAAAACTGAGAGATCCAATTTGTTTATGGTATTAAGTTTTTTCTATCCCAAAAACAAAAGAAAGCATTCAAATTGAAAGAAAGTCATTTTAGAAAAAAAATAACTGTTTATATTTTTTTAATGACCGACGTTTCCGAACATATCTCACGAGATGATGAAACATCAGGCTTCTTGAAATTCCCAATACCCAATACAGATATATAACATCCACTGAAATCTACGAGCATATATTAGGCTAGTAAGGCAATTTCCAATGTTGAATGTGAGTGGAGGCCAAGGGCCACACCCAAACAAAAACAAAACAAGCTTTGACAGGATATATGTACATCGAACTTTTTTCTTTTTTCTTTTATAGGTATCGGACGGCGCTGCTAGTTTTGCAAACAAAAAGGGATCACTGGACTGAATGATTGGATACTTCGATGCGAAGTCCTTTGAGCGCTTCCACCCTGGGAAAGTTAAGTATCTTGTCCCCTCCTACTTCCTTCCATCTGTCATCAACATTTAATTTAAGACTCAATTCCATTACTGATAAACGAGAGGAGGGGAGGACAATATACCTGTATCTGGTGACGAAATGGTGGAGAAACATGGATATTTCCACCATGCCCAGTTCTTTGCCTGGGCATAGCCTGCTCCCTCCTCCGAATGCCATGAAATACAAATTGCAATTGGATTCACCCTTCATATTTGAATCTTCCTGGAAATAAACATTATAGATAAATAGGTGGGAATAATGTTAAAAAAAGATGAGATTCAGATTCTATGGTGAATACCTGCCATCTCCAAGGGTTGAATGTGAGTGGGTCTGGATACAGAATATCGTCATGATTCGTCTCTGCCATATAAACGTATATTCTCCACCCTTTGGGAATTGTGAAGCCTTTTATTTCCATGTCTTGGGTAGTTTTCCTCAGAACCCCATTCACAACTGTTGCAAGCCTTAAAGTTTCATAGATCACCTGCAAGTGCAACCGTCCAATACATCACAAACCCAAGTTAATAAATGCCCTGGGCTGGAGGCGTACACCTTTTATAACTATCTGGTCTCTACATACACTGTGAGTGAACTTCATGGACTTGTAGTCATCCCAGGTGACAGTTTCCCCTGCCCTTTTGCTCCTGCGGATGGCTAAATGTTCTTCCTGTTGGACAACAAAAACCACAACTTCAAAATATATGTTATTAATGATCTGCCCTAACAGAAGTAATATGACTAACATGTTGATATACTTACTCTAAGTTGTTGCAGGGCTCTCGGACAATCGTGCAGAAATTTGGTAGCCATCATGGTAGTGGTGGAAACTGTTTCGTAGCCAGCATTAATAATAGCTATCAGTAAATCCAAGATTTGATCGTCTGTAAGCTTGGATTTAGAAACAGACCCATCTTCTACATTCAGCAACATCCCAATCATGTCGTTATGCAGCTTATCCTTGTCCTTGCACGTCCGCCTTTCATCGAGTATTTCCGTCAGCATTCTCAGAATTTTCGTCCGTGCCTGTAAAATTGTGTGGAAATTACGGCATAGGCAGACAAAATCGATGGGTTTCTCCTTCTCACCGCAGATTTGTATAACACATACGTGGTTGCAATTACAGATATTTCCAAGAGGGTACTCGGTAATAATTTATATGGATTTTTGAATACATGGCAAATTAGACAGGAGTGACTTATATATACCTGAAACCCGCGTCTGTAGCTGGTACCAGGAAGATTTATAGGCAAGGACAGTGTTCCTTCCACTAGTTTATGAAATTCTAATTTTAATGCCTCCACCTTAGGACCACAATCCAGACTCATAACCTGCTTCAATGCCAGAAGCAACGCCATCTGCGATAGACATATATCTTTTCGTTTCACATTTTACACTCCTGATCTGATAATTGAAAACAGATAAAAAGCTAATACAAGCAATACCACCTCTTTTGTTTTATCCTGCAGATTGATTATGCGAGCATCCCAATCCGCGACAAAATCTTCCATGAAGTGGTGAACATGAGAGAGCAGATGATCTCTGATCATGGGAGGATTGATCAAGGCGAGCATGGCGCCTCTCATGGTCTTGTGAAGAATGTCCTGCACAGACGCAATGTTCCACTTGCCTAATATGTCCATCATAGATTGAGGATATCCAGGAACCAGTCCGCGCCCTTCATTCAACAATATATACCTGTTCAGCTCTGGATCAGTTGAAATCACAGTGGGGCATCCCAGAAAGTGCGACTTGAAAAGCTCTCCATATCTGCAACAACAGAGAGTGAGAGGGTGAAATTAAATAGAAGAATTAGCCGATCTGTTTAATGGGTTATGAGTACCATATGGCTCACCCTCGCCCTCACCCTCACCTGGCCTTTCTGTGTTTGATGAAGTGAGGCCCATTCTTGAGGAAATCAGAGGTCTCGCCGAAGAGAGGCCATCCCATAGTGCCTGGAGGAAGAGGAAGAGGAAGAGGAAGATGAAGAGCCTTGTGCCATTGGCTACTGTATCGCACTGCATTCCAACGGAGCAGCGCTATTATTCCGATTCCGCATATAGCTGTGAAAACCCAGAATATGATATCGATGCCCCCCATTTTGCTGGTTCAGGTAACGGACTGTAAAGTGATAACAGTCGTCTGGTAGATGTGCCGTTTAATTGTTTTATACAGACTCTAATTTAGTGATTTGGTCACGTGTAATGGTTATTATATAATTAATTACAAATCGATTAACATATCCCGCCAATTGCGGATTCCGTCCCGACTCCCGCCGTCATATTCTAACGTAACAGGTGGACGACCACCTAACCCCGTTTTTTTTTTTTAAAATTGTTAAAAGTTGAATATTTGGTCAATACTTGCATTCAATTGTACCCCTAATGCTCACAATTATCTTAATTTCTCTAGCGTTAAAAGTGGCCACTAGGTATTTGTTAGTCATTAAATTATATTATTATAAGGTATTTGAGAATTTGTAGATTGTTCATCTAAATTAAAGTTTTTTTTGTTGTCATTTTTTGTTGGTATTCTTTTTGTTATGATGGTTCAAGTGGTTCTTCTCGATTTAGAGGTGATGGTTGGCGTTGGAGATCTCCTCTCCCATTTCCGGATGGTGATAACAAATGCTAGGCTTTGCTTTCTCAAGACAAATTCTTACGCTTGGGTCTGGGTATTTCCCATGAAAAGAATCAAAATGAAACTTTGGAAGAGTTGCAAAACTCTGGTTGGGAGCCCTTCCCTGTTGACGAGAATCCCCCTGCCATGGGAGGATGAGGTGATAAGCCTCTGGATCCACTGTCTTCTTCACCTCTCCCTACATCCATGTTTGTTGTCGTTGCTTAAAGGTTCTCGTTAATATTTTTTGTATATTGGTTTCTCTGCTTCTCTGGGAACTAATCTGATGTAATTTTTTGGTGTGGTCATTTTGTGACCATTTTTCTGGGTTTTCCTTTAATTCTCAATATAAGTTGTTCATGAGATGTGACTTTTCCACCAATTTTTTTGTATGATTAACATTGTACCATATCTTGTTTTATATTAATATATAGGCACTTCTAAAAAAAATCAAAGAGTTTTGTTGGGTCTCCCATTTTTCGTTTTGTTGGGTCTCCCATTTTTCTCTCTCAATATTCTCTCTTCAAATTTGTGAATTTTATGTATTATTTGTGTAGAATGTATTATCGATGTTAGATAATATCTAGAGCCTAATATTGTGGTTTGTGGATTTTATGTATTTTTTGTGTAGAACATATTATCAACGTTAGATAATATCTAGAGCATAATATTGTGGTGTGTAGATTTTATGTATTTTTTATATAGAACATTTTATTAATGTTCGATAATATCTAAAGCATAATATTATGGTTTGTGGATTTTATATATTTTTTGTGTAGAACATATCATCAATATTAGATAATATCTAAAGCATAATATTGTGGTGCACTTTCAATTTAGTTTCATGTTTTTCTTTTTGTAGTTGTTGATTTTGTAGTTTTGCATATCTATTAAGCATTTTAGTATTTTGAAAAGAATTTATTCTTGTCCACAAGAATTTATTAATCACTTTCAAAGAATTAAGTATTGATTAGAGTATTTATTGTAGCAATAAAGTTTACGTTAGTGATATAGTATATTGTTTAATTAACAAATGATTACAATTATTGTTGATGCAGTTGTATTCTCTAACTAACAAATGATTACAATTATTGTTGATCTAATCACGATTAGGAGTGTAAACACCCCGTTTTGGCCATAATTATGTTTCAATCGGACTTCAAATTAATTTCTATCAAACAATGCGGACTAAGCTTAGGAATCACTAAATGTCTCAATTTTATCTATACATTAGACATTAGTACCAAGAATCATGTTGAGACATCCCTATTTGGGTTATTACCCTGTACGCAAGAGTAACCTCTCACGGATTCATATCCAGTCAAGTTGCGACCTAATAAATTGACAATTTGATCTTTGGACCCATCAAGTAGAACACTTAAACAATTCTTAGAGTACAAAAATGCTAAGCAAAATGAATTAACTATGCAAATCAAATTAATTACTTAAGTAAAATTTTCATGTGTAATTAATGAAAATAAAATTTGTAAAAAAGAAATTCCAATAAAATTGAGGTCATGATAATGTCATCATCCTCAAAGTCAATAAATTGAAAATATCTCCATTAAAACCTTAAAGTCAGAAATGGAGAGCCATGTTTAATAAATGGGATCTCTATCCCAAATATTAACTCAACCAAGGTTAAACTAAACCTAATCGCGATTAAAACTAGCATAACTATATTTGGGTTGGAGTTAGTTTGAAAGGCTACAAATAGAAGTGTCAAGGCCCTTCTAAAGAATTTTTTTTCGTATAATATTATAATGTTCAATTATTGAGAGAGAGACAAGCATTCTTGTAAGGTTATAATGCACAAATATTGATAGACTGTTATATTAAAGCCAAGTCAAAGCCAAAGTCGAGCCCAACATTGCTAAGGTGACAAAGAAAGATAATGCAAAGACCACCCTTGTCAAAGACTCTTTGATCACACAACCAAACACATTCCTCTATGGTCAACATGTAACTCTTTCTCTCAAAGAAGGTAAATAATGTTTGTTTGTCTTCCATTGTTAGTTAATTGTATTGTTCTCTTACTCCTTGAGTGTCTAGGTTTGAGGTGTTAGATTTTTTAGTGTGTTTTTATTTGGTTTTTATCATACTAACACAATACTAACTCCCCTTTTATATTCTTATTGATCACATAATAGCACGCTCGATGGGACCACTCACCCCACATGCATAAACGGAGCATCTTTTGACCTCTTTAGAGTCATAAAGCCTTCATTTTAAACCTTAATTTCATTATTTTTATCTAACATTTTCATATTTGGCCTTTGACTGCAGAACTATGAATTTATGACTGTGAAATTGTGAATTCAGCGAGACAAATCATGAAATCATCGACGGAAACCACAAAATCATCCTAGTTTGAACTTGACTTTGTGGAACTGTGAAACTATGAATTCAACGAGACAAATCATGAAATCATCAACAGAAATCACAAAATCATCATAGTTTGAACTCAACTTTGTGGAACTACAAAATTAGGGCCGAAAACAACAAAATCATCGAGTGAAATTTTGAATTCATTCTACAAGAAACACATCTTTTCTCTATTTTTTTATTAAATTGTGAGATTATCTAAAATCTATTAAATCATCTTTTCCATTTGTGAAATCATAATTTGTAGTTACAAAATTGTAATTTCGAGTAGCAAAATTATTTTTTTAGGTTGCAAAATCATCATCCTGGGTGGCAAAATCATTTTCTAACTATGAAATCACTAACAAACAGCAAAATCACAACTTTGTGTTTTTCTTTGTTTTCTGTAGGTTTTTCATAGTCGTGAAATCGATGAGTTGAGTGGTAAAATTATTCTGGAACAAAAAAATCGTTCACTGTAAATCTTTGTTGCATTTAGATTTTCTAAGTTTTTTATGCTTGAACAATTTCACAATTCATGATTTATTGTGTGACTGTGAAATCATTCTAGAGAGCTAAATTTTGTGTTTTCTTGAACTAACTTGCAAGATTTCATCTTGGCTTAAAGCACACAAAAAATTCACTAACCTTGTTTATAGAGAATTGAGCCAAAAAAGAGGAAGTTTAACTGTTTTTGAATCAATTTTTCTATTTTGCAAAATCAAAAATCGCAACAAGTATTGAAATTGATTCATATTTAGTTAAGGTGCTCAAAAATCACTTAACAATTTGTCTTTTAGTATTTTTTAAAAAATTTACAAGTGCAAACATAGCCAAGGGGCCAAAAAATTCAAACACATTTCAAATTTGGTGCTAGTAAAAAGAATCTACTTCTTTAATTAGAGCTCCTAAGGGCTTTTTTAATTCTTTTTTTAATCTTTAGCTAGTTTCAATTACTTAGATTAAATTATTTGATTTTATCAAAACATAAACTTTAACCTATATGCTCTGCCCCTATCCCCTTTAGGAAACTTGGGTGACCCAAAGTACTTATTTTATCACTGTTGTTTATAAAGTTGTGTCAGAAAGAATATCGTGTATGCTCTTTCCAAGCTCTAAGTGACATGGGTGATTCAAAATCAATCTGTACAGTCTTTCCATTTTCATTTATTTCTTTTTATGCATTTGGCTTATGGGTGGGAGTTCATCACCTCATCATGAGTTCTTTAGGGGTGCATTGACCTAGGACTTCATATCCTAGCATCGTATCAACCTTGTTTCATGTTAGAGTATATAAATCAGGGCACATGATACTAGTCTTGCCAAGGGGCTGAGCGGCTACTCTCTCCGATCTCAACAAAAACTCATGTCAAATCTTGTTAAATATTGAACTCTACAAAATAGTACATTATTGGAGTCATTTTTTTAGGAATAAACCCTTACATAATAAGTTAGCAGGTATGAACCTAATTGACATGATTGAGCCTTTGTGTTAGCCACACTTGAGACCATCTAGTGCATTTGAAATTTATAAATTTTTAGTCAACCTCACTTGTCGCAGAATTTTTTGCCAAATGTTGAGTGCTCCTCACTCTAAGTTCATGCCATGTACCAATGCTTGAGAGACAAAGGGGGTATAAAAACTCTGCCTACACCTGTATTTTAATTTTTGAATTAACACTTAATTCCTCACAAGAATTGGTATATCGGTGAAAACTTTGGTAGAAGCTATGCACACCCGTGTCAGTTATAAGGATATGATGAGCTATTTTTGCTTTTTTATATTTTTTCTTTGATTTCCATATGTATTTTGAGACTAAAAATTGTTTATTTGTTCAAAACAAGTCATAAACATCACATGTTTTTATCGCACTTTTGCCCAAGAGGTGTTATTCTATTTATTTGGTGTCACACTTTGGCCTTAGACTTTTTATCTCTAAAACATTTATGTGTGTGTCACCTTTTTAAATGGGGCATCATTATGTTACACGTTTCATCCCAAAAATTTGCCTTGCGTTTTTAAATCCAAAACCATTATTATATCATTTTCGAAAAGATGTCATTATGTTGGTCATGCTATTCCAAAAATATTGCCTTATTTTAAACCAAGTTCCAAACCATTTGTACCTTTGGTCTAAAAATTGTGTCATCATGATGTCCATTTGGGTCTATGTTGTTTTCCATTTGAAAAATCTAACTCTTTTAAACCAAGTTCAAAATTTGTCTTGTCAAATTCAGATTTAAAATTGATTGGTCTACACCTCGATCTTGCTTAATTTTGGCTCAGTTGTTTACCTCTTACCTTTTAATTGTATAACTTGGACTCATTCCTTGCTTGCTTTAAAGACACCTCTTGTCTAGATATAGAAAGTGGTTTATTTTTGTGTGCCTCAAGTTGATTTTTTACCTTGAACTATGGTCAAAACTCTTTTTTTAAGTCTAACTTTTGGAGCCTTGCTTATTACTTGGGCTTCAATGCTTTACTCACCGCTCTTATTTTTATTATTTGAGATTGACTTTCTCAATTAGTTTTAGGTGTGTGCATAGAGTGACTATTTTCATACCAAGGTCAATTTTTTTTTAAAATCCATGTGCCAAGATTGAGTCAAAGTGTTTCAAACTGTTTGCCTTAGAGTTAGATTAATTACAAGTTTTTGCCTCGATCTAATTTGTTTTTAAGTCTAGCTTTGTTCATTCTTACCAAATTCCTAGTGTTTGCCTTACAATTTTCAAACCTAGTTTGTTCCAAACTCTAGCTTTGTGACTTTTTACCAAAGACCTAACATTGCCTGGAAGTTTTTAGATTTAGTTCGTGCTTTTTTTTAGTCTAGCGTTGTGCCTTTTTACCAAAAACCTAGCACTTTTTTCATTTTAGACCTAGATTAGATTTGTTCGAAACACTTTTCCAAGACCAGGATTCAAATTTTCCCTTCCTTTGACCATTTTTGTGAATACCTTCAAGTATTGGAGTTATTTGAGACCAAGATTTCTGTTAATACTTTCCATTCTAGGCCAACTTTAAAACCTTTTGTAATAATAGACCCAATTTTTCATCTAGACTAAGTTTCAAAACGTTTGCCAAGCATTGACCAATCTTTTTTTACATCGAGTTTCAAGTGTTTTATGAGATTTAGACTTTTTTCTTTGTGAGACGTTAATTGTGAATTTGGATATGCCTTGCTACACATGTAGTGCGACCATGTATAATTTGGATTATGAAAATGAAGTCATGAATGATGTTTTCATTCAAGACCCATATAGAGATGATGTAGCTTGTGAGACAGATCCATATCCCCCTTACATAACTCAATATATGGAACAAGGCCAAGATCCATTAGCACACTACCTGGTTAGAACACCTCCTTATCCAAGCCAAGAGCAAGAACAGATAGCTCAATACCTTGATAGTGTGTCATCTATCGAACAAGTCCAATAACAACCTTACTATGTTACCATGCCCTTGACTTATCACCCATATTTGTTCAATCATAACTTTATTTAAAATAATGATGAGGTTTTGGTTAGAGCCATCGAAGTAGGAGCCAAGTTTTTGGAAGACTTTTCCCATTAAAATCTACTTAGTCTAATTAGAGTGCCTAGATTTATGCCTTATACCAAAAACATCAAACATGCCTATATTAGTTACCATCAAGCACTCATGCCAATGTCAAACTAATATCTGAATGTGCTTGCAAAGGGAAAGGGCCCCATGGTAGACCAATTCATGCAAATGCAATAATCATATCAGACTTATCTTAATCTAGTGCATAATTTCAATGTTATGACCATATCAAATACCATGTTTATAGAGCTAACTCCTTCAACCAAAGTGTGAGTTGATTCATTTAGTCATACTAATCTGGGTGTGGACCCATTTTTCAAAATTAATTTATTAGATGACATGTTTAATGTCCCATTCATTGAGAAATTGATTGTGGCTTCTACTCATGACCATGTGCCAAATGTAGTGGATAACATGCAAGTGTCTCCCAATTCACACCAAGGTGGGTTAAATGCACCACCAAATAATTTGTAACAACAAGTGCCACTCACCAATATTATGAGTGGTTCACAATAATAGGGGAAGGAATGCCTAGTTCCCAACCACAATAGGTCATTCACACTCCTCAGCCAGTTACATCTTTAAGCACGTGATAATAGGGTGTAAGTAACCAAGCATTACCCAATGTTTTACCCCAACAAGTGATAAATGTTATCCCACCTTGATAGGTGACTTCTAATATTATGAGGCCACAAACACAAACTTATTTACCACCTCAATAAAGGTAGAACATTATGCCACCTTAATAGGTGGCAACAAATGTTCCACCACAATAGACATAGACCAATACCCCTCAATAATTGTAGACATTGTCTAGTCAACCATGCATTCCTATTAGTCAAAGACCAATGACAAACACCTAACAAGCATCTAGTTCACAACAGGTGTTTGTTAAAAAAATAAATACCAACATATAACAAGTACATATTAGGCAACAATTGCCTTTTACCCAACATGTAACACATATTCAAAGATAGGGCCTTATTCAACAATAAGTACCATTTATTTAGCTGGGTTTGACTAGTCAATAGTAAGTTCTTACTTAAATTCAGTAGGCACAATACCTTCCACAAATCCACATACTTCCATCACAACCTAAATTCCCTCAAACCCAAATCCATATCCTAAATCCTAACCAAAATATTTACCAACAATGCATGCAATATTAACAGCCTAATCCCAATGCACAAATGCATATTCCTGGTCAATTGGTCCATCTAACCAACATTCCCTCGATTAAGGTAATCCACATTTGATCGCCTAGCCACAACCACAACCAACTGTGCCATCAAGTTTTTTGGCCCAATAGTTGCAACAGATGAAGGATGCAATTGTAGCCATTCAGACAAGAAAGCAAACAAAGAAGTTCAAATTGGATGATGTGTGTTCATACCTATTTAACATGGAGTATCTCTAGATACCATTTCCTCTAGGTTATGAGCCACTAAACTTTGACAAATACAAGGGTCAAGGAAACCCTGGAGAACATTTAAGAGAGTTTTTTATCGCTTGACAGTCAGTGACCTATAGTGACATCTATTTGCTTCTTCTTTTTCCTTGAAGTCTAGCTAGATAGGCTTTGGACTGGTTTATTAAGTTGATAAAGAACTCGATATCTAAATTTAATGATCTTTCAAATAACTTTATGCAACATTTCACCTATAATCTTGACCATGAGATTTTGGTAGTTGATTTGAGTTAGGCCAAGCAAAAATTTAGTGAGAGCTTTGTGAGTTATTTACAATGATGGAGAGCACTTGCTAGTTAATTTACCCATAATCTACCAAATAAACAATTGGTAGCTATGTTTACAAAAAATCTACACAACAAAATATATTATCACTTGGAGCTTCAATGTACTCACACATTTAAGGTGATCATTGAGAAAGGTATCTAGATTGAAAAGGTCCTTATCGATAAAGGGATTATCAAGTTATCTTATTCAAACCAAAACTAGATCCAAAACTAAAATTCAAGCCCAATTCAGAACCCTAACCCGGTCTAAGCACAATCACATGCACCTGCTTAAGCAAATAACTTTGAAAAACCTAAGTCGTACAACCATAACAAGAATGTTATCAGTAATGGAGTCATCAAGTCGCATCATGTTTAAATGGTGCAAACACCATTTGATCAACCTATGCTACAAATGTAACTTATTCCACAAATACAACCTATCTAACAAACACCGTTTATGCCTCAACCCATGTCAGCTCCTCAAATGCTACAACCACCACCTTTATAAACTCCTCCTCCAAGAAGAAGACCTTATCCTAGAGTCTTCAGTGACCTTGGTGATCCTATTGAAACAACATTTTGAAAATTAGCTACGACCAATATTATTAGTTGGCCGATTTCAAAACACTTTTATAATGGAATACCTTATCTAGATTGGTATAAAGAGCATGAGTTTTGTGAATACCATCATGTTCATGGACATTCTATACACTATTATGTGCAGTTGAAGCACCTCATTGAGTGTATGTTGGAAAATGGAGAGACCCAATTGGATAATAGAGCATCTAATTCTGATCAAAACTTGGGTATATACCAAAATCATTTTTCACAACATACCAATCAATAACAAAAACAACAACAACAATAGAAACAATAATAGCCACAACAACAATGTCAACCATAAAATGGATGGAACCAAGGATAAAATTACCCTAATAACCAACAAACCTATCACGTAATTTCACATGACTACAATTAAGTTGTAGGTCGTATTATGGTTGGTCACATTTTACCATTACCATCAATCCTAGACCAAATGATAATAGACTAGGATTGTTATCTAATAATTCCCATCAACCTACCAATGTTGGTAATCCTTCTTTGACCTATAACTATAGCCAAGTGGAACAACAACCAATGATTATCATCCCAATTCCTTATGTTGGTAACTCTTCATTTCCCCATGATCGCAACCAAGTGCACCGATAATCAAGAATTATCCTCTCTAGCCCATATCCATCATTTTCTAGTTACGACAGTCCTATACCCAATCTAGATTGTGTAAACACAACTTGGTGGTCTAAAGTTACCATCCTATGCTTGCAACTCCCTACCAATGAGCCAATCTAACCCATTATATTGGCTAGGTGTAAGCCAATTACCACTATTAAGGGGAAAATGTATGATATTATGGAACAAATCTAAAATACCTCCACACAAATTTCTATTTTAGATTTGTTGCGTACATCTACCATCCAAAATAATATACTTATTAAATTCCTAGGCCAATCCCAAGTGTCAAAGGACATTACACCAGACAAATTTCAAGCTTTGGTTAGACACCTAGACCCAAATCAATAATTGACCTTTGACCAATGTGATATGTCATCCCTTGGCCCTCTCCATTATAACCCATTATACATTGAAGTTGTCATAAAATGACACAAATTTAAATGTATCCTCATAGAAAATAGATCAGGCCTAAATATTGTGTCTTTGGAGTTAATCAAGCATTTGGGATATACAGTAGTTGACCTTCAGCCAAAGACTATTACTATCATGGCCTATGATAATGAAGAGAGGGAATCACAAAGAACCATTAATTTGCTAGTGATAATTGGGCCTTTGACCCACAATACACTTTCCCATGTGCTAGACCTAGATTTATCATACAATTTGCTTTTAGGTAGACCATGGATACATGAAATCCATGCAATACCTTCAACCTTACACCAATGTATCAAGGTTCCTCACTTTTGGATGGAGGTAACTATCCATAGAGATTTATAGCCATATAAACATTACAAGCATTTGGAGGCTGAATATGAAAGCTACAATTATCATTTTGGTCTAGACCCAGTACCAAAAAAGGACAAAAATAAAGAGATTTTTTTTGAATTGCCAGAGACCAATTACATAGACCCTAATAACCTTACCTCAACTTCACATATGCCTCCTATTGAACTGTCTAATCATTTTACCATTTCGGCCAATGGTCCAAGAGAGTATTTTACCCATGATACATTCCATATTGACACCCTTTTGCATAACCCCAAGTCTTATGGAAGGCCCAAAGATAAGCTAATTTGTATGGAATAGCAACGAAAGGGAAAAGGAAAGATTCATAGCCTAGTGCTTGTTATTTTCACACCGACCACTATCCAAGAGTAGGAGTCACTTGCCAATTATGATTCATAGTTGTATAGTGACAAATTGGCTGATTATTATCGAAGTATAAAGTATCCCATCCCTAATTGGGTTATGGATAACCAAGTGTATGAAGGCAAAGGTCTAGGATAAAATTAATAGTGTACTATCGAGCCTATTTCTATGACCAAATACAAAGGAAATCATGGTCTCAAATTTAAACCACCTGGGGGTGATCCCACATATCTTATTCATGTTTTTACACTAATGACTAGTGATGATGATGTCAGCATCGAAGCAGATTTTGATCATAACATATATGAAGACGTAGCTGATACCAACATTTTTGACCCATATCCCATTTGTACCATCACTCTAGTAATTTGACATTCCCCACTTACCCTTTATCATCCTCAACTTATATATTGGGATCAACAAGAATCCATAGTACCTCTAGATGAGTTTGAGAATGATGAGGCCTTTTTTGATTTTCTAGGCCTAAGAGATAATGTTCTGTTAGGAGACTAAAAATAAGGGTTATTTATCAAATTAGATCATGTTGCCTATTTCAAAGAGCAGGTGAACACCCTTATCCAAAAATTAAATAATAAAACATTTAGGTAAAAGTAAAGAAAAGGTCAGTCTGTTAGTGAAATCCTATTTTAGGCACCACTAGACGAGGATGTTCACCTTTCTTCGAATAAATCTTGAGAGACCACCAATAATGAAATTTTTTTGGGGTCTAAGTTTAGTATAGAGTAACAACACGCCATTGATAAAATTATCTGAGAATTTCCTACAATGTTTATTACATGGCCATTACTATCGTTAGGTGATTTAGAATCATCTTGTTTAGGAGAACTTGAAGAACTACTATGACTAGAGGATTTTGTCATTACTAGCTAATTTGCATCCTTACCAACTATTCTAGAAGATTAATTAACTCTCCTAGTAGAGGATACTACATAATTCAACATTAGGATTCCATAGGACCCGAAGTGGATCAAATTAGGTGTGTCCCTCACTAAGGAGGAACATGAAATTTTTACATCCCTTTTGAGAGAGCTTGTTGACATATTTGCACGGGCCTATTTAGACATGCCAAGTTTTGATGCTATCTTGGTTGTACACCATCTCATTGTACATCCTGATGCCAAACCTGTGAAGTAGAAACTACGTAAGATACATCTTCATATTGTTGTATTAGTTAAGAAAGAGTTGGAAAAACTCTTGAAAGTGAGACGCATCAGACTAATCAACTATTTAGAGTGGATCGCTAACATTGTACTTGTCATTAAAAAGCCAAAAGGGATCAAAATCAACACTAATTTTAGAGACATCAACAAGGCCTACCTGAAGGATGAATATCCTCTATCAAATATTAACATGATTGTTGACTCCACAACTAGGTATGAAATGTTTTCCCTTATGGATGGATTTTTAGGATATAACTAGATCATAATTGCACCAAAGGACCAACACAAAATAGATTCACCACTCCTTGGGGAATATTTTTCTATCAGGTCATGTTGTTCAACATCAAGAATGTTGGAACAACATACCAAAGGGCCATGACCATTGTATTTCATGATATGATGCATGATATTGTTGAAGACTATGTCGATGACATATTAGGTGAATCTAAAACCCATGTAGATCATCTAACTGTAATACAAAAATATTTTAAAGGCTTTATGAGTACAAAGTTTGACTTAATTCTAAAAAATGCATCTTTGGTGTTATTTTAGGCAAACTGGTAGGCTTTATCGTCTCTCACCAAGGCATTAAAGTTGATCTTGCCAAGGTACAAGCCATTACCAAGATGTTTCCACCTTTCACTTTGAATCAACTCTGTAGTTTTTAGGGTAAAATCTAGTTTATTAGATGCTTCATTTCACAATTGGCCGATAAATGTCATCCTTTCACTTCCTTATTGAAGAAAGGTATTACATTTCTTTAGGATGCAAAATTTTAGAAAGCGTTTGAGCATTTAAAGGAATACTTAGCCAATCCGCCTGTTCTATTACCACCAATGCTAGGGAGGTCCTTCCTAATATACCTATTTCCAACTGATAATGCCCTATGTCCTAGAGGCACTTTTAACCCATCATGATGAACATGGGAAAGAACATTTGGTGTACTATCTAAACCATACACTAGTAGCATATGAACATAACTTGACGCCAATTGAAAAAGCATATTTAGTTATGGTCTTTATAGATTATAAGTTGTGTTACTACATGTTTAACAACAAGACCATAGTTATTGCCAAAGTAGATCCGTTCAAGTATCTACTCTCAAAAATACCTTTACAGGGTTGCACGGCTACGTGGATCATGCTTTTGAGTGAGTATGAGATTGAATATGTCAATCAAAAGGCCATTAAGGGACAAGTACATGTAGATCAACTTATTGAAGCTCCCCTTTCAAATACTAAACCAATCACCTTTGCATTCTAAGACAACTCCATCATGACCATCATAGAAACACCTCTTGAGGAGCAACAATAGAAACTATATTTTGATGGGTCTTTCACATCTCATGGACCAGGGGCCAAATTCCAATAACAAACTAGAAATATAATTGGATCACAATACCCAACAAATCCACCTTGATCTAAAGTGGACCAAAAGATGATCTAGATAAAATGAATATGAATCCATCCAATAATATCTGTCATAACTTAAAAACTAGCCACTTGTACATCTGATAGTGATCAATCAATGTTGCTTCTCCAAAGCCTAATCTAACACAAAGATGAACATCATATTTGACATACTCATCCTCTCTAACCATCCATATATGTACTAAAATATGAGCATCATCATGGGAATACTTAACCACATTGATCCCTATCTTAATGATAATTTAATACCTATTATGGCACATCTCACCTTATGCCTAAAAATAATAACTAATTTTCAAGTACTACTAGTGTTAACAACCCCTATCAGCTATAAAATCATGGACAACTTATCAAAAACCAAAATAATATCTTACCCTTATCAAACGAGAGGTGATAATCTATACAACAACAAAAATCACCAGATAATTGGTTTGTTCCTCATAAATGATGTCAAATAAATCAAAAACTAAAATTTTGATAGAAAACATCAAACTCCTATCATCTATCTAAAAATTATACTACATCAAAATTTGATCTCAGAGCTAGTAGTGAACTCAAGGTGGGTTTGTGTCTGCAGGATATGTCAACCATGTTAATTCTGAGGGACCTATAAACTCTAAAATGTAATTGATTTGTCTCTGATAGCATTGACAACAAGAAATAACAACATTATATTCATGTTTTCTTCATAAATACATCATATTTATAATTTATTAATAATAATAAGGTGTCATTTATGATCAAAATGCACTCATTATACATTTGCACTCCTTATTTCTCTATTTTAACACATTTTCCACTAAATCACAAGAAAGAGACTCCAAATCAAAACACTGATTATTATGATGGACTCAAAATGAGCAAAGAACTAAAAATCAAGTGGTTATATGTCTATCTCCTTGCAAAAAAAATGACAAAAAATATCATGTGCATAGGTTATATATGGAAAAAATATGAAATTTTAAACTATTATCTTTACACTTTATGGGAATGGACCGCTTGACCTCTAGTGCTCATAATGTGTTAGAAACACCTCATTTTCCAATTCATCTTAAAAACCACATGAAAAGTATTGTTTCAAACATGCACTTCACTTAACGTTACATGATAATTCTAGAAATGTATGAACTACATGCCAAAAAAGATAGGATTTGAACTTATGACTTCCTCTTACTTTAAGTTTTCAAACACTTTAATTCATTGAATCATATATATTGTAATTTTTAATTTGGTTTCAAATATTATAAATAAAACATGGTTATTGACCAAATAAAAAATATAACAATAAAATCAAGACCATTTAAATTTTATGTAAAAATGCATAGGCAATAAAAAACCTTTGTGGGTTCTATACAATTGCATATTTCTAAAAAAACATGATGTTTTCTTAAAGATTTCATTTAGGGATAGTGATGTTTTATGGAAATAGATCAACCTTGATCAAATGGAATCTTATGTCAAATAGGAATCATGTCCAAGCTACAATCAAATTTCCAATGCCTAACACATAAAAATTAGACCATCAATCACACTTAATAGTAAATGAAATATGTTTTTAAAAATTGTTTTTAATAACTTCAAGAAAATTTGAAGTGTCTTTCTTAGAGTTCCAATGCCCAAGGTTGAATTTTTATCACCATGTTGATCAAACAAAATTAAAAAAATCAAACAAAACAACTTCAAGAGCATTTTGGAAGCCTATGTGAGATTTACAAATTAAAAAAATCATTCCAACATGCCTAAAAAAACAAAACTAATACTTAAAAAATGATTAAAAACAAAAAAATCAGCACACTTTATCAACAAATGACATTGCTTTGTATAATCCAATGCCATAGACAAATATTTCAACACCTTTTCCAAAAAAAAATATATCTTTTCAGTTGCATAATGCTTAATTAGTCGTATATTTAGCAAAAATATTTTATCATCAAATATTTCACACCACATCAACAAATGATGCGAAAACATGTTTTTTAGGCAAAAATCACACCCCATACATACCTTCAAGTAATTTTTAGCAATTTTTAACACCCCAAGCAAAGCGAAAATACTTTAGGTAGAATTAATCATAATTATTCCAACACTTATCTTCCTTCTGTGATATTATTTAGGTTTCCATTTACTTGCTTATATAAAATATCAGTCTTACAAATCAATTATTAAAACACTTCGAAAAAAGAAAACTCACCAAAAATAAAATTCTTCAAGCGAATTAATCATATTTGTTCCAACACTTATCTTCCTTCTGGGAAATTTGTTAGGTTTCCATTTACTTGCTTATATAAAATATCAGTCTTACATACCAATATTAAAACACTTCCAAAAAAGAAAACTCACCAAAATAAAATTCTTCAAGCAATTTTTTTAAAATTGTATCTTCATCTTCATCATGGCTTTACCACAGCTTCTTCAAGGATCCATTGCCATCAAGCTCTAATATCATTGTTAGTAACTTATTCACGTGATAAATGGGAAAATTTATGTGATTTACTTTACTCAAAAGAAGCTTACATAGTAAAATGTTCAAGCTTCATTGATTGCATTACTCTTTCATCATCAAGCTTTGATAATTTTTTCTTCACCTAACTCAATCACCCACCTAATTACCTTATGGGCCAAACTATCCATGACACAAATACCACTCTAAAATTATTAGCACAAGTAATTAATCACTAACATAGCATAATATTAATCTATTTATTAAAAGGGGTGTCCCGCTAGTATATCCATGTTCTAATTAACCACTAACAAACTTGAAATATAATTTGGATCACGAGACCCGATAACACTGAAAAATACATCGTAAATTGTCATTTTTACTACAAGTTATTTTATTTCATGCAAAGTAAGATCTTAGTTTTTTACTTATGCATGTAATCATTTCTTTATTTCATTCACAGTCTTCTCTCTCCCACATTTATTTTTTAAGTTTCCAATGCAAACTCCATAAAAACAATTTTGCTTGTTAATATTATAGAATTTCATTTTCAAGTTATATTTCCTACTTTCAATAAATGAAACCTCCCCATATAGTAGAAGAGGGACTGTTTTCCCCTTCGCTATTATCAAACTCATCATTTTGCTTTTGTTCAAAATGATATGCCAAAAGAAATTGTTCCCACAATGGGGCATGTTTTTGTTATTTTTGTGCTTCCCACAAAACCCACTATTCAATTCACACTACCATCCTTAGAATTCAAGAAACTATTTGTTAATTGATTCTTGATTGGATTTGAGCCACCCAAGAGTACATTTTTGTTGGTCTTTGATCCCATGCATGGGATAGTAGATTAAATGTTACTCAATAACAAAGAGTTTACGCAGTCATTGGTCCCTGTATCATTGGTCCCCTCATGACTTGACCAGTAACAAGATACCTCATGTTGAGACTTGGGCACTAAGAGGTAACGAATAATAGATACCTTTGTCAGGTCTACCATAAGTTCATCCTTACAAATAATATGTCCTAGAAAAACACCAAAAGGTGTAGTAAATAGACACTTCTCTAGATTTAATGATATTTGTAAGACTCAACAACACTCAAGCATGAGTCGTAGATTAGAGAAATGGTCCTTGACCAAGCCATAGATGGTCTAGTCATCCAAGTAGACTTGAAGAAACTTATGGATGAAATATTTAAAGGCTTCAATGGCTATACATGAGAACACAACTGGTGCGTTCTTCAACCCAAAAGGCATGATAATATATACAAAGGATCCCCATTCAATGGCAAACATAGTCTTAGGTTGATCCTCCTCAGTGATCTAGACCTGATGGTACCCCTAAAATCTATCTATGAAAGTATACATTTCACATCCAACAACACCTTCAAGTATTTCCTCTGTGAATGGTGTTGGGAAAGGATCAATGATGCAAGACGCATTAAGTACCCAGTAATCAACATAAATTTGAATGTATCTATTTTTATTTATACTTATCACCATGGGACTGACTCATTCAGATTCAATAATTAGGATGATTACTCTAGTGTATAGCATACTATCAATTTATTACTTTATGCATGTCTGTAGATTAAGATTCATCCTATATGGACTTTTATTGACTGGTCTAGCATCGTCAACCAGTTTAATATGCATCTTACCTAGGGATGGATGAACTCCTTTCATCTCATGGTAGTTTCTTGGAAAGACATCTTGGTATTATTTCAACAAATTGAATATCTTTGAAATTTCAGTGTCAGTCCAGTGATTACCTATAGTAGCTAGTTTTGGTTCTTGCTTTGCGTCAATGTTGTGTTGGATAGTCTGAATTGGCCTGGAGTAAGGGTGATCTATATTGGGACCAAGATCACAAAAAAATCATGTACCATAGTCCGTAGGAGCATCCAAATGATTTGAAAAAGGGTCAAGTGGGTTGGACCCTTCACTACTTGAAGTACTAGCTTTTATTTCCCTTGGCATATCTCTTCACATCGGTCCTGATCAAAGACTGATTCTATCACAGGAATAAGTTTTGTAGATGGTTCATTAAAGAGAACTAAACATTCTTCTGAAACATTATGGTTATATCTCAGGTGATCTTCAATGGGATTAGGGTCACCAATAACTACTTTGTGCATGTTTTGGAGAGTGACGCACAAATCCATCCTTGGAGAAGAATAAGATAGTGTTGGGTTCAAGTTTTCCTTCAATAGATGCCAAAAATGGATACTCATATGTCATTCTTCATGAACATACCGTGATTTTGTGCAAGGCATGTACCCATAAGTACATTGGTAAGTAAGACTCTTCAACTCTCTATATTGACTCACAAGCCTCTATATGGGGTGCATGTGCTTGTACTCCATTATAGTTGATTGTTCCCCTGACTCAGTTGTCATGATGGAATCAATGATGTAAGGCAGAGCATATTTGATCCCACTAAATAATTCACTCATTTTGGGCTCACCACCATCTTACAGCTGCACCATCAAAGAGGTGAACCAAAGATCGTATATGATCATTATCAGTGTGATAATATTCTTTAAGGTGCTGGACAAAGTCATGGAATTTTATTTATCCATGAAACTAAGGGGCTGAATCTAGTATGAGATTGTTGATTTTTTATTTTTAATAATGTTTTAGGCACTGAAGTGTAGCCCCAATGAGCTAGTGTATTAGTCATTCACATAAGATTGTGGTCTTGTACACTCACTGGAAACACATAGTTAGAGATCAACTCTTGTGGGTTATGTTATGTAGTAACATATCCTTCATATTTTTTAGGTTAAGACTTATATTTGATTAGCAATTACATATAAAAATAGATACACTACTTTGACCCTAGTATCATTACGCTCAGCAACCATAATTATGTAAAGAAGTGCCATTAATTTTAGAGAGTGTTACTTTAAAAAAGTAAAACTATGCATAGAACTCATATTAAGTACAATGATAAGTACTCAACACACACCTACCACATTCATAATTATCACTTAACTATAATAGGAACATCAAAAATTACTAAAATATTCATAACTCTTATATATTCTTCAGTAAATGATATCTAAAATCCATCATGTCCAATGCTTTCAAACAGGGGTATCTATACTTGTTTTTCCTTGACCAAGTATTTATAACATAAATGATATGGGTAATTGGATAATGAACTCTCTTTGAACTAAGAGTCATGACTGTCTATTAACTAGTGTCTCCTAAGGACCCAAGCCTTTGCGCCCCCTATATACTCATTATATGCTAGATCCTTGATGCCATGTGTCTATCTCCTTGTGGGCTAGTGCAAAATCCTGATGGATAAGGTCTTGGTAACCCTTGAGAATCACTCCTTAACCATATCCCACTTCCCATGCACTCCCCAAGTCTTTCATTATTGTTCTGATTACTAATCCATCAGGTTCCTCATGGTTAATTCTCCTCTTTAATTGGGTACTCTTACACTAGTGCCTATGTGCCTTTGTCCTTTCGTGTTCCATTGGGTTTGTATCACGGTGCTTCTACGCTAGTCTAGTTTCATGCCATAGTATTTCTACACTATATTCCTTCTTTGCCATACCAATTCCATGCTAAAATATCAAAACACTTAACTAAAATTTGGGGTCCAACATCACCCCATACTATGCTCTTAGTTTATCCCAAACTAAGTCTCAGTGGTAGCCTCTACCAAAAATTTAGGCCCCATCTATTTGATTTACTTCTTGACATTATCCCAATGTAATAATGTGTCAAGCAACTTTACAATTATTTCTTCAATAGTTGCTTTAGACTTTTTCATCTCCTCAAGTTATTTAGAAATCTCGTTGGCCTTTCTGACCAATTCATCCAAGGATGGTTGGCATACTTATGGACTTCTTCTAGTGTCAATACTTCTCTGACAACCTATCCTCAGAGGGTTTCAAAATTGGCATTTAATTAATGATGATGTGCATTTATTCTCTCTTTTATTATTTCCACATCATTGAATGACTTCACATGCTCAATGTGATCTCTCATTAAGAGGCTAGCATCAGACATTTCCTATCTTTGATATTCCTTTGCTTGGTGTTGAACCTCTAAGATTTTATTCGGTCATGCCAACCTGTCAAAAATCTGATCCAAGATGGGGACAACTTCCCCAACTCTTTCAAGGGTGTACTTACATACTTTTACCACCTCAATGAACCACTCTGATAGTACCATTGCCTCATTCCTTGATGTGGGCTACTCTTTGTAGTGGTTCAAAAGGAGATTCACTAAGGTCTCTAGTTTATTTATGACATCCCTATTTAGAGGCATGCCATCTGATAGTGTTGGCTCTTGGCCCAAAATTGTCTTACATAAATTCAATGTTTTAACCTTGGCCTCTGTGGCCTCCTTTATTTTTTGTTTCAAAATAGCTACTTCTTTCATGAGTGCCTTCTAGGTGGCAACTTCTTTCTCATACATACCCACCACATGGGCATTTTTCTTCTTTGCATCATGTGTATGAGAGTCTGACAATATATTCTAGCACGTGACTTCAAGAGCCATATTCAAAAATGCAATGTTGGATTAAAGAAGTGTGATCTTTTGGGGATCAACCCATAGTGGTTTTGATAGTGCTGGAGCATCAGGACCTAAGAGGAGTATATTTTGAGGGAACTCAAAGTGGTGTTCCTCATTGTACATGTCCAAAATGAAGGACATATGTTGCCTTGTATTCAGGGTTACATCTTGGGGAAAAAAGTATGACTATAAGTATAACATCATGTCAAGTATGCCCATTTGATACTAGACACGTAGAGTGGCAAATATATCAATGGTAGGTTATTCCTCAGACTTGGCTAAATCCTTCTCTTTGTTTGGGTCACACTCTGATATCTCAACCTCTACTTCAATAAATAATGAAGTCTAACAATAGCCATTCCACTCATTTGATGATCTTTGTCATCCCCCTCTTCACCATATGGACCCCCAATGTCCAATGACAAGTTTTCGAAGGTAGCCTCCTCCTCTCACATCGAGGAGGGTGTCTTCTTCTCAAAATCAAATCCCAATTCTTCCTTCTAGATTGTAGGTTCTTCTTATTTAGGCTCTTGTTTTGTGAATCATTGTGGTATAGATACTAATTGCGAAGATACCCATGAAGTTATGGGAGGTGAGGGTGGAGGTGGAGGAATGTGCAGGGGAAAAGGTGGAGGTGGAGGGACCTATGGAGGTGGAACTTTGGGTTTAGAAGGTTGAGGAGGAGAAGGTCAGGGAGGAGAAGGTCTCAGTGGAGAAGGGTGCGAGGTGAAGGTCTTGGTGGAGAAGGGCTAGGTTGTGATGCTTAAGTAGTCCTTTGCCATTTTGGAGGAACCTGCTATGAGCCTGTGCTGACATTGTGCCCATCCCGCTTCTTCTTTATCAAGGGAGGTACTAGTGATAGATTTTCCTAGGTATGTTCTATGCCCTTTGAATTCTTATTCCTAGGACATAATATGTAGAATAGTTATGCACATGTTCTCCCACCAATATTGGTTTAACCTTGATGTTAGTTTTGTCGATCTCCTTCTTTTCCCTATAAGCCTTCTCACCTAGATAGATGTAATCTTCTTGAAAGTGTGAATATCTAAGTTGATTTTATCTACCTCAAAGGCAATAGGTTATGCATCAAATATGCGATTCATCAAGTCGGAGAAGTATCACATTAAAAAAGCATATGGTAGCTTCAAACACATGAAGAGTTCTACAAAAGGGACCATCTTGATGCAAGCTAGAGAGAAGTGTTGCTTCACAACAAACTAAACTTGCTCAAAAGCCAAGGTGGGCAAATATTTTGAAATGTGCCATTCATTCGTGAATGCCTCCTTCATCCCACCAAACCAAGACTTCATTTTTATTTTGTATGTGGGGGTGATGTGTCTTGGGAACATGAACGCCTTATAGTGCTCTATAGGGGACTTGTTTTTAGGTGGGTATACCCACTTAAGTGCTCTTATGGTGTAATCAAGTACACCAATCTCATCAAATACCATCAAAAGCAAAAATGATACCCATGAAAATCTATGATCAGGTATCTGATGGGTCTTCACTGCATCTTCAATGATCTTGTGCCTAAAGTACATAGCCTAATTATACTTCAATCCCTCAATAACTTGGTGGGTGATGTAGAGGTGGGCCATATCTACCTCTTTTTAATGATCGGTGTCACTAATCTTGGTCATTATAATGCATGCCACAACTCGAAGGATATGATCTTATAGGTTACTAATCTGCATGGCATGGCCCTACTTTTGATACATCAATGTCATGGCCATCTTTTGGATCTTATCGATGTCCCCAAGTCATATGCTACATCCAATACCAAAAACTGTAGCCTTGACACCTTACTTATCTTCTCAAGTGTGATCTTCATGATATGCTCGATGAAGTAGAGGTAATCCTCATGGATGCACGAGAGTAGGAATTTGATTGCCTCCATGGGTTTTCCAAAGTAATGTAGATTAAACAATTAGAACAACCCTATAGCATCTAAAGCATTGAAGATATTGAGGTCATACACCAATTGGTTTTAGGTGTTCTGGCGCTCAACTCAGTAGTCATTTTACAACTTAACCTCATTCCAAGGTTAACGATGGGTGTAATAAAAAATTGTGTAAATTGGAAACTTTGAGACCTAGGTCTCCACGTGTAGCATTATTTTTGGGTACTGTATTTCTTCAATCATCAATGGTGGGGGCATAGATGATTGTGTCTTCTTTACCTTGCACACCATACTAGCTTCTTCTCTTTCCATGTGTTGTGTTTATTCTTTAGGTGCTTCTCCCTCTAATGAATACCAATTATCCCCCAAGTGCTTCCTCTTTTTTTGGTATCAATGACAACTAATCAATATTTAAGGCCTTCTTCTTAGGCTACATCACCCTCTGAGGAACCCAAAGGTTGAGGTACAACAATCCAACATTCCCAAAGGAATACATGATTATTGTGTCAATGACTTCAACTTTTTGTGCTTTGCTTCCCTCTAATGGCAAACATTCTACCCCTGTATCCTATAACTAATAGTTTTCCTTGTTGTGGTCATATTTCAATGTTTGTCTTGTGCTTTGATTATGTAGCTTTGATGATCATTTACTTACTCAAGAATCGAACTTGCTTTCTTCACTCTCATATATGGTATTTATTCACTTTTATATCTATAATCTCAAATGGAATCAAAGGTAAAATGTAAAAAATGAGCTCACTTATCTTTTTATTAGCTTGAGGAGGTTAACCCACATTTACTACCCCCTTTCCTTTCATCCATCACTTCTCATCATAAATGCATTTTTAATGATCGTCATTATTCAACCATCGCTTCTCACCATAAATGCATTTAATGGTATTGTCTTGTATGTTATTGGCACATTTATCACAACCATTATTTTTTTTCATTAATAACATGTCCCATCCTATACCTTCCTTTGAAGTGGAAGATAGTTTTGTCCCAAACTTTTCTCTAGAGTGTAGGACAATTCTTGTTTATTTTAAAATTTCAAACTATATGGTGGGAACACTCTATCCTTAGTTTATTTAGTTTGTGTGCCTTAAATAAATTACACATTTTAAATAACTTGCATGTCATAATTAACTTATGCACCATGCTTAATCAAGAATTCAGATACCTTTTTACCTCACACGAAAACTCAATCCTGGTCCTCCACAAAAATACAAGTATAAAACTAAACCTATTCTAAAGTAAAGAAATGTCATGAGTAACAAAGGCAACACTTTTATTAAAAATAAGAAATCCTAGACTAATGGCGTGAGCCTTATTGTTATAAATTCTAAACTTATTCAAAGGTGAAATATGGTCAGATCCAACTTCCATTGTAATGCCCAAGAAGGAATTGGCTGTCGAACCTCTGTAATTGACAATTGTCAATTGGTCAAATGCTATGAATTACAAAAGGACCATCCTAGTGAGTTTAAAGTTTTCAAGAGTGGTACACAAACTTGGATTCGTAGAGAAAAACTTCCATTATAGGGGTGAATTTTTTATACTTGATGTGTCGATCGTGCCATGCTTTCTATTTGTGCTTCTCCACATCCTGACTCCAATGAGTAAGGAAAAGGGCTTCACCTAGCTGTAACAAAGTATCGAGGCATGACTTCAAGGATGACTCCTCATCCAACTATCCAATGTGTTTAATATGAAGAGATAGTATGAAGAACTCCATTGGGAGGACTACCTCTTTGCCATATACCAAATTAAATGATGTGTTCTTATTCAGGCACTTATAGGTTGTTCGGTAATCCCACAATATTGTAGATACTTTATCATCCCAATTAGTTTGGCTAATATTATATATTTTTTGTCACTATTGTACCTAAGATTTTATTGAAGGCCTCAATAGTGCCATTGGCTTATAAATGATATGAAGCTTTTTTGTGATGAGTAATCATGAACTCTACCAGTAAAATATGAAATAGTTTCATTTAGGAAAGGGGTACCACGATCACTAGTAACACTTTTTGGGCATCTAAATCGAGTTATAATATGCTCCCAAATGAATCATGCAACAATAGTAATAGTATAATCTCTCATTGATGTAATTTCATCCCAGTGTGTAAGATAATTAGTGGCTGTGATGATATACTGAGAACCTATTCATCATCCAGCTAGAGTGATGGGGCCAAAAAAATAAATGGCCCACTTTTAAAATGGTTCTTGAGAAGGAATAAGATGTAAAGGCATGACATCTTGGTGATTTTTTTTTCCCACACACTGATAAATATCACACTTCTTAGCATCTTAAAAAAGGGTAGGCCAACATAATCTGACCAGTAAAACCTTGTATGCGGTAACCTCTCCAACATAGTTCCCACCTATAATGCCTTCATAAACTTCTTGAAGTACCTCAGAATGTAGATGTTTCATGACACATTGATGAAGAACTTTGTCTCGACCAAGATTTTAAAGGTCCCCTCCTATGAGATGAAAGGGTGTGGCATGGACTATGAGTTGTTTCTTCGCCTATAGAGTTAGACAGTCGGGCACTAAACTAGTAGTTATAAAGGTTGTAATATCTTCCAAATCCTTTGGTACATGAGAAACATGAAAGATTTAAACATAAAACAAGTCATAGTCAATATTGCATGGTGGTTCTCTGGAATCAATCCATGAGAGGAGATCAGGGCCACAATTGGTTTTTCAAGGTTTGACCATGATAGAAAATTAAATATTTTGGAATAACATTATCCAACATCATATTCATCCATGAAACATAGGTTTATTTACTAGATACTTTAAGGCTTCATGATCTATATAGAATACAAAAGGTGTTACCAATAAGTATTATCAAAAAATTTGTAGAGCATAGACCATTGATAATGTTTCATGCTCTGTAGTGGTGTAATTCCACTCAACTGGAAAAAGTTTCCTACTAGAAAATTAGAATGGGTGATCAAGGTGACCTTCACTTGGTTGTGTAAGGATTTCACCAACTTCCATTCTAGATGCATCCACATGGACATGGAATGGGCTTGTCCAATTAGGGAATTGGAGGATTAGGGGTGGTAACCAACTTATCTTTTAAAGTATCAAAATCTTCTTGGTAGGAAAAAGTCCAGATGAAGTGCTCATTATGTTTTAAGAGTTCCTCTAGAGGCATGACAATCTTTGCATATCCACGGATGAATTTTCGATAATAACTTGTATGTCCTAAAAAGGTGCAGACCTCATGTTGAGACTTGGGCAATAATAGGCAAATAATAATATATACCTTTATTGTGTCTACCAGAAGTTCATCCTTACAAATAATATGTCCTATAAAAACATCAAAAGGTGTAGTAAATAAACACTTGTTTAGATTTAATGATATTTTTAAGACTTGATAGCACTCAAGCATGAGTCTTAGATTAGAGAAATGGCCCTTGACCAAGACATAGATGGTCCAATCATCCAAGTAGACTTGAAAAAACTTATGGATGAAATCCTTGAAGGCTTCAATGATTATACATGAGAACATAGTTGGTGTGTTCTTCAACCCAAAAGGCATGATAGTATATGTGAAGGATCCCCATTTAGTGGCAAACATAGACTTAGGTTGATCCTCCTCAATGATCTATACCTAATGGTACTTCAAAAATCTATTTTTGAAAGTATATATTTCACACCTAGTAATGGCTTCAAATATCTCCTCTATAAATGGAGTTGGGAAGGGATCAGTGATACAAGATGCATTAAGTACCTAGTAATCAATGCAAATTTGAATGCATCTATCTTTATTTATACTTATCACCATGACACTCACCCATTTAGATTAATAAATTGGGGTGATTAATCTAGTGCATAACATACTATCAATTTATTACTTTATGCATGCTCGTAGATTAAGATTCATCCTATATGGCCTTTTTCTAACTGGTCAAGCATCGTCAACCAATTTAATATGCATCTTACCTAGGGATGGATGTAGTCCTTTCATCTCATTGTAGCTTCTTGGAAATACATCTTGGTATTATTTTAATAACTTGAATATCTTTGAAATTTTAGTGTCAGTCTAGTGATTACCTACAATAGCTAGTTTTGGTTCTTACTTTGTGTTGATGTTGCGTTGGATAGTTTGAATTGACCTGTAGTAAGGGTGGTTTGTATTAGGACCAATATTACAAATAAATCATGTGCTATAGTCTGTAGGACCATAAAAATTATTTTAAAAAGGGTAAAGTGAGTTGGACCCTTCACCTTCTACCTGAAGTACTAGCTTTTATTTCCCTTAGCGTATCTCTTCATATCGATCCTGATCCAAGACTGGTTCTGGCATAGTAATAAGTTTTGTAGATGGTTCATTGAAGAGAACTAAACCTTCTTCTAAGACATTATGGATATATCTTAGGTGATATTCAATGGGACTAGGGTCACTAATAACTACTTTGTGCATGGCATGGAAAGTGAGGCACAAATCCATCCTTAGAGAAGAATAAGACAGTGTTGATTTCATGTTTTCTTTCAATAGATGCCAAAACTGGGTACCCATATGTCGCTCTTCATGAACATACCATGCTCATGCATAGGTTCATAAAGTTCCATAGAATGCATGTACACACAAGTACTCTGGTAAGTGAGACTCTTCATCTCTTTATATTGACTCACAAGCCTCTATATGGGGTGCATGTGATTGTACTCCATTATAGTTGATTGTTCCCTTGACTCAGTTGTCATGATAGAATCGATGATGCAAGGCAAAGCGTATTTGATCCCATTGAAGAAGTCATTCATTATGGTTTTTCCACCATATTACAACTATACCATCAAAGAGGTGAACCAAAGACCGTATACGATCATTATCAGTGTGATAATATTTTTCAAGGTGATGGACAAAGTCATGGAATTTTATTTATCCATAAAATTGAGGGGCTGAATCGAGTCTTTCTAAAGGTACCTCTATCATTGGTCCCCTCATGACTTGGCCAATAATAAGTTGGATGAACCTATGGCATTTATGATACTGGTGCAAAACTTTCTCTCAACTACCAACGGCACTACACGCTCATCCAATGAGGTCATAGTCACCATGGATCTAACAATTACAAGCATTATTTGTAGTATCAAAAAGGGACTAGGTTTTGATCCATTAGAGGATGCCATCAGGAGTAGGATCATGTTGCTCACCATCTTGGGCATTAACATTATAGATGTGGTTAATATCTTTGTCCACATTAACATATTCTATGTATGGGGGCCCTTGTGTTTGATCCAGGGGAAAAATAATGCATTGATCAACATTCTCAAAACTAATGTAGCACTTTTTGAAACTTAAGTCTATGTTGTATTCATAACACTAGGGTCACCAATAGAGCTGGTAAGTCATGCCTCCACTAACTTGAGAACTTCAAACTCAACTTTGAAAGGTACTCCAATTATATCAACCGTTGCATTCTTGAGGATATTAATTGGTAGAGCTTGAGTTTTATTAGCCATAAACAATAAGTGTGGTGAAGGTTGTAGTGTCAGACTAGCCATTTTGCATCATGCATCCTTAATGAGGATGTTAACTTCAGTGTCAGTGTCAACTAGGGTGTCCTTAATTACCCAACCATCGATGGCAGCATTTACTAGTATTTATTTATCCTTGAGAGGGCTAGGAGGAATAGGGGTGTCTTGCTATTGAGCATGATTTAAATGACAGTACTTAGTCTATCAAGTCACTTGAGGTTGATCATTAGTTAGTGCATATACCTGATTATTAAGCCAAACACTTAGTTGTGGGATAATGTCTTTATCCAACATATGCTTGCAAAGCTCTTAAAAATTATCTCATGCCACATTTTGAGGCTTTATTGCCTTCTACATATCAACACATCACATTTATTCTTGGTCCTTAAGGAATTGGATTTAACCTTTTAGTTCTCTTACTAGGGTCATAGTGTCATAGAGTACATCTTTATGTTTTTGGGCATCGAGATACTTCCTTGCCTGAGGCTCTTCACATTGTACCTTCTCAATAGGAGTATATGTAGATTGAGATTGTCCTCTACTATACATAGTGATATTCACTTGTTGATCTATTAGGGTGATTTGTTGCATATGATAGTGTGGTTTCTCAATGTGGATTATACCTAATCCTTTTCATTTCTCTCCTTAGTGATAGCCGTGTATAATTCAGGACATTCTTCCAACTGATGGTCTTTTTTATAAAGTACATGTAGGATAAACTGGACAATCTCTTTGATAATGGTCTGGGGATCCACACTTGTAGGCATGTTATTGGTGTAAAATGACCCCCTCCCCATCCTCATCCTTGACCATGATAGCCACCATATCCTGATCATTAGACATTAGTTTGATGCATACTGCACACACGTGCTTTATGGATATCACTAATTAACCAACAATCATTTGTGTCATAGGTGTAGGCATGACATATTTTGTAATATTTCAACACTTTAGAATGTGTATCACATTGTAAGAGAGGATAGGAGTGTACATCATGCTCTTCATGGTAGATTTCACATGATTGCTTCAATATAGTATGGATGTTTTTATGTAGGTAGTTACTTTGGTTATGTCCTTCAGACTCACAATCAGTGCACTAAAGACCATTACATGTATCATAAGCATTGTTTATAGTTATTTTTTTAAGTTATGATGCCATTAAATCTATTTGGGATTCTATAAAGGGAGTAATACCAGTGTTAATACTACCAATAGCTTTAGTGCAGAGGGTGGCTTTTGAAGCTTCGCACAAGCTAGTAAACGTCTTCTGGGATAGTGTTCATCGAAAAGGAAGTAACAAACCTCACATGAACCACTATGCATTTTGACTAAAATTAATTTCAAATGATAGCTTTGACAAAAGTGTTTTGAACCTTGCATCATATTCTCATACGCTTTTAGTAAGTTCATGCTCTATATCCTTCAACACAACAATACTTTGTTGTTCAAATTTGGGAATGTCAAATTCCTAAAGGAATTTCATTTTGAGATGATCATAGTTAATGAATAATTGTTGAGGGTTGAACTTTATATACCATTAATACACTAATTCAAAAAGTGTAGTCATGAATTGTGTGACTTTTCACTCAGAAGAAGTGATGCCTCACACCCTCCAAACAAGTTCTTACTTACGGACGTGTCTTGCAACATTCTCCATGCCTCAATATTTAGATAGGTGAAGCATCATTTCATAATATATTATTGGTAGATAAGGTGCTTGTGCTGGTGGTTGTTGAGAACCCACAGATCATATCCCTTGAGGGAAAAGTTCACCACTTCCTCACATGCCACCTCCTAGTCTGCCTCCAGTAGCAACACCTTTGTTGTGGGGTGCAACAGCTGGTTGATAAAAAAAAATTTGCCCTTACAATGCCCACTTTGAATTCCATATCCTCTAGGCATTCCAAATTAATCCATGAGTTTCCCTTAAAGAGGGTCAAAAAGTGTTAATTTCATATGAGTTATGATTGGCTTAGCTATAATATCCCTTATAGAATCAGTTTATGATTCCACACTATCTGCATCCAAATTATGTATATGTAATTCATTTGATTCAAAAACATGAGTACATACTATGGTTGTGGAACTTGGTTGGTTAAAACTCAATTCTTTAGTTTTTGTTATCCGGCTAATTTCTCTTTTATATGATAAAAGCGGCATGGGGTGAGGTTAGAAAGTGATGGGGTGGTCCTCTTTGTGTGTTTTTGCTTCCTTATGGATCCTAACAACACTTTTTAAGTTCTCTCAGTCTCTTTTCACACTTATTACTCCTATGGTCCTCTACCGAACTTCATCATATTTCCACTTTCGTAATGCTCACTAATTGGATACCATTCTGAACGTAAATTCCTTACCAAATATTCTCTACTCCCCTCGGAGGGTCATGCAATGAGGGATTTATCTCTCCATTGGCATAGTTTCAATTCTACATTTAATGAACAACTTCTTGATTTCAAATGAGAAATGTCTAATATATCTGCCTTGTGGTTCTCTGAGGAACTGGAACTTGACTTCTTCAGGACAGGAATAAGTGGTTACAACATACTCTAGAATGTAGCTATTCAATACTCCTCTCCACCAAATGTTAACAAATCATGTCAAAAATATTCTGAGTCATGCCAAAGCTCTTTGTCATTTTATCATCCAAGATTATCTTCTCCCAAAGTTTTATGATTGACCTTGAGAATAAGCAGATAGCAAAGTATGAAAATGAATCAGTATTTCAACAAAGAAAGTTTCATATAATGCACTTTAGAGATTATATTCTACCCACTGACATGCAAAAAAAATTAGTTTAAGGTAAGGAACCACAAAACTAACCTCAACCCTAGTAATCCATTGTTCAATACTCTAAAGGGTACATTCAAGCATCTTCCATTACTGTGCAACAAGTGCTATGAGTTTTAGCAATAGAACTAAAATGTTGGGTTTTCATTCTTGATAATGTTTTAAGCACTAAAGTATATCCCCAACGAGATAGTGTGTTGACCCCTCATGCAAAACTGTGGTCTTGCACGCTCACCCAAAGCATGTAGCTAGAAACTAGTTCCTATGGGTTATGTTGCATAGTAACATATTAGTCATATTCTTTGGGTTAAGACTTGTATTTGATTAGTAGTTACATATAAAAAATAGATACACTACTTTTATCCTAGTATCATTACATTCAACAACCATAATTACGCAAAGAAGTTCCATTAAATTTAGAGAGTGTTACTAAAAAAAAGTAAAAGTATGTATAGAACTCATATTAAGTACAACTACAATTACTCAACACACACCTACCACATGCATAATTATCACTTAAATATAACAAGAACATCATCAATGAATAAAATATCTGGAACTCCTATATTATGCTTTGGCAAATAATATCCAATATCCATCACATCCAATGCTTTAAAACATGGGTGTTTATACTTGTTTTTCCTTGACCAAGTATTTACAACATAAATGACAGGAGTAGTTGGCCAATGAACTCTCTATGAATTAGGAGTCATGGCGGTCTATTAACTAGTGTCTCCTAAGGACCCAAGCCTTTGTGCCCTCTATATACTCATTATATGCTAGATCCTTGCTACTATGTGTCTATCTCCTTGTGGGATGGTGCAAAACTCCCGATGGATAAGGTATTCGTGACTCTTGAGAATCACTCCTTAACCATCTCTCACTTCCCATGCACTCCTCAAGTTTTTTGTTGATATATCAAGTCCTATGCCCTTATGTTACTCATGGTTAATTCTCCTCTTTGAGTAGGTCCTCTCGTGTTGGTACCTCCATACTCTTATCCTTTTGTGCCCCACTAGTTCCACACCATGGTGCTTCTACACTAGTCTAGTTCCATGCCATAGTCTTTTTGCACTATGTTCCTTCACACCGTGTTGGTTCCGTACCAAAATATCAAAACACTTAGCCAAAATTTGGGGTTCAATAGAGATGAAGAAAAGGATAGAGTAGACCTTGCACAAAGAGTTACAACTCTTTTTTTTGGAAGGAACACTGGATATTTTTTCATAATAGCTCAAATATTTGTGAAAAGATCCCTTCCTTTCCAACCTACTCTAAAGTAGTAAATATTTTTCACCCTGGCTGAAAGGAGATTTACCAAACCAATTAAAATAAAAAGAAAATCAAACCCATTCTATATTCTCTAATAGTAATTTAATTTCAAACTAAATCCAAAAAAAACAAGAATAAAATCAATAAATTTACAAGTATGCCTTCTAACCAAATATGATCAACAAGGAACTATTTCTTTTAGGCACTATTTTTTCTCAAGTCATAAGCTTTAAAAACATGGATACAATACCTTGGGGTCTAACTGTAGGACCATTCACTTTAGGAAGATAGTTATATGAACTACCAAAATGACCTAGAAATAATTTTCCAAAATTAATTTGGGGATGGGAAGCAACATCTGAATGAACACATTTTTGCATTCATCGTTGCAAGTTGTTATAGCCCCTCAAGTTGTACTTAAGAAAATGCAGTAATTTTTTTTAATAATTAATTTACCATTCATTTCACAAAATAAATAATACAACATATCTAAACCATAACTAAGAATAATAGTATGTCTAATTCAAATACCACATATAACATTTATCTTATACAACTTAACAGAAAGTAAATATAATAGGACACAATTATGGCTAGTCCACTGATACGACAATTGTTGTTCAAAAATAATAATTATATATTTCAATTACATTTCTGTTAGGTATACAACCTAATACAATAAACAGATACCAAGCTCTTTAGAGCTCGAGTCACACCAACTCATGTATCATTGATAATCTCAAGTGTTATTTCTAGGTAAGTACTATAGTGGGGAGAGAGAGCATCATTTGAGTGCTTGTCCACACCAACCACAGACCAACAATACCCCATAAAATCTCCTATCAGAAAATGGCCCTCTCTTCACAGATAGGTAGATAGAATGGTATAAGAATCCAGATATATGTGTTAGTACCTTGTGTGCTTGTAAGATTTCTACTACATGACGTGTATCATAAAAAAAAATATGTTTAAAACATGATATTGCACAACATGCAAATCAAACACATAACATGACAATGTATATCTAACATTACTTTGGCCAAAGTTTTCAAATAACATATGATCATCTAGATTAGTCAATTTCATCACACACTATTTGATTAGACTATCTATTGATGGTGCTACCTAGGCTAGTGGAGTCTGTCTCACTACTTATTAGCATCATCAATATGGTTTTTAATATAAACTTATATAACATAGTATATATTTAAAAGATTCATACAAATTTTCTTAATCGAGGAATAGAATAATCAAATGATTCCTTTTATTTCATCAATGTATAATGATTTTGAATGCATGTTTTTAATACAATAATAACACTTTGACAAAAATACTTTTGCAAACAAGATCATAAAAATGTGTTAATATTGCTTATAAAACATTAGAAGATAACCTAGTCATAAACAACTCATACCATCTAGGTATGTCTTATACATAGTCTAACATTGCATGCTAGTAAAAAAGTAACATACTGGTTTATATTTCTAATTAGGAAAATCAAGTATGCCTATTCTATAAGTAAGTCATGAGGCCAAATAAGTTTAACTCAATGTTTTAAAAGTTTATTTCCCACAACCATGCCAACAAATAATGAAATGTAGGTGTAAAATAAATTAATACATACCCAGTAATATTCTCCATTAAATAATTATAAAACTATTCCTCTAAATGGAACACCAACCTTGAAATAAAACACGATCTTAAAAACTTCCAACGGTAGGTATAAAGGAGGAATGTTGTTTTATTATTTGCAATGTAAAATAATAAAATAGGATGCATGTTAACCACATATATTAATTATTGGCTCAAAGATACACGTAGTATTCAAATAAGACACAAGCTATTATTAAAACGTAGGTATAAACATTGACACATTGCACACACAAATTGAAACACAACATTTATAAATTTTGGGATGCAGTTTAAGAGTGATACGTTGACAATTAAGAAACTCAAGCATCTACAACCAAAACATGCTTCTAATAAATTCACTACACAGGCCATAAATCGCAACGTAGGTCTTTGAAATTAAATGCAGGTTTATAAATATAAGACATAGCTTAGAGAAATTAAACACAGTCGGTAATTGAAACACCGTCATTATGTGGAGTGCAGGCTTAACATTGAATTTAAAACATAGTCATATAAACTAATCAAAACTCAACCCTACTAAAATGTAATCCAACCTCCTAATTTGCAATGCAACCTTAAAAAGAATGGGATGCAAGTCTTGACAAATTAAAAAGTAGGTTATCAAGTATAAAGAATATATAATGCTACACTTTATGGATGGGAACACCAGTTATTAAATTAAGACACATTCAATGCAATTTATAATGCAAGTAAATGAAACTATGGCATAGGGTTTACATAGATCCACATGCATACCTAAAAATACACAATGCAATCTACTAATTCAAAATTCAAGATTGAAAAATCTTAGCGTAGGTTTAAATGTTGAAACGCAGTCTTCTAAAATATTACACAGTACCTTTTTATAATAAGACGTTGGCTTGTACACTTCAAATTTTGTCTTTAAAAATGATATGTAGGCTAAGAAAAGTGAAACACAACCTCTAAATATTAACTCATAGGCTAAAAAGAAAAAGATGTAGGTTATAAAAGAATTATTACGCAACACCATAAGTTTGGCATAGGGCAAGGTGAATTTAAGACATAGCTAAATAAGAGATAATGTAACCAATCAAAAAATAAGACACAACCACTTAGGATTCAAAACACAAGGTCTATATAAAGCCAAATGCAGGTTTAAAAACATTAAATACACCATTTGGAAAATAATTACAAAATTGACATGTAAATGCACTTTTTCCTTGCTTTCCCTTTCTTATTCTCTAATCCTTCACTCCCCCTTCTTGTGCTTTCTCTTTCTATCCATCTATTTCTCTTCTTTTTCTTCCTATCTCTCTCCATGTGTCTCACTTCCAAAATTCTCTTTTTATTTATAAAACTTACTTCCCTTCCTAATTATTACGCCTACTCCTTGCATGCTATAGTTAATTCACCTTTTATTTTCTTTAATCATAATCAAAATATGTCATTTTACTTGTTTAAATTTACCACGCCCTTTTTCTATGTTCTCTCAATATAAACTTAAGTTGACTCAATAAATAATTATATCTATTTTCCTAATTTTTGAGTAATTTTGTGCATGTCTTCAAACACTAATCCAAATTCTATTAAATCAACTTTAAAATTTCAAGATAATTCAAATTCTAAGAAAATAATCTTTACAAGGATAATTATCTATTTAACTAATAGATATTTAAATCATTAATTATTTTTATTGTAAGATATCTATATCTACAATAGTACTATCCATATAATAATTAATATCTATTTTTTTATTTAAATTCAAAAATCAAACCAATTAAAATAAATAAATCTAATGTCTATTAAAAATTAAATCTACACACACAATTATAATCACAAACAATATTTCTTAATTAAACACTAACATTTTACACATATCATTTAAAATTTAATGTGTGTGTAGGGTCACTAGCAATTTTCTCTGATATTTCTCTAATCATCCCATCTAGACCATCCTCTTCGATGATGTTCTCCCTCGTTAAGCTTTGAGGGTAGGATCTATTCTACATCCACATTGTAACAAGTAGGTAGTTAGTTTGAGTCATCATAAATATCACCAATAATGCAAAAACTAACTAATACATATCTGTAAGGTATAGAATATAACATACAGTTATCACATGTATACTAATCAACAATATCACTATCCTATTTTAGCATATGTCATTAATCTCAAATCAAGACATTAATAATCAGCTAATAACCATACTAATCAACAAATGTAAAGTTTATAAGTCATAGGGTGAAATCAAGATGTAATATTCTCTCCCCTAAGACTGATCATCATTCTGATGACACTTATTAAAATAATAGTTTTGAATATCAAAAAAGAATTTAACAGAATTTAAAAATATAGTATCAAGTATCTATCATGTAAATAAATGTGAAAATAGCTTGAAAAACTTATCATAGTCTTCCTAAATAACACTATCTTAAGAGTATTAGTCCCATAAAACTTTGCACTGAGACACCTCTTTATTTCACAAATGAATTTTATGAGTTTCAATTACTCTAATTGGTTCTACCATGACCACACCGAGATCCAAAACTTGTAAAGCATTCTAATCCAAAACATGTGAATGATCTATATAAATTTGAAGATAAGATACATGGAAAATATTATGTAATAGAGCTAGGGTTGGTGGCAATGCAAGCCTATACGTAATAGGATTAACTACTTCTAAAACCTCAAAGGGTCCTACATATCTTAGTGACAGTTTCGTTGACTTTTCAAACTTAATCAAGCTTTTCTATGATTTAACCCACAAGAACACTTTGTTACCAATAGAAAATCTTCTATCTATCATCTTCATAACTATTGTATCTATCAGTGGCCTGGCCAATCTCCACTTGATTAACTTAACTTGATCTTCCATTTCAAAAAACATCTTTGGTTTGAAGACTACCCTATTCTCTAATGTCCCAACTGATTGGTGTCCTACACCTCCTCACGTACAGTGCCTCAAAAAGATCCATCTTCAATGATGAATGGTATGAGTTATTGTATGCAAACTCAACCAATAGAAGATAATAATCCCAATTGTATTGTTGATCCATGCAATACATATGTAGAAGATCCTCTAACACCTAATTTACATGCTCAGTCTAACCATCAGTGTTTGGGTGATATATGGTATTGAAATTAAATTTTGTACCCAAAGCTAAGTTTAGAGTCACCCAAAATCTCGAAGCCATCTTTAGATCATGATTTAAAATGATCATCTCTAGGAATCCATGCAACCTATACACTTCCTTTACGAACCTCTTCACAAGGGTAGGTGCATCATTTGTCAAATTTCATGGTATAAAATGAGTCAACTTGGTTGGTTTGTCCACAACTACCAATATCATATCATACCTACTCCATGACATTGGTAAACCTTGGAAAAGTTTCATATTAATCACTTGCCACTTCTACTCAGGTATATCATGTGCATATAACAATCTAGTTAGGTGTACATGTTCAACTTTAACTCGTTGACATTCCAGATAATGTGACACAAAATCTATCACATATTTCTTGATTCCCTTCTAGAAATACAAATGTCTAAGCTTCACCATGAGCTTTTTTATTCTTGGATGTCCCAAATATGGGGTATTATGTAACTCTTTCAACATTGTGCTATGCAGATTCTCTTGATATGACACATACATTCTCCCATTGAAACGCATAAGACCATCACTCTCAAAACTAAATCATTTATACCAAGGATTCTGAGCATTATCAAACAATACTTTTTTGAATTGCTCATAGTATTTATCTACTAGTGAGAACTAAACCACTTGATCCCTAAAATTACTCTTGGTAGTAACTACAGCTTCTATGTATCTTCGATGACTCAAAGCATCAAGTACTCTATTTTCTTTAGCTTTGATGTAATTGATATCAAAGTCATAGTTGGAAAGAAACTCTAACCAATGTCTCTGATGAGCATTTAGATTTGGTTGGGTGAATATATATTTGAGTCCCAAGGTATCCATATTGAGCTCAAATGGTTTTCCCAATAAATAATATCACCAAACTTGTAAAGCATGAATAATTGTTGCAAGTTCAAGATCATAAGGGGCATAATTCACCTCATAAGTTTTCAACTTCCTCAATTCAAAAGCCACTATTGCACCATCCTGCATAAGGACTCCACCTAAACCTTCTCCTGATGCATCTGTGATCATTGAAAACTGACCATTGGGATCAAGAACTCTCAACACTAGCGCTGAAGTAAGCTTTTTTTTTTAACTCTTGAAAAGCTACTTCACATTTCTCTGACCAGACAAACTTTTGGTTCTTATGTTGCAAGGATGTAATTGGATTAGCTACTTTGAAAAGTTTGGAATGAACTTCTTGTAATAACATGCTAACCCCATAAGACTGCTTATCTCATGCATATTTCTAGGTGATGGCCACTTTATAATGGCCTTTATCTTAGATGGATCTACAAAAATACCATCTACAAAAATAGTATGCTCTAGATATTACATTTTCTCTTGAAAGAATGCACATTTGGATAACTTGTCATACATCTTATGCTTCCACAAGGGTTGTAGAACCAATGTCAGATGTTGTAGGTGTTCCTCTTCATTCTTAGAATATATAACAATGTCATCCAAAAATACCAAGACAACATGATCTAAATAGTCTTTGAACACACTGTTCATGAGATTCATTAATGTTGTTGGTGTGTTGGTCAACCCAAAAGGTAACACCATGAACTCATAAAGCCCATAGTGAGTTCAAAAATTTATTTTCATAATATCCTCATCCCAAATCCTCAATTGATGATATCCTTCTCTAAGATATATCTTAGAAAAGACTATTTCTCCATGCATTTGATCAAAAAGATCATCTATACAAGGTAACGGATACCTATTTTTGATAGTTTCCTTGTTCAACTTTCTATAATCGATGCAGAGTTGAAGAGTACTATCCTTCTTTTTAATAAAAATAATTGGTGCATCCCATGGTGACACACTAGGTCTAATCAACCCTTTTGACAATAATTTCTAGAGTTGAGCCTTCAATTCAACCAATTCAATGGTTGTCATCCTATATGGTGCCTTAGATTGTGGTTCTAATCTAGGTATGATGTTGACAAAGAAATTAAACTCACGTTTAGGAGGTAAACCTAGTAACTCTTATGGAAACGCATCATGGAAATCTCAAAGAAATAGATAATATTCTAGAGATGGTTTCATAGGTTCCTCCATCTCATTTATCTTGATGATAAATGCTTGGCACCCTTTTGATTAAGCCCTCTTAAGTTGCATTACATAAATCTGCCTGAGTCACAACTCTCTCCTTTCTCCTTAAATTTGTGTCTATTTTCCAAGATCATCCAAACACTTAACTTTATTTTTATAATAGTCAACCTTGGCCTTGTGTTTAATAATCTAGTTAACTCCTAGGATCATGTCATATGATCCTAGAAGTGTTACATATAAATCCACTGAAATTGAAAATTCAGGTAACTAAACTATTGCTTTTACTAGACACTTATCAACCATGACTTTTGAGTCATTCTCATATTATACTAACCATGCATTTGTCATATATACAAATTTTCTAGAAAACTTGCTAAGCATTCTAGGAACTATAAAACATTTAGTAGCCCCTGTATATATCAAAACAAAAACTAGATATTCAAATAAAATACCTAATATCTCTATGGGTGAAGCTTGAAATTCAGCTTGTCAGCTATCAATTGCTGTATGAATACACTACTAAAAATTACCCTGTTGAGTATTAAGACCTTTATTATTTGACTTGTTCTAAGGACATTCATGAGCATAATGTTTTCCTCCACAATTGAAATAACCACCTAGTGGTCCTTTTCTTTTAGTTTGAGTGTTTCTTTAGAAACTGGCTTTGGATCCATTGCTTAGTTACTTGTTATTGGTTATAATGTTAAATTCAATATTTTGGCTATTGGACTGCCCCTTGGAGTCTCCTCTCCTCTACTTCTAGTTCCTATTGAAAGCTAGCTTAGAATTCCTAGAACTTTTCTCAAACTTTTTCATGGCCTATGTAAGAGACTTCAGTTTTTGCTCCTACTTCACTGCCTTCTCAAAAATTTAATCCATAGTGGGAGGTCCATGAACATCTACCTCACCACTAATCTAGGGTTTTAGTCCTATAATAAACTTTTTAATGCTGAGCCTCTCATCAGCTTGGTACTAAGGTACACACTTTAGAAGTTTGGTAAAATGCTCCCAGTACTCATTCATTATTGAGTCCCCCTGCTTTAGATTTTGAAAATATGTGAGCTTTTGATCCAAATAAAGTCATGGAAGACATCATGAACTGAACAATATCACAAACTGATCTCAGGTTGTGGTATTCGAGTTAAGGTTTATTTCCATCTTTTTATTGGTCCAACAAGTAGCTACCTCACCAACCAACTGGTAAGCTCTCCAAAAATTTTTGGTGACTTCAGAGTAGTTTTGAATCTTGAAATACTTCTCCATCTCTGTCAACCATGCCTCATCTCCATCACCTAGAATAATTCTTTCAAACTTAGGTGGATTCACCTTTTTCATGTCTCTAGACAATGTTGCAGCTACTTGTGCTCTAGTATTCTGAAGGTTTTCATGCTCAGTGGGGTGCTCAATAGGTACTTCCTATCATTCCTCCTCACCTTGGCCATAAACTTCTTGTTACAGGGTTGTGATTTGATCCCTAGTTTTGTTTATGGCTACATGACTTTGATCCAACTTTATCGAATGTTTGGTGGTAATCAGGTTAGGATCAATGGGAGGGTTGTTATAATTAACATAAGAAGGACCCTTACCTGATGCTTTCATTTGCACAATTATTATTTCTCAATAAAAATAAGAATGCTAAAATGTTAGCAGACTAATTAAGTCATAGAGTTTGATTCTAAGCTCTGATACCACATGTTACAACCCCTCAAGTTGTACTTAAGAAAATACATTTTTTTAACAATTAACTTACCATTCATTTCATAAAATAAAACAATACAACATATCTAAACCATAACTAAGAACAATAGTACTTCTAATTCAAATATCATATATAATATTTATCTTATACAACTCCAAGCAAAGTAAATACAATAGGACACAACTATGACTGGTCTGTTGATATGGTAACTATTGTTCAAAAATAATAATTATATATTCTAATTACATTTTTTCAGGCATACAAACTAATAGAATAAATAGATACCAAGCTCTCTAGAGCTCTAGTTGAACCAACTCATGTATCGTTGATAATCTCAAGTGTTATCTCTAGGTAAGTACTGCAATGGGGAGGGAGAGCATCATTTGAGTGCTTTTCCACACCAACCATAGACCAACAATCCCCCACAATCCCCTATCAGGAAAAGACCTTCCCTTCAAGGATAGGTAGATGAACGGTGTGAGAATCCACAGAGACATGCTAGTACCCCTTGTGCTTATAATATTTATATTACATGACGTGTATCATAAATAAAATATATTTAAAATATGATATCACACAACATACAAATAAAACATATGACATGACAATGTATAGTTAACATTACGTTGGCTAAACTTTTTAAATAATATACGATCATCTAGATCGATCAATTTCATCACACACCACTTGATCAAACTATCTATTAGTGGTGTTACCTAGGATATTGGAGTCTATCTTACTACCTATTAGCATCATCAATACGGTTTCTAATATAAAAATATATAACATAGTATATATTTCTAAGATTCATATAAATTTTCCTAATATAAGAATATAATAATCAAATCATTCCTTTTATTTCATCAATGTATAATGAATCTAAATATGTGCTATTAACACAACAATAACACTTTGACAAAAATACTTTTACAAATAAGATCATAAAAATATACTAATATTTTTAATAAAACATTAAAAGATAACATACTCATAAACAACTCATACCATCCGGGTATGTTTTATACATAGTCTAACATTGCATGTTATTAAAAGTATAACCTACTAGTTTATCAATGACTAATGGGTCCAATTCTTCTTTTTAATAAAGATATCATACTTCGTTAATACAACCTCCTATATTTGGTTTTAATCGCAACCAATTTATAATTTTTATTTTTTTAATCAGGGAAATCAAGTATGCCTATTCCATAAGTATGTCATGAGGCCAACTAAGTTTAAATCAATGTTTTAAAAGTTTTTTTTCTACAACCATGCCAATAAATAATGAAATGTAGGTGTAGAATAAATTAATACAAACTTGGTAATATTCTCCATTAAATAATTATAAAAGTATTCCTCTAAATGAAACTTCAACCCTGAAATAAAACATGGGCTTAAAAACTTCTAACATTGGGTATAAAGGAGGAATGCAGTTCTATTATTTGTAATGCAGAACAATAAAATAGGATACATGTTAAACATATATATTAATTACTGGCTCAAAGATACATGCAATATTCAAATAAGACACAGACTATTATTAAAAGGTAGGTATAAACATTGACATGCTGCACATACAGATTGGAATACAACACATAACTTTTGGGATGCAGTTTGAGAGTGATATGTTGCTAATTGAGAGACTCAAGCATATACAGCCAACACAAGCTTCTAATAAATTCACTATGCAAGTCATAAATCACAACATAGGGCTTTGAAGTTAAACATAGGTTTATAAATATAAGACACATCTTATTGAAATTAAACGCAGTTGGTAATTGAAACACCATCCTTTTGCAGAGTGTAGGCTTAACATTAAATTTAAAACATAGTCATATGAAAATTAATGTTGGCCATTAAATAATCAAAACTCAGCCCTACTAAAATGTAACACAACCTCCTAATTTTCAATGCAACCTTACAAAGAATGGGATGCAGGTCTTGAAAAATTAAAAAGTATGCCTTTATCTGGTATAAAGAATATATAACATTGCACTTTATGGATGGGAATGCTATTTATTGAGTTAAGACACAGTCACTATAATTTACAATGCAAGTAAATGAAACTATGGCACAAGGTTTACACAAATCTACACGTAACCCTGAAAATACACAATGCAGTCTACTAATTCAAATTTCAGGCTTGAATAATCTTAGCATAGTTCTAAATGTTGAAACACAATATACTAAAATATTACATAGTACCTTTTTAGAATAAGACACTAGCTTATGTACTTCAAACACTGTCTTTAAAAATGATATGCAAGCTAAAAAATGTGAAACATAACCTCTAAAGATTAACTGATAGGCTAAAAATAAAAATATAGGTTATAAAAAAATTATTACGTGGTACCATAAGTTTGACATAGGCCAAGGTGAACTTATGACTTAACTAAATAAGAGACAATGCTGCCAGTCAAAAAATAAGACACGACCACTTAAGAGTCAAAACATAGGGTCTATATGAAGCCAAACAGAGGTTTAAAAATATTAAATACACTATTTGAAAAATAATTGCAAAACCGACCTATAAATGCACTTTTTCTTACTTTTCCTTTTTTTTTGGGAATTTCGAGAGCTGATACAAAAAATTAACAATGCACAGAGAATATTTTAAAACATACTGATAATATTATTACTCACTCACTAAATTCATTGATTTTATTCAATACGAACATATTACAAATAAATAGGGAATGTCTACCCTGTAAACAGGGAGATCCATATGCCTTCAAACTGTCAACTAAATACCTCTAATAACTTACTCGTAAACTAACAAACATTATTATATGAATATATTGTGACTCACAATATATGCAGTAAACTAACAAATCTAATCATAAGTTATATAAAACTATTACAAACCTATTAACGTATTATTGTAACTAACAATAATAATGTTAAATTAATAATGTGAGCACACTATGCCTTAAGATTCACCCCCTTGTGAATATTATTTATCCTATCTACACTCGCTTTATGTGAGCATGAAAAGATATACATCTTCGAGAATTGACACGAATAAAATTGTATGCCAATGCATAGTTTTAGGTCTGCATACTACTGACACAATATTGATGCACATGAGTACTATATGAAAATCAATGCATCTCACATTTACTTTACATGACCACAACAAATGTGTCACCGAGGGTCATCTCCATAAAGAAGTAAGGCAGTCACATGATCTCTGTAGTTAGTTGCCCTCCTATATAACTGTTTGCTACATTCTATTATATCCACACACTTCCTTGTCTCCAAATCACAGAGGATGTTTGAACAAGTAAGGGAACTGAAAAAACAAAATCATACCATGTATGTGAATAGGAATATTTTTTTGTTCTTATTTAAACTCACAGAAGTCACCAAATCATTGGTGTGGCCCCACATTGGTGATTGATGAGAGGGCGTTGAAAGACCTCCTTCCTCTATGTATCCTCCAGCCTCCAGTGGTTATTTCTAACTCAACACATGTATCAAAGAAGCTCAGATTTAATTTTTTTGAGGGAAATCCCCCATAATGTAGACATCGCATACAAGCAAAAATACGTCCGTAAGGCAATTTTTTTTCTTATAATTTTTAACACTTGATAAAATGACTCACAATTTTTAACTCTTGACTCATCTTTATTTTGACATTAAATCCCTAAAATTGACACCTTGAGTTTTTGACTTGACTCAAAAATACCAATGACTAAATACTTTTTATATTCACATTTGACTATACAAGACTAAACTGTAAAAAGTAATATTTAATTACTTTTTAATATTAATCTATTAACTTGGACATAAAATAAATTTACATTAAATTTGATATATGACCCCAAAAAAAAACTATTATTTATGACACCAAAAAAAATGACTCTCAATAACCAAATGACATAAAGAACTTGAAAATAAATCAATGGACTTAAGTGACTTCTAACTCAATATAAAACGTCTCGCTAAATAAATGATACAAAATTAGAACTCCAATCTATAAAAGCTTAATCTCTAGACAGAGAACAAATCACAATGTATTTTGACACAATCTAAAGACAATGACTTTTTCAAAGCTTATTAATATTAAGCTAAATAAAACTAACACTAAATCAAATATGTAAAAAAAAAAAATGACCTAAACTCAATAGTGACACACCACAACTTTGACGGATGGCATGAAACTTTGACTAAGCTTTTGAAAGGAAATATGTGAAATCACCGAACCTATCTTGTATGGAGTTTCAAGGGCGTCAATATAATTTAAACACTTTGATACATGAATGGCGTGTTCACAATGATTGTTTAGTGCATGAGTTTGACCAGATTGACAGGATGTAGATTGGAAGGCAAAACTGATACGCCAATTCGAAATAAATTAGTTTCTTTGCTTCTTATCCGGATCTTCAACAATGTAGGTGACAGCCTGATGAAGACTGTGGGCAGACTACAACTGTATAAGTGGAAAAATATTGATAAACCTACACTGGAAGTGATAATCGCTTTCAAAATAGGCCGACTATTGTTATATTAATCTTGATCCACTATAACAGAAATAGATCATACATAATAAATCTATAAATTCATTGCAGCAGTAAGGATATTGATGTGTAAATAGCAATTAAAATATATAGATCTGAGCATAACCTACCCTAAAAGTGATAATCGATTACAAAATAGGCCGACTATTGTTATATTAATCATGATCTATAATAATAGAAATAGATCACACAGGACATATCTATAAATTCATTGCACTAGCAAGGATATTGACGTGTAGATAACAATTAAAATATACAGATCTGAGCATGTACTAGAGTTGGTTATCATGCCTCCCTTAACTATGATGTCCTTTCCTTCATCAACATGATAACTGATCTTCCAATGTTATGATCATAGAACTCTTAAGAAATATTTTATCCTAAACACACAAAACCCATTAAAAAATAAAAGCTATACAATCTACAAAATTCTTCACATAAAATTCTCTCTCATCATTTGGGGCAACCAAAAAATATAATAACTCTGCCCCGTATAATGTCTCACAGATCTATAGTATAAATTATCCCACACTGATATTACTGTTGAGAATTCAGAGAGCCAACACAAAGAATTAACAACGCATAAAGAATATTTTAAAACATACTGATAATATTATTACTCACTCACTGAATTCGTTGATTTTATTCAATACAAACATATTATAAAAAAATAGGGAATGTCTACCTTGTAAATAAGGAGATCCATATCCTTTCAAACGCTCAACTAAATACCTCTAATAACTTACCCGTAAACTAACAAACACTATTATACGAATATATTGTGACTCACAATATGTTTGGTAAACTAACAAATTAATCACAAGCTATATAAAACTATTACAAACATATTAACGTATTATTGTAACTAACAATAATAACATTAAATTAATAGTGTGAACACACTATACCTTAACATATTTTTCTCCAATCTTTCGCTCCTCCTTTCTATGTTTTCTCTTTCTCTCCATCTATTTCTCTTCTTTTTCTTCCTATCTCTCTTTGAGTCTCACTTCCAAAATTTTCCTTTTGTTTATAAAACTTACTTCCCCTCATAATTGTTGCACATCTTTATTTCTTTGCATGCTATAGTTAGCTCACCTTTTATTTTCTCTGAACATAATCAAAACATGCCATTTTACTTGTTTAAATTTACCATGCACTTTTTCCATGTTCTCTCAATATAAACTTAAGTTGAATCAATAAATAATTATATCTATTTTCCTAATTTTCAAGTAATTTCATGCATGTCTTTAAAGACTAATCTAGATTGTATTAACTCAATTTTAGAATTCCAAAATAATTCAAAGTCTAAGAAAATAATCTTTACAAGGATAATTATTTATTTAACTAATAGATATTTAAATCATTAATTATTTTTATTGTAAAATATCCGTATCTACAATAGTAATATCTATATAGCAATGAATATCTATTTTCATGATTTAAATTCAAAAATCAAATCAATTAGAATAAAGAAATCTAATGTATATTAAAAACTAAATCCACACACACAATTATAATCACAAACGATATTTCTTAATTACACAATAACATTTTACGCATATCATTTAAAATATAATGTGCGTGTGTGTAGGGTCACTAACAATTTCCTCTGATATTACCTTAATCATCCCATCAAGCTCATCCTATCTGATGCTGCTCTCCCTTGTCAAGTTTTGAGGGTATGATCTATCTTACATCCACCTCACAACAAGTAGGTAGTTCATCTGAGACATCATAAATATCACCAATGATGTAAAAACTAAATAATACATATCCATAATATATAAAATATAACATACAGTTGTCATAACATATATATTAATCAACAATATCACTGTCTCATTTCAGTATATGTCATAAAGTTTAAATCAAAGTAATAATAATCATCTAATAACCATACTAATCAATGAATTAAAGGTTTATAAGTCATAAAGTGAAATCAGGATGTAACACAAGTAGTATCTTTGATGTTCAAAATGAATATGTAGCTGTCAATTTATTTTTTGAAACTCTATAAGGATGAGTTTTTAATGGATTTACTATCTCAGTCTAAGTTCCTTTCATGATTAGACCACCATTAAGTCAAAGTTCAAAAGCTGATTTAAACCAAGCAACTATTCTCATGCTTTCTTTACCCAAGCCATGCAAATGAAAAAATAAACACATGATCCTAAGACAGAACTTGTAGCCAAATTCAAAAAACATCTAAAAAAAATCCCTACTATACCCAAGCCTAAATAGGATAATAAAAAATGTTTCTTCATCAATTCATAATTGTCTAAAGTAGTTTTTTTGTTAATGAGAACGTGAGTGGAAAATTTGAATGAAACCCAAACATTGGCTATAGAAGATTAGTTTCTTTGTAGTGTAATAATAGGTACGAGTTTTTCAGGTTCAACTATGTAACATAATTATTATGTGACATTTCAGATCTCACTATTGGATTTAACTTGAGGGAATATAAGATTCAAGCCAATGCTTGAGAAAAAATAGGATGATCAATTAGTCTAAACAATAATATGTGATACAAACAAAAATTAAAAATGGGGTTGGGTAGAAAGGTCGACAAATAACAAACAAATAAAATCTACATAATTAAATCCAGAATATAATTAAATGATAAAAAAGTAAAATCGACAAAATAAAATAACATTATAAATAAATAAAAATAGAATTTAATAAAATAGAATAAATAAAACATACATTGAACTAAGAGACAAATTAGAAAAAGATAAAAAAATAATTTAATTTAATAAATTAAATTAAATTAAAAATATAAATATCAAATAATATAAAAATTATAAAATGTAAATAAAATATGGAAATAAAATAAAACACTAGTTGAAGATGATCTAATCATGGTTGGAAAGTTGAAGAAAGATCATGCAAAAACCAAAGGTCAGAGTTCAAACCAGAATTCCACTAAGTCACTGATCCAAAAATGATTAATGATATTTTGGCCTTGAAGAAATAATTATCCTAAAAAGTGCCAGCTCTTCCATAACAATATGCGTCAAGGAGGAATTATGTGTCGTATAATGGTGATCATACTCACCTCCCAGCACCATAACATAAATTAGAAATTAAGGCTCCTTCAAATGCAATTGTTCATGTCAGTAGCACTTAAATCTCAAGATGTGGACGAATATGATGAAGTTGTAGCAAACCCAAAAGACTTAGGTTTTCCAAAACAAGAATTTTAATGCCCAATTAGTGACTCTACAATTATATATCTCAAATATGATTCAGACTATGATGATCATGATGACATAGTCGAAGAGATGAATAATCATTCCTTTTATTTATAATATTGTAGAACCAAAAGGAAGAAGTAAAGAAAAGGAAACAATATTTTAAGCCTAATGAGAAAGAGAAGATCAAGAGTAAGGAAGTATTAAAAATTACTTCCATACATGTTATTTGTTTTTACAAGTTCTCCTTTGCCTATTCAACCTAAAGATAAGTAACCATAAGGAAAGATAAGTGCCCCATCCCCATCTCATACTTCAAGTTGTCAAAATCCTAGTCCCTTGATAAAGAATGATAAAAACACACCTCAAGATAATATGAATCCTAAAGCCTCAACCTCTATCATTTTACCTAAATTTGATTGGTCACATAAACAAGAATAAAACTCATATCTCTCAAACTAAGTATTTGAAATCAATCTAGATTAGCTTGATAGGCTAGTCAAATTCATTAGAGGAAATAATCCCAGTACCTTTAGATCTGAATCCAAAGGTATCCTTGCATTGCCTAAAACCTCAAACCCTCAAAACCTTATGGTTTCCTCTACTTCAAAATTTAGAAAACTAGAACCTTTCTATATATCCATTCTTATTAGAGGCTAAAAACTTAGTGCCTACATCATAGACTCCAGAGCCTCCAATAATATGATGCCCACCAAAGTCACTCATGCACCAGGACTCATATTTACTATAAATTTTGGTCTATGTTATTCTATGGAAACCAAACAAGTACCCTTTTTCAGATAGATTAAAGATTCTCAAGTAGCATTGGTTGCTTACCCATAAAAGAGAGTCAAAATGACTATCCTAGTTACAAGCAATCTTACAACTTATGAAATATGTAAGTTCATGGTTTAAAGTGGAGGTTAAATTCATAAAATGCCTAAGGGATGGTTTAAAGGCTATATTAAGTTAACACCTTGGTTTCTAAATCGCATGAAAGTTCTGAATATCTCACGTAGTGCCTATCGACTCTAAGAATGTCCATGATCTATTTAAGTGCATCTCTCTTCATTAAATCTTGTGTAATTTTCCTTTGTGATTCATCCCAAAGATATATACTTCCTACAAGTTTTTTATATTTATTATTTCATTTTTTCCATCATTTTTTTCTCATTGTTCTATTTGTTTTCATCCCATCAACTTCATAAAGTCTAAAAACATCTTTGTTAAGTTTTCCTTTCATTTTCCACACTTCTCCATTTTTCATGATGACTTGATCTCTACCATCTTCTAATCATTTCCTTGTCTTCCTCACAAATTTGGTGGATTTTTTTTTATCCCCATAGAGCAATCCACATTTCTCAAGTATTTGTAAGTAACCCAAAACTATGGTCAATCCATACAACTTATAAAAGAGGTTTTAGAAGTAAATCTTAACATTTTTATGATCATTGTGGCCCCTATTTTTCATTCACCTAATCACTTCCTTTCTTCAAACCATACTTACTAAAATCTAAAATTACTCAGTGAATCCACCTTGTACACAATAAAGCCTTCCAGGATGAAATTATGGTATATTGGCTAAAAACCCATTTTTACTCTGGAGACTAATGATCCTAAAATTGAAGACCCTAAAATTGGCCATATCAATCTTCAATATTTTAGGGATAGAATGAAAGAGGGAAAGCATTCAGTCACTGGACAACACATTTTTGATAGCAGTTTCCCACAAGCCATTGTGTTCCGTATTTCAATTCAATGAACTAATCTAGTTTTTGCATGTGTGAAATACTACAATCCAAGGAACAAGGAAATCATAACTATGGAGGATGTGGAAATGGCCAAGTTAGATGGCCATTCTTTGAACGTCACACTCAATATTATTCCTCTTGATGTAATATTTTTAATGAGAAAATATATTTCACATCAATATTGGGACCATAATACAAATAAATTCTTCAACATGTTTAACAAAATCTAGATAAAGAATAAGAGAAAGGGTCCTTTCAAGATCTCAAAGTATCTGTACATATTTGATTTTCATGAAGTGTTATCTAACATGATTACTCTACTCATTAGAGTAATGGGAACCCAACCACTAATGAATTCCATGAATGGATGTGTATGATTATGAACATCATCTATGAGGGAAAAAATTTATAGGTTGGGGTCACATCATCAGTGACACCCTATATGAGCAAATTATAACACTAGAGACCACCAAGAGCTTCTACATAATATTTTATCTTATGTATTCAATTATAGTCTTGAGGTCAAGGCCTTGTTTTACTATAGATGGAAAACTTATCTTAGGGACAATTATTTATGACTACTACCCTCACACATAGTCTTGAGGTCAAGGCCTTGTTTTACTATAGATGGAAAACTTATCTTAGGGATAATTATTTATGACTAATACCCTCATATCAATTTATAAAAGGGGAAGAAACACTTCAGATGCATCAATGACCCATTTCTCTTGTTGATAGTAAGGTCTTTAGATGGAAATGTAACAATTAGTATCTATATGATGAAGCTACTAATTTGATCAAACATTGTGGGAGCTATTTCATATGATTGTTAAAATTCACTTACATAAAAGTAAGTGTATTTGAGGGAACCCCATATTAGATTCCTATATATACTAGTGAAAAAGTGATTCTCATATACCTTTGTAGGCAATTAAAGAAAATTCATAAGAGTTGTATATAAAATCATATCACTAGGATTCAATTCCCTATTAAACTTAGTCTTTATATTTTCATGACAACACTTGACATGTAAAATATTGAGACAACAGTGTTTCATTTCCCTATGCAATTTCACACTAAGAAACTCCTCTTTGATAGTAAGGACTTTGTGATGAATCATCTCAAGCTAGGACCAAACTACTATCATTAACCAAAAACTGAGGCCTAATGGGTTGATTGCTCAAATGAGTTTGAGTTGAGAAAAATATATTATACAATAATGAGTTTGGATCAATTACGAGCCTTCAAATTGAAATGAGTTATTGAAGGGATATTCAATAATGGAAGTGACTTGGAATATCTTTTATACACAAATAAATTCCAATATGTACATTTGTCTGACTTGAACTTGTCTTCTAAGAGGTGACAGATTTGGATGCATGCACCCAATTGGTCCTATATAGATCGAGGAAATGGTTCTAGAATAAATTGGTAGAATTTATAGGAGCAAGGAGTTCCAATAGTATGGGATTCTCTAGATGTAAAAATTAGACAATTACACCAACAATAAATCCACCCATATCTAATGTTTGTTCCCACCCACTGGAATCAAGTGGAGGTGATGAGGAGGATCCTAACCAGAGGAAGTTACCCAAAAATGCCTATAGAAGAGACTCTTCACTGAGAGTCAAATTTACCTTTAAAATACCTTCTACCCCTTTAATTTAGCCAAGTGAATTCTCTTGCCAATCCATTGACTCCTTTATTTTGATTGATGACACAACATAGTTTTTGACATTAGACCAAGTTTTGACCCAAATGCCTTAGATACTTGCTTCTCTCAATGCCACCTTCACCTCATGTGTCATATCCACCTCATATACCTCCTTGACCTATTTCTCCACCTCTGAAGCAACCCACCCCTCATGAGGATACTCTTCCTATCCTTGATGCTCAAGTTTTCAGCTCCTCTACTAACACATAAGCTCTTGAGCAAGAAGAAGATTAATGTTAAAGTTGTTGCTTCTGATTTCAACATACTATAAAATCTCCTACATATTCCTCTACCAAAGAAAGCAAACATAATTTTGAGATTTGTATCAGACTCTTTTATGGCAAAATTTTTAGATATTGCTCAGCCATTGGCTGATAAGAATGAATAAATGAACTTGGCAGATTATAGTTTGAACAAAATTCCTCTAGGTAGCCAAGTCACGAAAGTGATATTAAAAATTTCAAAGTGTGGGGCCAAACTATTGAAGAGGGAAAAGGAAGGTAAATTGACATAAGAATAATGTGAAGAACAAGAATGCATGTTTCTTGCATACATCAATTGATTCTTGAGTCTGAGAGATACTCCTCTAGCATCTCGACCAAGTTTTTCCCATGTTGAAGGAAATTAGAAGGCCATCACCAAAATTGTAAGTATGAAATCCATGGCAGGGTTATGGATATTAAAGTTGAGTAATTTATAATAAATGGATTAAAATTCATAAATGATATCATAAATGCATTTGACCTTTTAACAGTTGAGCAAGCCAAGGTAATTGAGGAAATAAAAACCATTAAGAAATAATTGGCCATGTCGAAATGATTATTCAGAGATTTAAAATACATGACCTATCTTAATGAAAAATTTCTAATATCATAAGGTATCTTCAACAAGGTTGAAGATAATGTTTTATGCCATAGTCATAGAGCATCAAATGGAAGATCAATTCTTTGGAAGATGCCCTCAAATATTAGTGTGCTCAATAAAATAAATGTGAGGACGTGAGGTTATATATCCATTCCAACATTTAGACATTCATTGTAAGTTATTGAAATAAGAATATTAAGAAATGTACACAATCATTGAATCAAAAATAAGTGACATTCACAATTCACTCAATGAATTAAACAAAACTCTCCCTAGTTTCTTCAAAGGGATTGATAAGATGGAAAATGTCATGAAAAAATGGCCGGTGTGACTTTCAAACATTGCCATCCCAAAACATGAATGAATACTCACTACTATAACTAAATTCAAAAATTTTAGGCTTAATAAATCTCAGGGTGGAGACCAAAGTGTGGTCACATAAAAATTCAAAATGATGACCTATCAAGCAAACAATCTCTACCCAGTGAAACTTCCTAATTTTACATATCTTCTTATATTTCTTCATTGCACTTTTTATACTATTGTTTTATTTTAAAATGTATTAATTTCATCTTATAATGTGAAAAGGGTGAAAACAAAAGTGTAAGAAAAGGATATTTATTTTAGGAAGTTGGTTACAAAACAATTATGCCCTCCTATCGATTATAAATAGGAGTGGAATTCACTAAAAAAAAAATGGGTAGAAAGATATAAATAATACTTTATACTTATTTCTTAAAAAAATACAAAGACATTTCACAATATTTTATGTGTAATTATTTCTTTATGTTGATATGTATTATTCCCTATGTTTAATATGTATTGTTTCTTGTCTTTATTAACATTGAAATATGCAATGTTAAATGGCAATTTCACTACAAGTTATTTTCTTACATGTAAAGTAAGATCTAAGTTTTATTACTCACACATGTTAACCTTCTCCTTATTTCCTTTCCAATATTCTCTCTCTCCCTTTTTTTTAGTTTTTATTATAAAAAGCCCAAAATCAATTTTACTTGTTAATATTGTACATATATTTTATCAATCATTTTTTTACTTTTAATAAATGGAACCTCCCGATATAATAGATAAGGGATGGTTTTTCCCCTTCGTTATTGTGAAACCCCCTATTTTGTCCTTGTGCAAAATATTTTTCAACAATATTAGACATCAAAATCCGAATACACATGCATAAATGAATTTAATTGTGTGAAGCTTATAAATTTAAAATGTTATACTTATAGAATTACTGACTCCAAAACTTGAGTCAAAAAATGATTGATATCATAATTTTTAGAGCACCTAAATTAATATTTGGGGCATCTTGGGTTCAAGTCCTTGCCAATCCATTTTGACTAAGTATTAAACACCACAATATAGATACAAACACAAATGAATTTAAAATTTTAAGCTTTTATAAAGTTTAACTCCAAATATCTAACCCATAAAAGATTTGTGTATTAGTTGATAGAGCACCTAAACTAATATTTTGGAGGTTCTACGTTCAAACCCTATGATTTTGCATGTTCAATGTTAGCACCCCTCAAATTAATTCTATACTTTAACTTTATCAAGGAAATTTTAATGTTTTACAAATTTCAAATATAACAACACTAATACGTATGTTCCTAAAATAATTTTCAAACACTTTAAAAAAATTCAAATGAAGTTCATATGAAAATGTTTTAACATCCAAAAGTCCATATCAAATTTTACCTGTGATAATAGGATGGACCTCAAATTTTAACCTAAACATCTTATACCCTAAATGGAGTTAGAAAAAAAAAACAACCTTGATGATTTTTTGTAAGCAATATCAATATGATATCATAACTAGAAGGCAAGCATTTATATTTTAAAGTTTTATAAATTTTAAATATAGCAACACCAATACGTATGTTCCTAAAATAATTTTCAAGCACTTTTAAAAAAGTCAAATGAAGTTCATATGAAGATGTTTTAACATCCAAAAGTCCATATCAAATTTTACCTGTGATATATGATGGACCTCAAATTTTAACTTGAACATTTTATACCTTAAATGGAGTAAGAAAAAAAAAGCAACCCTTTGATGATTTTTTGTAAGCAATATCAATATGATATCATATTTAGAAGGCAAGCATTCACGACCATGAAAATTGAGAATAATTTGAGATTTATCACTATGAAATGCCCTTTGTATAATAATTTTTGCTGAATCTCTATTTTGTTATCAAAAAATAAATCTCTAAAATACATCACAATGTGACCAATTATTTTTCTTTTTTTGTCATGCTTGTGTGTTTGAAATGGTTGTAAAGAACCAAAACTTAAAAATTCGTAGATTATAAACTTTAATATCATTTAAGAATCAGTTTCATACCCCTATAATAAACATAATAACTAACACATTAATATATTAATGCACACAAACACAAATACATGGTGGGTACCTTTTAGAGAACCCTAAACAAAATATACTCAATATAAATTTAATTGGAAAAGAATGAATTTTGCATCATCTCATTATGTGGATATATGTGAGGCAAATCCCTCCATTTATACACCTAATCATTATATCATGTAGGGAGACAAAACACTTTGTCTTATTATGTTAACATCAATCTTAAGGGCATACCATAATATTGGTAATTCAATGGGTTTGATAGGATAAGTTTTATAACTATAATATTTAGAATTGTGAGGAAACTGGATTAAATTTCACTTGTTTGTTCATTCTCACCATCCCACATAAATTTTATGGGCAAGAATAAATAATTACAAAATTAAAACTAAGGCCACAAACATGTGGCACAATGTAAACTATTGGAAGTAAAAAAAAATTATGCATGCCTATTAAATGTTTATATGAAAAAATTTAAATAAATCAACATGCGACATTTGACACAAGTAAGTCAATCATGTAAAATTATCTATTTTTTTTATTTCTTCCCTTAAATTCAATTTTATCTTTTAAATTTTTTGAAAAGAAACTTATGAAATCCATAAATTGGAAAAATAGAATATGGTTTTATTAACTATTTTAAGCAACAAAAGGCTTGGAAAATATCTATACATTATTGTAATTTTCAAGAGAATTTGAGATAGCTTTTCCATATTCTTATTCATAGAGCAAAACATGAAATCTAGTTCTAAATGAAACCACTCCAAGTGGTCAAAAAGATATATTTGATAACTAGACTGACAAATGCATTGAAATGTTGAGGCCTATAAAACATATTTCAAGGGAAATAAAAGAAGCATATTGATGAAGGAAAGCTGATCAAATACAACAATAGGCTTGATTAGGCATATGGATTGACCTATATTCACATTGCAAAGGAAATTAAATTTCACATTTGATCAATGAGACTCCATTGGAAGCATGGAAAAAACTAGTAGAGATTTCAATCATATGGGAAAAATAGTTAAATTATTTAATGAACACAGTCATGATTTGGATCAAGTATGTGGTGAAAGCATTAGTTTGGTTCTCACTTTTCTAATGTTTTAGGTGATTGAATACTCACACCTCCACTTTGACATATTAGAGCTTAAATGTCTAAAAAAGAGTAACACTAACATGTTTGAGCTTAGATATCTTATGTTATTGGGTTTTCAAATTATGATAAAAAACTAATGTTTGTTATTTATTTTTTAGATGTATTTTAAAATTATTTTCTTATTTTATTACCACTAAGTAGGAACCATGTTTGCGCTTTCACCTTATATCAATTCTTGATTGGGTCAATGTGGTGCAAAACATTAAGTATAAGATTCTTATCTCGTAGAAATAGTCTTATTTAATTTTAAGGTCCCATATTTCATTCCACATCTTGTAGCTCTAGAGTGTTCTCCTATAAAGATACAAACAAGAATGATATACGTTTTGATGGCTATTTCACTATTCTAGTCTCTAATAAAGAGAAACTTGCTCAACTGGGAAAACTTGTATCATCACAATGTGTCGATCTGAATCCCAAGAGATATCTGGGGGATAACACTCTAAATTGTAAAATCTATATGTTTTATATACATATGCAAAATAAATATTAGATAGCTCATTAAAAATGAACTTTAAATGGAGATGTATACAAAAGATATAAATAAACCACCAAAATATTAATGCAGAATAACAACAATGTGTGTGTGTGTGTGTGTGTGTGTGTGTGTGTGTGTGTGTGTACACACACACACACACACACACACACACACACACACACATGCAGCTAGAAAAAAATGAATGTTGCATTGTCTCACCATGTGCATAGATACAAGGAAATTCCCTCTTCATTTCTACACCTAATTCTCATAAATATAAGAAAAGTAAACTCTTTATGACGTATTATGTTGATTGACATCAATCCCAATGGTATACCACAATATTGGCAATTCAATAAGATTGGCAAAATAAGTTTTATAATCACAACCTTTTAGGTTTTAAGGTGATTGGATTGATGCTCACTTGCTCCCACACTCTTATTGCACCACATGCACTATATGGGCAAGGAAAAATAATATCAAAATTCAAAATAAGGAGGCGGACATGTATCACAATCTAATTCATTAGAAGTAATGAAACTTTTATGCATGCCTATTCAGTTTCAAAAAGGAGAAATTCAAATAGTGAATCAACATGCAACACTTGGCACAAGTAGACTAATTGTGGAAAACTTTCAATTTTTTTTTTTAAAATCTATAATTCAATTCTCTTTTATGGTATTGAAGGGAAACTTTCGAGATCCATGAATCAGACAAATAGAGTTTGATTTTCAAACTATTTGAAGTTAAAAAAAAACTTCGAAATATCTATGCATTGGTGCATGTTTTAAGAGGATTTGAGATAGTTTTCCCATGTTCCTATTCAAAGCAAAAGATGGCATCTAGTTCAAGTGTGACCATTATAAGTGGTTAAAACTACTTATCTTGGTAATAGGACATGACGGATTCATTAACTGGTTGAGGCCTAATATGGAGGATATATCAACTAGGGAAATAGAAGAAGTATATCAGCGAAGAAAAGTTGGTCAAATACAAAAATATGTTTGATTAGGAATATGGATCGAACTATATTCATTTTGCAAAGTAACCTAAATACCACATTCAATCATTGGGGACTCTATTGTAAATATGGCAAAAACTAGCAAAGATTTTCAATCATATATGCAAGATAATCCAGCAGTGTAATGAGGTTAGGCATGATCAAGATCAAGTACGCGGTGAAAGAATTATCTCAATTCCCATTTTTCTAGGTTTTTGGGTGATTGGACACTTACAACTCCCTTGTGATATATTTGAGTTGTTTGAAAACCAATAAAATTGGCATGTTTGAGCTTAAATATTTAATGTTGTTTTTTCACATTTTATTAAATACTAATGTTCGTGATGTATATTTTAAGATTGTTTTTTAATTTTTTTTTTTTTGTTTTTTAACTAAAAATTAGGAACAGGGTTTATGTTTCAACTTACATCAATGCTTAATCATGTAAGTTGAAACATAATATTTCATTGTAAATATGAATAGGCACTAATTGTGTGCAAGCTCATCCATATCTTATTATGAGACAAGATTATCAATGAAATAATTGAATTCAGCGCTCATCATGTCTTACTATGAGAGGATATAATGAATTAGGTAATTAAATTCAGTTAATAATAAGAAAGTATTGGGGAAAATGTGATGGAGGCAATGGAAGCGATGGCAAGAATGGGAAAAATGAAACGAAGGCAGTAAAGAAGAAGCAAGGGCAAAACAAAAGGGCAAGCAAAATATCCTTAGTGAAGAGGAGGAGGAGTAAAATACTTTCAACAACCATCAAATCACTCTTTCAGGTTTCAAAAATGCAACCAAACATTTTCACTCGTGTAATGAGTATTTCCACTCAAAGCTAAACCTTCCTTTCTATTTCGACATGATCCCTCGGCTTGCTAATGGCTGCCCTAGTCGGAAAAATGGTCAATCTGTGAGCTTGGATGAGGAAGATTAGTTTGCGTAGGAGATGAGAAGTAGCTCTCTGGTGGGACTATTTATGGTCAAGAGACCATCATTATCAGAGATTCTCCGATGGGTGGAAATTGTTTAGAAAGAGATTTCGTGCCTTTCTATGATCCTACTATCAAAAGATGTTTTCCCCTCAAAGTTCATTCCTCAAAGGATCGCAAATATGTATGGCAGAAGGATCCTTGGTTCCATGTTAAGATTGGGTTGTTTTTATGTCCTTTTAAACCAAATTTTGATATAGTCATGGCATCCATTGATAGAGTCCCCATCTATATCATCTTTCTTTGGGAATAAGAAATCTTGGTTGATCAAATTGCTGGCAGAGGTCTGAGATTCTGTGAGGATCAACCCTAAAGTAGATGGATCTCATACTATTTTCACTAGGGTTTGCATTTATGTTTGTCTCCAAACCTATTACTCATTATGTTTGGATCTCTTCCAAGCATGGTCTTTGGATACAACATGTGAATTTCAGAGGTTTCCATTTAAGTTGTTTCCTCTGTAGTCACATGATTATAGGTTTTTGTTTCTACAAACACAAGGATAGATTATGGAAACAAAAAATGTTGGTTTGGACCCTCTTACACCTTTAATCTATGGCATGTTTGGGGATATGTAGTCAAATGATTATAGGTTTTTGTTTCTACAAACCCAAGGATAGATTATGGAAACAAAAAATGTTGGTTTGGACCCTTTTACACCTTTAATCTATGGCATGTTTAGGGATATGTGTCATTGACTTGTGGCTTAAAAGTTTCTTATATTATCTTATCGCACCTCTTTATGTTCTTAGTAAGGTCGATTTATTGAATAAGCATGTCTAAGTAGAGTATATATATCAGATAGTTTTTAATATTTGATCATCATATTGTGAATTTTAATCTTATTGAATTGTTGTGGAGGTTGTCCTCTCAAAGTGGCTTAGTGATATTTATCAAGCATTCTACTATTATGTCAATTATTGTTGTGGATATATAAATTTTGATTTTGTTTATGTGATATAATATTCTATTATGCGAATATCTAAGTAATTTTATTACAAGTGGTATCAGAACTTCGATTTAGGTAAGTTTTTGTGGCATTGTTTTTTCAGATCTGGTGTTGCAAGTCTCTTGCGAGTAGATTGGAAATATTTTTGAAAAAAAATTGAAAATATTTTCACCCTTATGCAATTTAGTATTCATTCGATTCATCTTGGAGAGATGATCTCAATAGTCTATTCTTTCAGTACACTTTTCAGGTCAAAAATTTGTCACCCATGTGCTCATTAGTAGTCGTTGGATTCGTCTTGGTGAGACGATCTCAACGGTATAATCTGTCGATAAATTTTTTTCGAGGTTGAAACCCTCCATCCTGGGTTGGTCGTAACACTCATGGATGCAGGGTAGGGCATGAAACTCCAAAAAACCCTCACAAGGATGACATGAAGTCTGGCATTTTTGATTTGTTTGTTGTTGATGCAGTTCACCAACTTCAATTAGATTTACAAAGCATAATGTGAAAAGATGATATTGATGCAGTCAAAACAGATATCATTGGGGTAAGAGGGCACCTAAATGTTTTGAAGGGTCAATCGACAGTTGTAATCCTCCAATATTACAGTTTGGCCTTCACAAAATAATTCTCCACTCCAATTCAATTCTTCCCATTCAAACAATCACACCTTCAATCCTGGTCTAAAGCAGTGGTTGCCAAAATTGGACTTGTGCAAGTTTGATGGTAAGGATCCATTTAATTAGAACAATCAAATCAAAAATTTATTTGATCTACATCAGACTCCATGTGTGCAAAAGGTGGTCATGGCCTCTCTATATCTAGACCCTGAATAGTTCATTTGGTATAGATAAATGTGTGTTCAAAAGAAAAAGGACCTTCATGGTACTTGGTATGTATTTTCTGAGGAGCTACAACTCCACTATCACAACAATGTCTCAGAAAACTACTTCAGGGAACTAGGAAAACTATGTCAAACAATGATTGGAAAGGATTATATTTATCAATTCCATAATCTCTTCTTACATGTAGATGACACCACTAAGTCAAATTTGAATGACATCTTGGGTGGCCTCAAAGATAACATCTAAATGGAGGTTCACGTGTTTAGTCCCAAATCGATATCTAAAACCATACCAATGGTATGCAATGTAGAGGAAAAATATTTGGTCAAACATATACCTTTTGGTAATGTTCACGAATACAATTTCCCAGTGCCATCATTTTCTCGGTGTACAAGATTGACCCCTCAACAAATTGAAGAGAAACATGCAAAAGGGTTATGTTTTAGGTGTGATAGCAAATGGAGCAAAAGACATAGATGTATTGAAAATAAGTTATTTTATATTGAAAGCACCAATGAAGATGAAGAAAACGATGAAGCCTTAGGTGTAGGTCTAGAAGACCCTGAGTATGAATCTAAATATTCTCAACCTACTATTTTCAGTCATGCACTTCTAGGTATTAGTAATCCTCAAACTCTTAAGGTGGTAGGTTTCCTCAAAAAATAGAAGGTGACTATGTTCATTGACTTTAGGAGTACACACAACTTCATCAACAATAAGTTGGCTACTCGTTGGAACTATTTCATTTACCCAACTCCAAATTTTAAATCATGGTTGTGAATGGTGGTAGAATGAATTGTTCTGGCAAATGCCATAGTATTAATCTTGTTGTGGGAGACTACTTGTTAGATTCTCCTATTTTTGTTATTCCCATGGGTGGGCTAACATTGTTTTGGGAGTGCAATGGATCACCACTTTGAGCACAATTGAGATGAATTTTCAAAAATTGTTCATGTGCTTTCATTCAAAAGACATGAAATTTGAACTATGTGATTTACAAGCTAAATCTCCACAATTGGTTGGTTCTCACTAGATGGCGAAGATGCTCAAAAAAGGTGCAAAAAGGTCTATTGCACGATTATTTTCCATAGAAGTTAAACCAACTAAGGAGTCTACCCACCTTGATTTCCAACTGGTGCTAGATGACCATTATGTTGTTTTTGGTGCCATCACAAAAGGACTTCCACCAAGCAGAGCACTTGATCATGCAATCAAACTATTTTCAGGGAGTACATCACACAACATCAGACCCTACAGGTTCCCTATGCCCAGAAGATTGAAATTGAAAATACAATATAGGAGATGTTGGAGGTAGGAATTATTAGACATAACCAAAGTGAATATTCCTCCCTAATGGTCATGGTGTGTAAGAAAGATGACACTTGGAAGATGTGCCCAGACTATATAGAACTCAACAAGTACACCATCAAATATAAGCCTCATATTCTAGTAATTGATGATTTTCTAGATGAATTGCATGACACTTTATTCTACCAAATTAGATTTTTGCTCTAGGTATCATCATATTCAAACCCACGAAGAGGACATACTTAAAATAATTTTTTGAACTCATGAAGGCCATTATGAGTTTATGGTCATGCCTTTGGTCCCACAAATGCACTAGATACATTTCAAAGTTTGATGAATATTATTTTTAGGCCATTTTTGAGAAAGTTTGTGTTGGTGTTTTTTGATGACATCTCTATTTACAACAAAATTTGGGAAGACCATTTGAAGCATGTGAAACATGTACTTCTAGTTTTTTAACAACATTAGCTTTATGTCATACATTCCAAATGTGATTTTGGCATTATAGAGATGGAGTACTTGGGTCATATCATTTCACATGAAGGCATGAAAGTTGATCCTAAAAATATCCAAGCGATGATGGAGTGGTAGGTGCCTAGGACCCTCAAGAACCTTCGGAGATGTCTGGGATGAGCATACTACCATCGTAAATTTGTCAAAAATTATGAAAGCATCACAACCCCACTCACATATTTTTTGAAGAAAGACTCCTTTCAATGGACTAAAATAACTATCAAGATGTTCAAACAGATGAAAATGGCTATGTGCAACACTCTTATTTTTGTTAAGCCTAATTTTTCTAAAACTTTTGTTGTTGAATGTGATGCATCAAGATATGCCATGGGGGTTGTATTCATGCAAGAAGGTGGACCTCTTAAATTTTTGAGTCATCAACTAAAGGTAAAAAATAGGTTCAATCCAATCTATGAAAAAGACATGATAGTTATTATGCATGTAGTCAAGCAATGGAGACATTATCTGATGTGTAAGTATTTTCAGGTAAAGATTGATCATGATAGCCTCAAATATTTTTTTGAACAACAATTATCATCAGAAGAACAACAAAAATGGGTGACTAAAATGTTATGATATGATTTTGAAGTAATATGTAAGAAAAGAAAAGAGAATGTGGTCGCAGATACACTATCTAGATAGGATGAGTCAGTTGAAGCATTGTTATGCACAATGATCATTTGGCAGACAAATTGGCTAGAGGAAGCAAGATCAGAATGTGAAAATAGCAAGGATATCTAGAATTTGATTGAAAATCTTCAGCTTGGTTCTGAGGGGTTTGAAAAAATTGCATGGAAGGGGAACACATTATAGTATAAATGTTGATTATAACTCTATAAGCATTCTCTCCACAAATATAAAATCCTTTAAGAATTTCATGCATTTCCAATAGGAGGTCATTTAGGATCTTCAAAAATATATCATAGAATCAAGCAAGATTTATTTTGGGAAGGACGCAAGGGGGATGTCCACAAATATGTGGTTGAATACATGGAATGTTAACAGAACAAAGGTGAAACCATTAAAACCCCATCTTTTACAACCTTCATCCATCCCTAGCTAGAGGTGGGAGAAGGTTTCCATGGATTTCAGTACTATTACCGTAGTCTAAGGGTAAAAATGTTATCATGGTAACTATGGATCAACTTACTAAGTATCCTCGTTTTTGTACCTTATCACAACCATTTGTTGCAATACAATAACTTCTACTTTTCTTAATACAGTTCAGAAATTCCATGGTGCTCTAAAGATCATTGTAAGTCATTGAGATCTCAGATTTACTAGCAATTTTTGGACTGAATTATTTGCATATTTGGGTGTCCAATTGGCTCAAAGTTCTTCCTATCATCCCCAATCTAATGGACAAACAAAGGTAGTTAACAGATGTCTAGAAGGGTATATTTGTTGTTTTATTTCCAACAAACAGGGCAAATGGGTTCATTGACTGCCACTTGCCGAATGGTGGTATAACACTTCTTTTTACACTTCTTCCAAAATGTCTCCCTTTGTGGCATTGTATATGTAACACCCCCATCCATCACTTCAACATTGAAGGTGCATCCCAAGGTTTGAACTGTTGAAGAACACATTGACCGTCAACATGAGGTACTCGCTAATTTGCAAGAGAATTTAGCAATAACACAAAATAGAATGAAGCAATCAACACCGTAGTGAGCGAAATTTTGACATAGGTGATGGGGTCTTTGTGTGTTTGCAACCATGTAAGTAGATGCCTTTGAAGCAACAAAAACATGATAACAACATGTCCCATAAGTATTATGGCCCTTATCAGATCTTGCAAAAAAATGGTAGAGTGGCCTACTAGCTATAATTTTCCTTGTCCACTCACATACATTTGGTATTCCATGTCTCTAACCTTAAGAAGGTAATTGGGAATAGAGTTTGTACTTAGACTGAGTTACCTGAATTGAATGAAGACCGAGTCATTTTGGACCCTGAAGAGATCCTTCACACACGCACTAAGCAACTGCAGACCAGAGCAATTAAAGGGTGTATTTAATCAAATGGAAGAATCTACATTTTGAAGATGTAACATGGGAGGATGAAATGTTTCAACAAAAACATCCTAGTTTGATTCAACATTGAGGACAATGTTGTGTTGAAGGGGAGATCCCTGCTACACCCTTAACCTATGACATGTCTAGGGATATGTGTGGTCGACTTGTGGCTTACATACCTCTTTTATTTATCTTATCGTATATCTCTATGTTCTTAGTCAGGTCGCCTTATGGAATAACCATGGTCAAGTAGAGTATATATAAGCAGTAGTGGTTAGTATTTGATCATCATATTGTGAGTTATGTTCTTATTGCATTATTGCGGAGGTTTCCCCCTCGAAGTGCTCGACTATTTTTATCAAGCATTATGCTCTTTTGTCAATTATGATTGTAGATCTACATATTTTGCTCTTATTTATGTGATATAATATTCTATTGTGCGAACATCTAAGTAATTTCATTATAGACCCTTTACTCCAACCATAAGCCTACTCCATAAATCCCCAATAAATCAATGCAAATTTTCATGCAATCAGTGAAGCAATGGTATATGCCACATGCCTAGAGCAAGGCACTCCGCCCTCATGTTGGGTTGGTGATAGGACGTAGGTGTATAAAACTCCAAGGGTCACAATTTTAAAAACCAATTGGATTCACTAGCAGCTAAGATTTTGGAGTAACAAAACATTAATTGCAATAAGATGAGCATCAATCCCAAATGAAGGTCATGGCCCTATAACACTATCTGACACAAAGGTGAGCATCATCATGGGCATACCCATCCCTCTGATCATGCATACATCTATTGTAGTTTAATCATCATCATTGGAATATTCAACCATGTCAATCCATGTCTAGATGATAATTATGTACCTCGTGTACAACACATATTACCTAATACCCAAATACTCTGACCACTTTGTAAAGACTAATGGTGCTTACAATCCCTGTCAACATTTAAAATCCCCTGAAGACTAATCGGAATCAAAATAGTCTCTTCCCCCCATATTACACAAGAGGTGAGAAGTTTATGCAGTGAAAAACCACTAGATGATTGATCTGCTCCTCATCGCAAAAGCTCAAAAAATAATTGAGAAAACTAATAAGCAAAAAACTCAAACAAAACTGGACAAACTAAAATTGCCACTAGACGACTTTCCCTATCTTTAAATTAACAAAAAATTCAAAATAGGTCTTTGCAAGTTTTGTTAGCTAGGTTGATCCCAGGGGACCTCTAAACCTCAAAATGCAGTGTGTTTGTCTACGACAACATCAACAGCAGGAGCATTGATTATTACATTTTTTGTGTTCAAACATGAACTTCCCCTTGTAAAATTTAAAGCAACGTGAAGGTGTCAGATGCAACCAAAATGCACCTTTTATAAATTTTGTATTTCTTATTTCTCCATTTTAACACGTTTTTTTCACAAAAACTCTTTGCAAGTGACTCCAAATTAAAACACTGACAATTCCAATGGACTTGAAAATGTTCCAAAACCTACAAATCAAGTGGTCAAATGCCCACATGCATGAAAATATGCAAAATGAAAAAAACATAAAGTTGTCACATGCCTACATTCATGAAAATATGTAAAATGACTAAAAATATCATAGGCATAAGTTAAGTGTGCTGAAAATGATGGGATTTAGAAAAACAACTTTGCACTTAAATGAGATTTGATCACTTCACCTTCAAGGAAGGAATGACTTATTAATTGATTCCTACCACTTCTTCTACACAACCAATTGACATTAAGATTAAAATTGGTAAATATCTCACATTTGCATGCTCATGTTTGCACTTCATCCAACATAATATAACTAAGAGAAATAAAAGTTGAACTCTAGACATGTTTGTTTTCAATAACTTCACCACAACCTTCTGCTAGTTCAATTGTACTTCTATTTGAAACAAATTTTCAACTTTGTTTTAACTAAAAAATTGTATAGCCTTGCAATAAAAAAAGCACACGACATAATTTATTTTTCACAAGAGCAGCTAACTTCAAAACTTTTCATGTAAAAGTCTCCACACAGTCAATTTTAAAGATGATCGCAAATCAAATAATTTTAAACAAATCAGAAATATTTAATCTTGCAAGGCTACAACACCGTACAACACTCAAATATAGTGCTATTTGTAGCAATGAAATGTCACTTGCTGACAGTTAAGTATAGTGCCATTTTTCAAAGGTCTCAAATCTTTTGGTGTTTATTGCTTGACAATATTCTTTGCAGGTTGATCAAACAAACGTTTTGCAGGGTTTCAACACTTGAATGCTTTCTGCCTCACACTTGTTTTTCCTCTTTCAACGTGGTTCGCTTGACTTCCTTTATTCACACCACCGCAGTGTATTCACCCACTTGACACGTCAAAAATGGATATTCTATGAAAAAATTATTGCACTTTTTGAAAATGGCTTCCTCTTCAAGCAAATATCATGCTCTAGGCAGCGGTTTCATGCAAGAAACAAAAATCAGATCCTCCAGTAAATTTGAAATGCTTTATGCTCCACGCAGATTTGGACACCTCCATCAGACATTAATATGCTCCTTTTGCAATTTGAATGCTAAAAATTTTTCAGGTAATTTCCCCTCACTTTAAATGGTTCAAACGTTCATTATAAACAAAAAATAAATTATAAATTGAGGCAAAAAACTTCAATTCCATAAACACAAAAACTCTTTCAAACAAAATATTTTAAAACTCTCTTCATCTCCTTAGCGTCTCTTCCATGGCTTCCTCACGAATCCATTACCATCAACTTTAATACCACTATTCTGAATTTATGCAGAAGTAAACTATTTCTTATGGATCAAAAGAAAACTTACATAATATGAATGTTCAAGCTACAATGTTCTTTCTCATACAAGCTTTAGTATGCTTGTCTACATACCCAACTCAAACTACTTAATAGATATAACTGCCCGTAACTCAACTTACATGTACAATTACCAAACTCACTAACAATATTAACATAATATAATAATGATTTACACTTAAATATAGAGTACTCTAAAAGGGATGTCTCACATATGAGATGCATGCCCTGAATTAACCTCTTAACAAACTTATAACATTTAGAGCATACGAGCCAACATCATTATGTTGCAAAACATAACTCTATTTGATTTTTGTTAGCAAGGCAAAAGATAATAGAATACATGTGACAAATAATTATCATCTCTCTTCCTCGTTCTAGCAGATTCAAAGTAGAACCCAGAGTGGTCAACGATGTCTATCATGCATTGTTGAGGACATCAAGAATACATTTAAATTTTTTGCATCTAATTTCAGCACCTCACAACCTTTAATGGTGCTCCTCAAATCTTTCCATTGCCATCCTCCTTAAAAATCTTTCCGTTGTCCAGATTAAGATCTAGGTTTCATCTATGGTTATGTTGTGCAAGAGTTGAAATCAATGAAGCAAATTTAAATGTTTTCTTGATGTCCTCAACAATGCATGATAGACATCGTTGAGCACTCTAGGGTCTATTTTGAATCTGCTAGAATAAGGAGATGATAATTATTTGTCAGATGTATTCTATTATTTTTTGCCTTGCTAACAAAAATTACATAGAGTTATATTTTGCAACATGATGACGTTGGGTTGTATGCTCTAAATGTTATTAGTTTGTTAGTGGTTAATTCGGAACATGCATCTCATAAAAGATTGTTATGCAGCATTCATGTTCTTCTTTCAATATCTCTTTCAGATGTATGTTTCCTTGAACATTACTTTTTCAACATTAAAATGTGCCTCATGCATTGAGGATATTAGCTGTTTATTTTTTTCAAGTTCTACTCCATATTGTTAGTCTCCATATCTGCATCTTGAAAATAAGTTATGGGGCCATCTCATAGCTCCAAAATTGACAGATTAGGGCATTGAGGATTTCAAAGATTGCACATTCAGGGATAAGGCTTGGCAAAATAGTCAATGTCTTTTACCCTGCTCATCCAAAGAAAGGTGTGAGCGTTATTCAACTGTTTTGCATTACTATAACGATCAGAATAACAAAGCACTAAGGCAATGAGCCATGCTACTAATGAACCCAGCTAAGGAGAGCTACCAAAGTTCGAATTTCTCTTTTATAAGGAGTCTTACTAAACGCTCACATGTTCTACTGAGAATCTTTCTCCTCTCAAACAGTTTCACTGTCATCTGGTATGCTTTTACTTCTTGGCATGGAGCATGTTTCTTTCATGCATCGGAACATGTGAATTTTGTTCATCATTTGGAAAGCTATGCCGCTACCATCCATTCACTTAGAAATGTCATCCTTATGGAATTATTCAATTTATTAGCAACTCCCTCCCTCACTCCCTCCACCATAAAATCACACAGAAATTAATAATCTAAACCCAGGGAGTGTTTTGCTTTAATGTTTTCCATCTACAGTCAGGGTGGTGGTGTCCCATTTCTCTGTTTACCTATAAAAAATATAAAACAACACATCTTCAACTACTAAGTAATCGTGTTTTTATCAATTTGCATTTCTCTTGTTCAGATAAGACAAAATAAAAAGGAATTTAAGGATTGTTCAAACTTTTAGAGTTCTATAATACAATTAACGATGTACTAGCGAGTTATGGAACCAATAAGATGGTGTCATCAGTGAAAGCTTGCAATGATCACTACTAAGAAAATTATTATTAATTTGCTGTTTAATAAATTTGAGTAATAATCTTTCATTCGAATCTTATATATTTGTAAATATAATACAAATTATATATTTTTTAACATTTTCTTTCAATATAACCTTTTGTCCATTCACCAAGCCAATTACAACTTGGACACCTTTAAAATGGTTTGCATTGGATCAATGACCACATAGAGAGGGCCAATATGGATAGAAATTAATCCATCTTCTCACATCCATGCTGGCATGTACAAAACATTGATCTATATTACCTACGATGCAATAGAATCTAACCAAAGGGCTGCGAAAATATATGAAAATATTAGCCATTGCCTTCCCTATTCGCTCGTAATGCCCCAACACAAATTGACACCGATTTGTAAGAGCCCTCCAAAGATGGATGCTTCCAAAATTTCTCATACATGTCAATATTGAAAACTAGATGAAAACATCCTGCTATGGACAAAAATATTGAATTCTGAGAGCTGAGGCCCCAACGTAAAGGTACACTGGAGATGTTACCACTTTTTAAGTTCATGATTAGGAATTCTCCTGATGACCCAGGACTGGCATCAGATAAAGATTATAGTCAAATACATCATTTCGTATAAACAAAATCTCATTTTTGCCACCCTGCAAGCAATCTTCCAGAACAGCAATGTTAATATAACGGAGCATACAGCTCAAAAAATTACTTCCATGTACAACTTGTAACAACGCATTCCCAGAACTATTTCTCGGGCAGCCAAAAACTAAAGATACATTATAGCGGGTGTAAATTCATTTGGTAACTCCTGCACAATTATTTCCAATCCCTACCCTTCGTCAATCTATTAGCAACACAGGACTCAAGTCATAAACAGGTATCTTAAGTCTTCTTCTGTAAGGTGTGATTGACGACCACCAGCTTCATCCTCCCCAAATGCTGAGGCAACCATTGATCGTTTTCGTTCCTGCACATCGTTATTCGTGACTAAGAAATTTAGGGAGCTGACAGATCACAATATTGCAAATAACATAACCATGATAGTAATTGTGGTACATATCACCTGTAAAGCTAAAATACGGTCTTCAACAGTATCTTGAACAGTAAACCGAGAAACTTGGACAGGACGTGTTTGTCCAATTCGGTGTGCTCTATCAATAGCTTGGTCTTCAGTTGTTGGATTCCACCAAAGGTCAAGGAGAAGAACATGACAAGCAGCAACCATGTTGAGACCAAGGCTCGCAGCTTTTAGGGACATTATCATAACAGTTACCTGAAACAATATATAACATAGAGCAGATTCATTGGTATAAATGCATTCAAAGGAAACTATAGTAATATGCATAAAAGCTACCCAAAATTGCGGTGATATCTGTAAATTTAAAATTAAGCCTATTTATCAGTAAAATTCCTACCTCAGGGAGTGTCTTGAAATCATTCACAGCTTTATCCCTTGCTAGCACAGACATAGTTCCATCCAATCTTCTATAATGAAGGCATGATTGTTTGAGTGGAACCTCAAGCAAATCAAGCATGCTCGTCCATTGGGAAAATACTATTGCTTTCTCTGGCATCTCTATGATCTGCTTCTTCAGACTTGGCTGCACATACAGATTCATTTCCTCAGACAATTCACCTGCATTCTCTTGTACAATATTGTCTGACATGCTGCCCAGAGAACAGGCATCTTTATCCATATTATTCACGGAAGGGTTCCTTGGCAAACTGACACGTACATTTGGAAGGGCTTGCAGAGTTTCCAGAACAGCTTTAATCTTTGAAGAAGTTACCCCTAGATCCTCGGAAATTGAATCTGGTTCCTCTAACAAGCTTTCTAAATTCCCATCATTCATTTGATCACTAGAAACACGTTTCTGTAGAGTATTCTGTAAAGTAGTTAAAGAGAATACTGAATCTGCTTTCAGATGACACTTGCAATTTGGGAAAGGACATATAGCTTCATCAGGCTGGGTAAGGTGAGTTAATATGCACTGATTGCAAAATACATGGGCACACATAGTAACAACAGCTACTTCCGGTGCATCCTGGACATTAAGTTAAAAGTGTATATCAATATATAAGGACTACACACAGATCTATCTTTCGTTAGAATCAAGTGCCAATCATCGTCTAATACTTATAAACAGTCGCTAAGAAGATTAGAGTATACAAATAGACTAAGTGAGAAGAAGCTCTATCAAAAGACACTTTGCATCACACCAAGCAATTAGCAATGCAAAGCCATGGATTAGATAACAACAGCAAACAGATCAAATTATACAGAAGCAGAAAAAGTGTGCAATATGAACAATTAAGAAAATTTCCAGTGTTTTGAGAAATAAAACTTTCAATGGGCATCTTATGGGTTGTTTAGTAGCAAGGCTAGAAATATGGATCCTCAGTTATGAACAATAACGTCTAATACTGGACAGTTAAATAAGCATGTCATCGGGTATACAACGCAGACTACAATGACATTGTAAACAGCCTAGAGTTTATTATTCAGTATTTCATAGTTTGTTGACTCAATTCTTCTGAAAAGACTTTCTGCAATCTGTAAAGCTAATAAATTTTGGTTTTTCACGTACTAAACTTTCCTAGGTGTGTGGAAGAAGCAAGTTGCTTTATATTATTATTCTGATAATTGGTATACCAAAGCAATCTTGGATGCCCATTAACTCAACATCTACCCGCACTTAAAATTTGTTAATACACTACACAATTACTTACAATCATGTTTCTGAATATCATCGGCAGTTGGTTAATTTACATTCACTTTGTTTCAGCCTGATTTCATATCAAAGCATAATCATCGTCTGCTTTTATGACCTCAACCCCATGGACCCTCCAAATTCCTCCCTGACCCTACAGGCCTTCTACCATCTATCCGATCAGGATTGGGTCAGGAACATAGAGGACAACACACTAAATTTTAGGAACATACTGTGTTATAGGCAGAAGCAACTAGTTACAACTATTATAACATAGAGATAATTGCAGAATTATAGTTAAATGAACCATGAATAATTGGGAACAAAATTTTACAAAAAATTTTCTAAATAAAATAATTTACTACGCTGATATGAGAGGTATGTATGGCTATCTCTGAGAAATGATAGATGCTATTTCTCCCATCATTACAAAAAGAAGGTAGTGATCTTTGAGAAGAGCTGTGAAGCTGCCACTATTTGTTCTCTCTGCTATATTACACATTACAAAAGGCTAGGAATCTCTATGAAAAGATATTTTGCCATGAAACTACTCTCGGTGTCTCCTTCAGATGAAGCACCTTACTATATGCAACCAAGTACATCAAGAATTGAAAAGACTCAAAGGAGAAGATGAGGCACTGCACCTTGGAAATCCAAAAATTCATCGTTATGCATGGATGACAAACAGAGTTGTTGGACAAGGATAAACAAAGTCAGCAATTATACCCGAATTGGGATCAGAAATTTATTTTGCATTTTCAGGCCTTTCGAAGTGGATATTGGGTTTCAACCTTCTTCATGTTGTACACATTCTAAACTTTCCAATGCTTTTCAACAGGGTCATTTCAAGCTACAGCCGCAAAAGTTATTCAGTACTCTGTCAAAAGAATGCCCCAAACAGCCACCTGGATCACTAAAAGTAAGGCTTATTACAGGAGATTTAAATTAACATAACAATTCTGTCAAATCATTCAGAGTTGCTAAGCAGTATCCTTTTGTTCCTCCATGCTTGAATTTGAAACTGGGTTTCCAAATATTTTTGTTCCAACTCTTAAATGTCACCTGGTTCGTAAGACATTTTAGGTCATCTCTGATACATAAATAAATAGCTAAGAGGATACCTTAATCCATCCACATTAGAGTCTTATTTCCAGCATACATAAATAAATAGGCTAAGAGGATACCTAAATCCATTCACATTAGGGTCTTATTTCCAACAAACATAAATAAATAGTCAACTGATTTGCTAAATCCATCCACACAAAATTCTATTCCCTGCATTTTGAAACTTGCACGAAATGGATGATAAGATTAAACATTGAGAAGCATAGTGGAAAACCAAAAGGAAAATTGTATAACTTTTGTCCTTTTCCAATACCAATGATTGTTGACAGCAATTCTGGTCAGAGAGATTGGCCATAATACAAAAGAAATGAGGCAGAAAATGTCACAGGGCCTTAACATAAATAACATTATCTTTAAGGTTTTACAATAAACATGTATACATTTATTTTGCAAGGCCACTTAAAAAAAAAATCCTAAATGATGATAAGCCCACCCATTAATTATATCTCCTAAATTTAAAAGCATAAACTTACCAATTTAGCATATCTATACTAACACCCTTCGGACCATCAATGTAATGTTAATGCTCAATAAATGGCTGCACATGAGAACCCAACTCATTAGTCTAGGATTCTCTGAGAGATTGACATTAGAAATAACGAGGTTTGGCCAAGTACAAATTTAATCTGCAAAAGTGACATGGGGAAGCATTCCAAAAAAAAAAGTTTCAGGCATACGATTTAAGGTTTGTCTAATTTGAAACAAGGCAGAACAGAACGCTTGTTGCTACAAAGTGGTTCCAAGTTGCATTCTTGCCTTGCAATGCAAAGAGAAAAGGAAGTGTTTTACATTTTTAATTCCTATTTGGAACCTGGGAAACCAGTTGAATCTTTAATCTTTCTGCAATCCTCAATAACTCCCATGATCGAGCTTGTATTTAGTCATGTTTAAGCTTTCATGCACTTCTTTGGGGCCTTCCATAGACTTTTTATCTGCCTTCACTTAAAGGCACTCTATCCTTTCAAAAGGCTACATTCCTGGTTGTTACACCAGATTGTCAGAAATTTGGAGGTTCCCCTCTTAAAGGCGCAGTCTAGAACATTTCCAAACAACAGTAGTCTAGCCCTCCCAATTCCAATTTCCTTTCCGTATCACACCCTGTAGATAAACCCCTCCTAAAGTCTTGTGGGGATCTATAATTGTGTAACAATATTATTTACTCCTTTAGGATCTCCTAGTGGAACCACAACATGTAAAATGCTTAAGCTCGGCAGAACTTTTGTACAATTTCTTTATCATGTAAAGAAAACTACTTAGTCAATATTTAATATGAATCTCTAGCACTGAAACTATTTGTGACTACACCATTACTAAACTATAAAAGTTTAGCTAAATATTTTACTAGAAATGGTCTGGGATCTAAGATCTTACAAAATTAAGCTCCTTAGGGCATTTTAAATAATCATTATTCATGTCAGACCATGATTGACCACAGCTAAAATTTGATAGTGATTTACAAGAGCTAAAGATTGATCATAAGTGCACATGAAACTAGACCATAATTAAAATAAATAAACAAACCAACAATTGTCAATTACCAATACTAAGTTTCATTTTTATGCATCCCATCTAACCTATTACCCTAATGTTCAAGTTTACAAATCAAGATATATACTAATACAGATATATTAAATACATCCATCTGAAATACACCGAGAGATATCAATCTCAAGGTTATTATCTTGGGTTTTTTAAAACACCACATTGTTTAATTATTCCATTACCTTCTCCGCCAACTTCCCATCAACAAGACACATGGCATCAATCTTGCTTCACCACTGTGTTGGGCTTGAAAAACATTCCGTAAAAAAAAAAGGGGCTTCAAACTCCACTATATGGCCAAGCTATCACGATTTTTCAATTGACTTCTTCATGCAAAAAGAAAAAAATACTACATGACACTCAAACAAACATCAAATTTAAGGTTGAAATGCCCTGTGATGGTAAAATGGATGTCAAATTTAACGTCGAACATAATTGTGAACAAGCTCATGCCATTACTGATCTGTAATTTGGCGGATATTCCCCACACAATTCATCAACACGAATCCTATTCAACACCTAACACATACATGATTGTTTGTTTATTGTTATCCATTACCTTGCTTACTCACAGAGACGGAGGGTGTTGTAAAATGGAATAGAATGAAAATAAAAATGCAAGTAGAAAGAACATGACACAATGGTTTATAGCTTGGAGAAACTCAATATGAGAAAACTCCAGCAGAGAGGGGTGCTTACTCCTCCCCTTTCCACCATATCATTTTCAAGTACAGAGTTAATGCCATCAAACTACATTACTGAATACGCTCCTAGGGACCTACGGATACAATATGATACTCGCTCTGATACGATTTTGTGGGGGATAGGGGGCCAACAGGTAGGGTATGTCCTTGCCTTGCAGGTACGCCCAGATACATCCATGCGGGTAGGGTACATCCTTGCCCCTGCGGGTACACCTAGATACGTCCATGCAAGTAGGGTACATCCTTTCCCCTACGGGTATGCCTAGATACGTCCATGGATGTATCCAGGCATACCCGCAAGGGTTGAGATGGCATATCCGTCTATAAAAACATTTTTTTAATTTTTTTTCAATTTCGCTGCAATATAAGTCAACCATGGACCTCAAAAAACATTTTAAAGTGCATTATCAACCCTAACAACAGCATTCAGACTCATTTCATCAAAAGATAACAACACATTTACCTTTCATTGCATTTTTGCCTCTCATTGCACATTTGTTCACACTTGTTCATCATAAGCTAGAAAGTCGTTGTGCTAAACCTCAACCATTACCTCTACCTATTTGGCACTAAGAAGCATGAGGAGCTTGCAACAAAGAATATTGTTCATTCAAGGTACTTTTTTTCAGTTTTGTAGGTTTTTTTTTTTAGCTTCTAGTTTTAAGTTGTTTGCTTATAGTTAGTTTTGATTTTTTTTGTTGTTCTTTTAATAAGTTTTAAAGATTCTTCCAACAAATGCTAAACGTTTTAAATTCTAATAGACTAATAGCGATATCATTATAATTTTATCATGGGTTATAGGGGTTTCCAATTTGCCAGAATGTTTCTCGCAACAAATGCTAGTTCAGTGGGCCAAGGGTTACCCTCCAAAACCAATTCTCTCAAGCCTCTATGGAAGTACGTGACGGTGTTAGAACAACTACCAGGTGGAGGGTGTTTCCTTTGGCAATGCTCAGAGTGTAACTCTCAATACAAGAGCTCATATAATCGAGTAAAAGCCCGTTTGTGTGCACTTCCTAGCACTGGAATCAAAGCTTGTTGTGGACCAGACATGAATGGAAAACCAAGAAAGAGCTTGCCACAAGCAATGATCTTTGCATACATCAAAAAGCAAGAAGCAACAAATGCCCTTGTTGGGCAAAGAGTGAAGCATCCTTTGAAAAACAAAGGATCGTCACCTATGGTTGATCAATCTCGTGCTAATATAGTAGCCCCATCACACCCATTTCTTGCTACATCCATCGCGGCCACAAAGGAAGAGGATTCACCTCTTGATCGCAATAAAACAAAAAATGTAGGCCCATTGGAGAGGGCAGTCCATAATGAATCCAAGGACATAGCAAAGCAAAGCATTGCACGTTGTCTTTACACATGTGGGCTGCCATTTAATGTTCTTCAATCACCATATTGGCAAGATATGGTGAGATCTATCAATGCACCCTAAAGGGTTCATCAGCCCAAGTTATGAAAAGGTGCGCACTGCCTTGTTAACAAAAGAAAGAAAACAAGTTGAACATGCATTGAAGCCCATCAGAGATTCGTGGATCCAAACACAGGTGTCTGTCATTTCTGATGGATGAAAAGATACAGTAAATAGGCCATTGATTAATGTGGTTGCAGTGAGCCCTAAAGGGGCGATGTTTTTGAGGGTTGTTGATTGTCTGTGTCAAGTGAAGGATGCACAATTTATTGCAAACATCCTGATAGAGTCCATTGAGACGGTGGGGCCTAAAAATGTTGTCAAAATTGTAACGAACAACGCTAGAAATTGCAAAGATGCGAGCATGTTGGTTGAGACAAGGTATGGGCACATATTTTGGACACCTTGTGCTGTTCATTCGTCAACCTTATATTGCAAAAATTGACTAGATCAAACAAGTTTATGAGAAGGCAAGTGATATCCAAATGTTTATAAGCAAGCATCACATGTCCGAAGGCATCTTCAGGGCCTTCAAAAAGTTTCAATTGTTGAAGGTAACTTTCTATTTAATCATTTATGAATCATGTATATTTTTAATTTAATTTTTTAAGTTTGTAATTTGATTTTTTTTTTTTTAATTTTATTTGATTCAATTTTGTATTAGGTTGCTAAGACTCTGTTTGCCTCACACACCCTTGTCTTAAAACCACTTGTTAAGGTGCATGAGGCATTGAGTAGCATGGTCATCAACAACCTTTGGAGTGTATGGAGGCAAGCAAACAGTGAGAGGGCCACAAAAGTGAAAGGGTGGATTCTTGATGACATGTGGTGGAAATGTGTGGAGTATTTGCTCAGTTTTACCGAGCCCATCATCTGCATGTTGAGATATGTGGATATGAATCATCCATGTTTGGGTGAAGTTTATTATGAAATCGACTCAATGATTGAGATCAATAGATCCATTATAAATGCCAAAGCGCAAGATCCTACGGAGAAATTCTTCAAGGAAGTGCAGTCGCATCTCATTGAAAAGTGGAACAAAATGACCACCCCATTGCATCTTCTTGATTTTGCCTTGACGCCCAAATACTATAGCATAGAGATCCTTTCTTTGCCGAGTACGGTTGTACCATATAGGGATGTTGAGCTTGGCGACGGATATAAGGTGGCATTCTCTAGACTCTTCCCCAATCTAGAAGTAGAAGACCGAGTTAAGGAATAGTTTGTGCATTTCATAACCTCTACAAGTCACTTCCTTGGTGCTCTTCATAACAAGTACAAGATGGATGCTCACTTTTGGTGGCTCCATGGACAAGCATCCACCCACCTCTAGCCACTTGCAATAAAAATTCTATCACAAGATTTTAATTTTTTTTAACTCTCTACCATTATTTTCGATGTTTTGCTTTAGCTTTTTAACTTTTATAAATTCTAATTGACTTTGTGGCTTACCTCAATGGGTTGCGAGATCCTCCTCAGTTGAGTGGAATTGGGGTACCTACAACTTTGTCCACTTAGTTAAGCACAACAAGTTGGCAGCGAAAAAGGCAGACGATTTGGTCTATGTGCATTCCAACTTGCATCTTCTCTCACACAAACAACCTGAGTACAAGGGGTGGCAAAGTGCTGGGATGTGGACCCAGAGAAGGCTGACTTGGATGCCTCTGTTGCCTTCCTTTCATCACTTGACACAGAGCTAGATGGTGCTTCACACGACTTGCATGGAGGAGCTAGTGGGAGTGGCATTACTACTGCTTATGGTTCTAATGAACAACATGATGATTATGAGAATGCCGTTGAAGACGAAAAATAATATAGTGAATCATGAATATGCTGACTTGTCTTAATTTTTGTCCATACATTGTAATATTTAAGCTATGCACTTGTCGTAAAACTAATCTAAGTTCGACCATTGAATAATATGATAATTGGCATTGAATTATGAGTATGTTTTGGGGCTATTTAACTTATTTTGTTTCCTCTATGCATATTATATGGTTAATTTGATTGTATTTTTAATTTTTTATATTTTTTTTGTATAGTCGTATCCAAAAATGTATCCAAGCCCCAAAAAACAAAATTCTCATATCCACGTATCTGATTCTCGTACCCATATCCATATCGGCAACATAGCCATGAAATGGCCTTCATGTACAGAGATGCGATTCACACAACTACACAATGCTTTGCTTTTCTTACAACACTTCTCAGACGATTACAACAACACCAACACTCAAAACCCAACATGGAGAACAATGAGAAAATCTGCCTCATTGATGAATGAACTTCACACTTTGAGTTGCACTACTAAACCCAGATGAATTTGCTTCCATCCAATGCCTTTTTTTATCCTAGGGCCCATAGTTATGCACGAACTTGGCAACAAGTGGTACATGAAACACCCAAGAAAAGAATTTAACCAATAGAGAGTCCAAAAATGACACTTTTGCAACCATTAGTCTTCATACTCAGGTTGCACGCTTTTCTAACAATCTGCAACTTTGTCGTGGGTTTCTCTGAAAAGCTGCAGCTTTGCCGTGAGTTTCCCTGAAAAGCTGCAGCTTTGCCATGGGTTTCTCTGAAAAGCTGCAGCGTAGCCGTGGATTTTTCCGAGGCTGCATGGTTTTCTAACAAGCCACGGCTCTGTCGCAAGGTTCTCTGAAAAGCCGTAGAGCCACCATAGGTTTTTCTGAAAAACTACAGCATCAGGTCTATGTCAAAACTGAAAGCTACTCCCAAAGTGTCTGGATCACTTTGAGCCTTCCTCTTAAGTCTGTAAACTCCTCAAGCACCTTTTTGACTAAGACTCTTACATAAATTGTCTTCAAGACGTGTGTTAAAAGCATTTGTTACACAAACTAACATGGCTAACAGACTAGATCCAAAATTAGGATCAATTACATCCCCAACCCACCCCCTCCAGCTGCCATTGTAGAAAGCCTCTCGACATAATTATCTCAATCATTTTTTGTGGAATAGTACTAGTATTTGTGTTTGTATTTTTGTGTGTATGCATATATATCACATTTCCCCCACTTCTCTTGACCAATCAAATCCAAAATTAGGAACAAAGGATCAATTACATTCCACTCCCACCCCCTCCAACTGCCATTGTAGAAAACCTCTCAACATAATTATCTCAATCATTTTTCGTGGAATAGTACTAGTATTTGTGTTTGTATTTTTGTGTGTATGCATATATACCACATTTCCCCCACTTCTTTTGACCAATCAAATTTATCATTCTAACATTCAATTGCTTTTCCCTTTAGGCAAATCAATTGTATATATGGCTACCATGTACATATATACCACATTTCCCCCACTTCTCTTGACCAATCAAATTTACCATTCTAGCATTCAATTGCTTTTCCCTTTAGGCAAATCAATTGTATATACGGCTGCCATGTACATAGAACAACATGGGCATTATTGAAATCACAATCATCTCATGCAACACTAAAAATTTCACTATGTTGATGTGTCTCGAGAATAATATTACAGATGTCTATAACCCAAGCAAACGTGCCGAGGTTTAATAAGCAAGTGTGATCCATATTTAATATGGCGATTCAAGTATGACCCCATTTTTAACTATAAGAATATGCCATTCAAGCTGATCCCACACAAGAATATGCTCCAAGCTTACTCCATGCTACATTAAAACCGTCCCATAACCTAACCCAAGATTTACCAAGAATAAATAAAAGAACAAGATTACAGCTTGCCTAGTTCTATTAACAACTAAAACTGTCCATTCCATTGCAAGGTACATATTTTAAAAATCTTATCACAATTATGATCCTCACATTTAACAATCTTCATCCCCTCGCCACCAATCCTAAGGTGTAATGAGTAAGTGTGATCCATATATAATATGGTACAATCAAGCATGACTCCAATTTTAACTACAAGAATGTTGTCCAGGCTGATCCCGCACAAGAACGTGCTCCAAGCTTACTCCATGCCACATTAAAACTATCCCATAACCTCAACCAAAGATTTACCAAGCAGAAATAAACAAACACGATTACAGCTTACCTAACTCTATAATCAACCAATATTGTTCATTTCATTACAAGGTATATATTTTTAAAATCTTATCACAATTATGGTCATCACATTTAACAATCTTCTAAGTTGCAGGAAACACCCCCTGCACAGGTTGTTTCCTCTTGGAAACATTTCGGAGCTAAAATGGCATGGAAACGACCCCAAAATGTTGGTAAAATGTTGGTACATACCAGAAATGACATGACCAATCATGGAACGTACCTAGACATTTCCGGCACTATTTTGACATTTAAAACCAAAAAATATTTCAAAAAAACTTTAAAATATAAAACAAAAAAACATCCTAAAAAATAAACTCACCTTACCTGATGATAATGATTTTGAGGAGAAACTAGATGATTTATTTTAGATTATAATCCATTTTGAACCTATAAATTTATAAAAAATGATGTCACGTGAGCATTTAGAATCTGAAGCATGTTGAATGTTTTGAATTCTCCCAAATACCATATTTTTTAAATGTTTTATCTTTTACGGACTAAAAATGGTATTATGCAGTATATATATATATATATATATATATATATATATATATATATATATATATATAATAACTCTCATAACTTTGAATATAAAGGACTGTATGGACCAAAATTAGCATTTCTTTTATGTTAAGCAACTAAAGAAAAACTCCTAATTTTCCAAGAACCCTTGGGAATGAAACAGCATGGAAACGCCTGCACTATATATATATATCCAGGGGTTCTTGGAAAATTAGCGTAGCTTCAACACTCTTCAACCCCTCACCAGCAATTTTAAGGAAATAAACCGGATCACTAAAATAACAACTCTCATGACTTTGAATATAAAGGACCGTGTGGACAAAAAATAGCATTTTTTAATGTTAAGCAACTAAAGAAAAACTCCTAGGCCATATTAATCTCGTATTGTTGGGAAAGGACCCACATATTCCAGTCAATGAAACCTTGTGACTGGATGCTTTCCATCATTGCCCTAGTCCTACGTTAAGACTTAAATTTCTTCAAAATTACAAAAAAAATATCAGGCACCCTACAAATCTCTCAGATGAACAACAAAAGTGCACCTTGAAACTATGCAATAGCTTCAAATCCATCTCTTTGTGGTGGTTGTAGGGTGTGAGTGAGATTGTCTCCATCACCTAACCCAATACATTATTTTGGTTAAAATAGAAACATAATTAATTTTCTTTAGGTTTTTTCTGACCTCCCCAAAAGCAGCAGCTAAATTTTACACATATCATCATGGAATACAGGGATGAAATTGTACAATCCACCAATCTCCACAAAGGTAAATGTGCAGTCTTATGACTAACATACTTATGGAAAAACTGCCACTTCCTGGTATTTTAAGCAAAGCGGCAATTTGAGCCCCTTTCAGAATTTGAAAACGACAACCCAAAGAAGGGTGCACATGTAAAAATACTAGGATCAGCTTTTCACATCTGCCTGGAGGCAGACCCCACTCCTTTCCAAGGAAATTGAGGTGCTAACCAATGAGAAAAAGAAAAGAGGAGAATTTCTATGAAAACCTACACACCAGGATTTAAATAGTAAGTCTCTTGAATACATAAATTGAAAAATAGGAAATAACAGAAGTAAAGTATGCTAAACTAACGTACATCTATACTGCAGATCTTCATAAAGATTAAATGGGTGGTCTCTTCAGGGAAAAAAGGAAAGAAATCACCCTCTCCAACGGAAGCAAGTGAATTAAGAGTAAAATCTAATTTTCTATAAACTGCACTGCCACCAGATTTAGTGCCTCCCAAATACAAGGTAATTTTAGACAGAAGATATTACCAACTTGAACCTCAGACCTACATTACACTGCCCCCGTCCAATCAAACTCCTATTCATAACCTGAATTAAAATACAAAGGAATCACAAATCCCATGTTTTCCTGCCTCTAAGACGAACTTCAAACCATGCTTAGCACATTCCATTCTTAGAAAAAATAGAAACGCAAACTATTTCTTATGAATCCTAGACCACTCATTCAAGGGCTTTTTTCTTTCTCATCACAGAGCTCAAGCCACACTTAATATGGATCAGATAAGAAGGATTCATAAACTGTTTTGATTAACATAGCACACAAACCATACTGCAATGATTAACAGTCTGCTTCATGTACAAACTTATCTTCAACGTGGATTCACAACTGTTATAATTTTCCAGTATTTTGAACCCTTATCGGATAGCATCATCACAAGAGACAAACTAAATGAATATGAAATCCTGAAGCTAGCACAACTCCTTTTTCATTAACTTAAATAAATTCATTACAACTAGGGGCTCCAAAATTAAGCTTCCTCCAAAACTAGGCCTCCAGTTGGCTTGAGGTGGAACGTAAGGAGACATTAGCAAAAACGCACCCTCAATCCACCTTTGTATATAATCTACTCATACACAGGTTATACCTTGGATCCAGCTTCTAAATGGATTCACATTCAATTACTTCCATTTCTTCTCAAGCAAGGAAACGACTTAATGGATTCTATTTCATCGAGTCACATCTTGTATGCTCAAAGCTTCCCTCAGGATATTATTCTTTTCACTTTTGATGCAGAAAGCTTTTATCCTAGCATTCCAACCAATGCTGACTCGGAAGCCCTAAGGTTTTTAATTACTTCCATGTTTCATGAGGATGCGGTGGATATTATATGAATCTGGCAGAATTGGCTCTTTCTCAACACCATCCTCAGTTTAATGGAAAAATGTTTCCAAGCAGGGCCTGGCATAACAACTAATAACACAAAAGCAGAGATAAAATAAAAGAATTATCAGTAGTGTTTTTTTTTCCTCCGTTTATATATGTATGGATATATCCAAGGCATACCAAATCTAGCCATCCCAAAAACATTAGCAAATCCCTTACCCAAACATGTACCCATGTAACATGGGTTTTAGCTGTATTCTTAGTTACCTTTTCATAATTTAGGGTTCTTTTCTACCGCGGTAATATTTATCGTTGCTGGATGTAATTCCAGCCCCATTGACCTACCTCAGTCATTCATGGACATTAATATAATTTCTTTCTTTTTTCACATTGTCTGATCTGAAAGGAAAGTGCTTGTTGACTAGCGTATGTTATGTCCTTGTTAGGTGTAGTCCCCTTGTTGCTCCCCCAGCATCCACTCTCCAATGAATTCATTTCGACATTAATTTGTCATCAAAATTTTCAACGGTCACAAACAGCTGCCCAGAAACTAGGGCCTGCTCTTCTGATTTTTCTGGACGTCGAACAACTCCCTGTGAACCTAAGAAAATGAGAAAAACTAGAGCAGAGGTAAATTTGTCTAAAACTGAAGTAAAAAAATTCTATATGTAAATGACAGAAATTAGAATTGGAGAAAAAGTACCAAAGAAATACTGAGCTCTCCCTACGGACTATTCCTAGTACAGGGAAATTGTGAAAAGAGAGAAATGCACTGATGAAAGCATAAATCATCATCTCTGATAGAGGTGAGTGAGTCCAAAAAACAATGTTGGTCTACCGTACCTCTGAATCTACCTTGGTGATAGCCATACATCCTACCTTCAGGAGAGGAAACACCTGGAGAAGTGTACATGTCGCCCACCATAAGCTCAGACCTAAAATGTTAATCTCAAGCCATGCTTAACATAGATGTTCCTCAGAAAAGAAAACATAAACTGTTAAGAAAAACAAATTTGCCCTGAAAATTTCAGGAAATTGGTAACATGATTTGAAAACCAGCTTAATACCCAAATCCAAAGAGCAGCTTTAGGAACTGATATTCATAAAAGAGAGAAAGGAACTACATTCACATAGAATCATACGAGAATAAAGATAAAAATGCAATAGACAGCATTACTCATATTCTTTCATTTATTGATACCAGTTGTGGACATCAGAAGCCCCATAATTGGATACGCATGGAAAATTGCCCTTTGGTTTTCTTTCTTTTCTTTTCTTTTTTTTTTTTTTTTGATAAAAGTCTGAACACGTATCAAAGTAGAAAATATTTACAAAGCCCACGCTTCATTCCAACAGGAGAAAGCGGCAATGGGAGATAACACAAACTTTGAGATTTTACCCCTTTGTCTTTCAGTTACAGAAAAAACCTAAGATAAAGCCAAGTGCCCTCTCTTACAGTACTTTGAAAGCAGTATGCAAAGGCCCTGACCTTCTAACTCGTCACATTTAAATTAAACAAAAAATTCTCGGGTGTGATGAAGAGAGTAAAATCCCTGTACCAATTAAGCCACTAGTCATGCACCAACTGCCACCAATCCTCAAGCCACTATCCCATGAAACTCCTATGTCTCCAAATATCATTACAACAATAAAGGGTGGACTTAGCGAGTTCCTCGCTTCCCAAGATTCCTTGACTATCAATATAACTACTTGAAAAAGTCACCTAATTGAACTACTGACATCAGATCCTTTGGGTTGAGCATGTCACCCCACATTCCAACCTGATGTTGTAGTCCAATCCAACAATAGTCAACATTTTTGGAGGAAGAAACCATAATTCTCTTGGTCGGATAAAATTACCATCAAAAAGTGATCATCGGTCGTCCAACTCTGTCATCACGTTTTTGTCATTGAATGAATAATTTGTGATTTATGAGCTTCCTCCTCAGATTATGAGGCCAGTTATTTTTAAATCCAACACAAGCTCAAGTGTTTATTTTACAGCCAATGGATATGGCACGGTGCACTTTGGACACAGTTTTCTTCGTCCTCTTTCCCTTTCAGTGCTCACGAGGCTAAGTTAAGGATTACTTTGACACCCTTCAACATATGCAAGCACTTGAGTTATCTACTTAATCTATAATGGTTTGACTAAGGGTGAGCCAACCTATACAATCATCTAAGATGCAGCCTAACATTCTTATTTTAACTTCGCCTAAGACAAATGCAAGCCAAGCAATCGACTTTGGCTTTAGTACTCTATCTATGACAACCCTTCCTAGTATTTAACCATGAGAAAGAGATTCATAAATAATTGGAAAAATTGTCCTGTATCAAGATAAAATTCTATTCTACATAAACAAATATGTATACACAATTGACATCCTATTGTTTAGGATGTGATTCCTATCTATTAGCTATCTTCACTCAACCTATCTACAAGTGTTTTAACACCTCCCTAAGATAAATTAACAAACTAACCTACATGGTTGTCACAACTGATCACCCAATATGCCTAAAATAACTACTACAACATGTACTGTGTTAATACTAACACTATAATATCCAATATTCCCCCCCCCCTTAATATAAACATAGGGAAGGAACTATACCACATAGGAACTGGGACACACACCAATTCAAGACAAACAACGTTGGATGGGAACATATCGGCAATCCAACAAGGATACAACTATGATCAAGGACACAGTTGCTAATCCAAGATCATATAAAAAATAGATAGGGACCCACGCTATTCAAAATTGTGAACAAACATGCACAATTCACAGCAAGATCAGTCAGCTGAGCCTTACTAACCTTTACAATAAGTGAGTAGGGACGCGAAAGTCACTATAAGTGTGGCATGGGCCTCCACTTTTCCTCTATTATGCTCCTCTAGTTGGTTGGGCCTCACCAAGTAGGTACAAAACAACAAAACTTCACATTTGTAGCTGCAGCACTTGGTCATTGCCACTAGATCGCGAGCAACAGAATGATCACCACTGCACTGCTTTGGTCTTTTAGGTACAGGATTTCTAAATCCTGTCACCGGAGTACAACATAACTGTCACTGATAACAACCAATTCTTCAGTGATATTGTCTTTTGGATACTTTGTGTTTTGCCACAAAACAAACTGCTAATCCTTGAGTTAGCAAAGAACTCGACAATTGGATTGGCCTCCTTCCTCCGTTTCCTTTGACCTTTAATGAACTTGGCTCACTCAGCGAAATTGAATCCGATGATCTTGTGGACCATAGATCCCTTCATGATGCACGTCAATGGTTTTAGTGTTAAGTTTGTCTTAACATAAACATCTCCCCACAAGTAGAAACACCTATATGGGTGTCGAGTACAACCGACAATGCACCCATGTACAAAAAAAAAATTTCAACTTAGTTTTGATAGAAAAACAATTGTTTTGCAAAAACCATAAGGTTTCATGCGAAATCCTTTTGCCAATATAAAATATATATAATTTTACATCATATAGCAAATTTTTCCCTAAAACCAACTCCCGGTTTGGAAGATATAGAATTTAAAACAATCCTCCAAGCAAAATTTGAGCCTTATAAAACATTAATATGATTAAATCTAGAAAACTACATACAATTTCGAAAAAACCTTTTACAGGGGACTAGAGACCAATGCTAGACACTGTGGTGAATTTTTGAGAGCAGACTTCTCCTACAATATAAAAAACTATTTAAAACTCTAAATTTTTAAAAAATACTAAAAAAGTATACGGCAAAGGTAAATGTTTGAAGATTTACAAGGCGCTATGGCTGCCTGTACAGCCTAGGCGTTTAAATGTCTGCACCTTTTTACTTGTTTCCACGTTACTACAGGCTTCAATCTTCCTCTGCTCAGGGCATCAACGCCTCAGATCTGCTCCAAATGCAAACACCTTTGGCTGGGCGCTCCTCTCGTGCTTCTATTTGCTTCTTTTCACTGCAAACTGCTGTACATGTCATTAAATAATTGCATGTCTTTCTTTTCCATGTCCTTATAGCAATGCAATCACTCTTCACACAAACTTGTTTACAGCTGCAATTTGTCCACACTATGCTGATCCTGCACTTCTATGGGCTGCTAAAGTGTGCTCTCTCTTTTGTTTTATTCATTTTCTTTCATAAGCGCTTCATCTGTGTTTTGCTTTTAGCTGAGGCACCTTTCAAAAGCTCTAATCATGCCTTCAAAGAGTTGATCACTTCTACGTGCATAAAAAGACAAAAAATAATATTCTTGACGGCTGTGCCACTTCTCTATAGGCAGCATTACTCCTTGTGCAACTGGTATTTTTCACCTTGCCTATCATACACTTATTTTAATTTTATCATTATGCAAGCGCCATCATGCTGTTGTAGCAGCATCTCTTTACCTCTAGATCTCCAGAAACTCAAGCCTCCATTGTTATTAATTTTATCAATTTGAAGAAGATTGCAACGCTATACTTGTCAATGCATTTCTTAGTAGGTAGATTTTTCAGATTTTTTATGGAGTGCTATGGAGCTCCTCTTCTTCTTTCCTAGCTCTCTCACAATCTCCTACTTAGCAAACTTTGTTGAGGTATAGTGTGAAACATTATTAATTTAACGTTATTATTGTTAGTTACAATATAACGTTATTAGATTTGGTAATAGGTTTATTTACAGATTAGCGTGTAACCGTATGGATAATATGGTAAGATATTATATTGTTGCATTGGTTTGATTTTATTATTACGAGATTGGAGGTTATTAGTTGAGAGATTGAAGGGATATGAATCTCCCTATTTACAGGGAAGACATTCCCTATATATATGTAATTGTGTTCGAATGAATTTTACGCAGCAATAGAAATATATAGTGTGAATAAAATATTTAGTGTGTTTTATTATTTCTGAGTTCTCTTTATTTTCATATCGAATCTATGCAAAACTGAACCAGCTTTATCATCTGGTATCAAAGCGGGTAAATGCCCTATCAAATATGTGGAGCAGATCCGCTGCAAGCTATGGTTGCCCCGATTCATGAGAGAGTTTCTGAATTCGTGATCTGATCATTTGCTATATATTAGTATGCCCTACATCCTTGTGAAATTTTCTAGTAGCCTGCGGACTTCATAATGTATTTGTGCCTATACGGTTGTGGTAGGAACTATGTAATTAGGGTTTGTCAAATACCACGTAGCCTAGAGTTTTGTATTACTTTCAACGTCATCCTCTTTCTATTGTTTGATTTCTGTTGTTCGAAATACATGCTGTGAGATAGACGCTTTCTGTAAAAGACATTTAGACTGCATCTTTAAGCAAGGTCAGATCTGTATCATGTGAGAGTTCAAAAGTTTCTCAGATCGACATACAGTGTTTTGCATTGATTTGTGGGTTACAAATTGCATACTAGTTTGTGTATTATTCACGCAGCCCTGTGTACGTCTCCCTGTTAGATTAGACCTACACTTTTTGATGATCAACTTGTAATCTCTAAAGCTGTTACAACGCATTTCCGTGATCCATCTGCAATACGTATCAATTATGTTGTGCATATCAAATCTGCATCCAATTCAGCATCTAAGATCCTTTGCACGCGGCCCATGCACAATTATTTACAACAAGCTGTCAAAATTCCTTTCAGTCTTCATACGCACATTGCATCCAGCTCGACTCTTCTTGTGGGATTCGCAGCTTGCATTGATGATGTCACTAGCATTCTGAATGGTGAACAATGTGTGGACAGCACAACTCACTAAGACACCTATTAAATCTACGTCGTACAATGCACGCAGTTGTCAAATAGTCTACATGCAGTCTATTTCAGTCTCATATATATTCTTTTTTGTAAGTCTCCTCAAAATATATTTTGGTTTCCTGAAATTCTTTTTATTGGGTCAAGTCAAACAAGTTTAGTATATAGTCTTTAGTTTAATCTTTATGACCATTAAGATTTATTATTTGTTTAAGTATCATCGGTCACTTTAGTGTTTAAAGTCTTTCGATAATATTTGAGAGTCGATCTTTCTTTATATTAGCATAAGTTAAAAGGTTTTGAGTTTTACATTGTGTCATTGTCCAGATAACATTGTTAAATGTTATAATGAGTTAAGTGTCATTTTTAGGTCAACATTATTATATTATAATCATTGTCTTTATCAAAAGTCCAAAATTCAGCAGTGTCAAGAGTAACTTTTTTTTTTTTTTTTTCAAAAAAGTCAAGTCAAATTATTCCAAGTGTCGATTTAAGTCTTGTCATATTGTTAAAATGTCAAAAAATGTTCAAAAGCATAAGGACGCATTTTCATTTGTACGCGACGTCCAAACTATGTAGGGATTTCTCCTCGAAAAAAATCATGCATCTGAGCTTCATCGACATTCTTACTGAGTGAAGCAGCTTTCACCTTCTGGAAGGAGAAAACAGAGACTAGATGTCCCAGAGCCTCTCGTCAGTCACCAACAACGAGGCCCAAAATGACTTGGTGACTTTTGTGTTTGAATAAGAACATAAGAGCATTATTGTTCACATGTGTGGTGTGATTTTATCTTTTTCAATTGTGTGTTTTCATTCCCTTGTTCAAACATCCTTTGATATTTGGAGAAAAGGGAGAGTGGATATAATGGAATGTGGCAAACAGTTGTATAGGAGGGCAGCTAACTGCAAAGACCCTGTGACTGTCTTACTTCTTTATGGAGATGACCCCAGTGACATGTACGTACGGTCACATAAAGTAAATGCAGGATACTTTCCTTCGCATAGTAGTGCTCATGTGCAGCAAACTCGCGTCAGTAGTATGCAAACCTAAAAGTATGCGTTGGCATACAATTCTGTTCAGACCAATTCTTGAAGATGTATATTCTCCCCATGCTCACATTAAGGGGGTGTAGATAGGATTAATAATGTTCACAAGGAGGTGAATGTTGAGGTATAGTGTGAAACATTATTAATTTAACATTATTATTGTTAGTTACAATATAAAGTTATTAGATTTGTTAATAGGTTTATTTACAGGTTAGTGTGTAACCGTATGGATAATACGATAAGATATTATATTATCGCATTGGTTTGGTTTTATTATTAGGAGATTGGAGGTTATTAGTTGAAAGATTGAAGGGATATGGATCTCCCTATTTACAGGGTAGACATTCCATATATATATGTAATTGTGTTCGAATGAATTTTACGCAACAATAGAAATATATAGTGTGAATAAAGTATTCAGTGTGTTTTATTATCTCTGATTTCTCTTTATTTTCGTACCTAATCTATGTAGAACTGAACCAGCTTTATCAAACTTCTCTTCCAATGGTTCTTCGCTCTCATGATTTCAGAGGACTTTAACCTGCTCTGATACCAACAATGGGAAAATTTGTCCCGTATCAGGATAAAATTATATTTAACATAAAAATATATATATGCACAATTGACATCCTATTTTTAGGATGTGATTCCTATCTTCTAGCCATCTTCACTCAGCCTATCTACAGGCGTGTTAACACCCTCCCTAAGACAAATTAACAAACTAACCTACATGGGTGTCACAACTAATCATCCAATATCCCTGATATAACTATTACAACATGTACTATGTTAGTACTAACACTAGAAAATATCCAACAATAAAGAGAAACAAATGTTATTTTTTATGTAAAGTTGGAGATCTTAGAAGAAACTCTAGCCTAATATTAGCAAATAACCATAGCAATAATTTGGAAATGTAAAATTATAATGTTAGACCTCGACTAGAATTTGTTGTATCATAAAGCTAATTGTGATTTGCTTGTCAAGTATTAATCCTGCTTACATTGGATGCACTCTAATCTTTAGCACATACTAATGTAGTTTCCACCATTGATTGGGTATACAAGGCTATTTACGATTGTAGTCTTATAACTCAAGGTTGAACCACTTTAGGTCACCCCCCTCTTGTTTCGTTCACCTTTATCTTGTATTTTGTGTTCAGTTAGTTTTCATAATCTTTGGTCTTTTTATCCCAATACTTCGCTTTTATAATTGTTTGTGCTTTGTGAGTCCCAGTAACCTATTTTGGTTATTCATGGGAATTAATATATTCTATCTCTCTCTTTCAAAGGTAAAGGCACTTACCCATATGGAGGTTTGATGGGCTGTAGTCGGTTTATAATATATGTAGTCCGTGACTGAAGGATAGCACAAGGAGAATAAGAATAAACCCATCAGACTGTCATTGACTCAACAAAGAGATACTAGTGAATACTGACAGGTGAAGAGTTTTTGGTGAAGAGATACAAATGTCAGACCTAGACTAGAAGATGTGAACAGCTGGGATCCAACACATAATCCAAAGGACTTGGGTTCTAACCATTTGTCGTCTGCGGAATCAGTGCTCCTTTGTTACGAATACCTTCTTTGTTGTCTAATTCAACTAGAGGACCCAAACTAGTATGGTGTCCTCTGCAGGTGTTAAGAGGAAAATCCCTCTTGAACAAAAAAGAACCCAGATGGAGAAAAATATATAAGGGTAAAGGTGGAGGTGAAGATGATAAGGGAGTCCTTTATTGAATTCACAAACAAAGAGATATAAAACGCCCATATGCGACTTTGGGTGGAAAGGATGTGGAAGATTGCAAAGGAACTAGATGATGTGGAGATAAACGACATTGAGAAACACATGAAAAACCTTATGTTGGATCCTGGTCAGTTGATTGGAAGGAAGAATGTGTTTGACATGCCTCAAATTCTCAGTAGCACGAACATGTCCAATTCTGCTGGTACCTACCTGCTGCATGAAGATCACACCTCTATCGATAAAGTTATGTATGCAAGTTCAAGCCCTCTTGAAAGGGCAACAATAAGTTGAAAATAAAATAGGCCTACAACTCTTTGAGGAAGCTACACTGCAAATTCCTCAATGTTGCATTCAATCTTATGTGAGGAGGATAATGATGAAGTAATGATATTTGAGAAGTAGATATTGCAGAAGATGTCTTAATACATTCCTTTTTTGAGCTGAAGGGAATGGCCTGCGTAATTTTCCATCCCCACAACAAAACTCATTTCCTTGGTTCTTCAATGGTTGTATCATCAGCCCTAATGACATTATGCTATGGCTGCTGTACTATAGACTTCAAGACCTCAGTTTATATATATGAAAAACTCATAATTAGATATGATGCTGGACTATCTTATGAATCTTTGAATTGCATGTTTAATTCAGTTCATTTATGCTAAAACTCGAAGAATTCTTACTCTTTTTGCATGCTTTAAAAATATTAAAGATCAGTGATAGGCTCAGTAATCCAGAAAAAAATTGAAGAATCAGAAATTATTGACAGCAACAGAAAGGCATTGATAATTTTGTTTCATTACAAAACCAGCATCTCAAACTGGCTGGTAGATAATATAGATTGCATCTGCTCAAATAGATGGTGCTGAAAGTCTGAATTCAAAGGATGCACTTTTCAGCTTTTTTGCATGTTGATGGATACAGTCGATCTATGTGAGCATCAGATTAGGGCTAAAACTAGCCCTTTTGTGATCCCTGTATGTAATTTGAAATTGAAGCTCTTCTGTACAGATTGATTTTCCTTCCTTATGGCTTTCAAATTTTTTGATTGGAATATGTACTCAAAGAAGACACCTCCGGTTTCAATGAAGATCTTACCGCCTCTATACCGTGTCTACAATAGTGACATCCAGAATCAGAATAAATGAGACATGGTGTCATTATTTGTCATGTCCCCCTTTTGGACATAAAACAAAAGAAGATCTTTAGCCTTGTTTTCAGTGTTTCCTATAGGCTAAGGGGAAAGAGGTTCAAAAGGAAGCACTAAATTACCTCTTCAAATCGATGAAAAGGTACTTTTGGTTAAGTATTCTAATTTTGAGTTGGGGAGGGGCCTTGCTGGGTTCATGGGACTAAATAGCCCTTAAATGTTTTTTTTTTAAGAGAAAGATTCCCTTATGCATATTCTAATTTTCCCTCCAAGCGGAGTGCCCCACTTTGGAGAAAGGGTATTTAAAGAGGATGAGGGATCATTTGGGAGCAGGGTATTTTCGATAAATGAAAATTGGGTTTAAGCACGAAAACATTTAAATCTTACCTTGAAGATGGAAACCTTCAAAGGTAAATTGAAATTAGTGACGAAAACCTCTAATTTCAGATCGAAGGCAGCTACACATAGAAGTTGTATTGAGCTTCAATATTTAGAACTTTCGGTATTTTTCCTTTGGAAAGCTGGCGACTTGTTCTAGAATTGGCAACTTGCTATTGGAGGTTGGTGACTTAGTTTGAAAGCCCAACTAGGCAGTTATTTCAGGTTTGAAGACCCCTTTTTGCAAGGGCTGCGTGGATTTGATGGATTTGAAGACCCCATTAGGGCTGCAAGGAGTTGATATCCAGAAAATAATATTTTCCAGCTTGGGCAACCCCCTTTGGGGCTTTTCCTGAAGGTTTGTGAGGCTATTACAGCCTGAAAAACATTCTGAAATATTCTATAAATATTCTGATATTTATGATATAATTTTCCAGCCTTTTCATCTGGAAAGATCTCAAAAAATTAAAGTATTTATATGGCTGTGTTTTCTGCATATTTGGCACCTATTTGACAGTGGTTTCAAGGGTGTTGGAGCCCTATTTGTTCAATTACAGCATTCAGAAATTAACAGGTGGGGTTTGCATAATTAATTCAGCATATTGCAAGATTTGTATGCTAGAGTTTGGGGTTGAATTTCAGAAAATATATTTGTTTGTTAAGGTTTGCTGTAACTTTCAGATTTATTGCATTTGTCCAATTTGGGGACTTTCCATTATCAAATGGAGATAAGCATTGTGAAGGCTGATTATGGGAGAAGGTATCTTTGGTGAATCCCAGTTGAGTTGAGAAAAAATACAGCGGTGTGGTAAGAATATGAGCTCATCGGATCTCATCATGGTGAAGGGAGTTAATATCTCATCACCTTCCTTTGCGACTAGCAAGTGCCTGCCAAATGCTGACTATGAAGTTGCACCTGCTGTATTTGTATACTAACATGTGCCTTGAACTTGAGGATCCGATGAGCCATTGGCTACGCAGCTCCAAATTTTTCACCATACACACAGGGTTGTAGTGTTAGGGAACAAGCGAAAACAGGCTCTTTTTTCATTTTTTAAGTCATTCTAGGGTACTGCCATACAAAACAGCAAGAGATGCAACAGGTGGCAACAGAAAATGGGAGAGGAGACAGTAAAAGATGACAAGAAGCTTTGACTCAAGTCTCCTAATTCCTGGAGACGTGTGTGTTCATGTTTCCCATACCCAAAACACATACCCATCTCCTAATTCAATGAAGATCTTACCGCCCTCTATGCTGTGTCTACAATAGTGACCATGTTTTTCCAGAATCAGAATAAATGAGACATGATGACATTATCAAATGGAGATAAGCATTGTGAGGGGTGGATATGGGAGAAGGTATCTTTGGTGAATACCATTTGAATTGAGAAATAATACGGCAGTGTGGTTAAGGATATGAGCTCAACGGATCTCATCATGGTGAAGGGAGTTAATATCTCATTACTTTCCTTTGCGACTAGCAAGTGCCTGCCAAATGCTGACTATGAAGTTGCACCTGCTGTATTTGTATAATAACATGTGCCTTGAACTTGAGGATCCGGTAAGCCATTGGCTACCCAGCTCCAAAATTTTCACCATACACACAGGGTTGTAGTGCTAGAGAGCATGGGAAAACAGGCTCTTTTTCATTTTTTAAGTCACTCGAGGGTACTGCCATACAAAACGGCAAGAGATGCAGCAGGCGGCAACAGGAAATGGGCTAGGAGACCGTAAAAGATGACGAGAAGCTTTGACTCAAGTCTCCTAATTCCTGGAGACGTCTGTGTTCATGTTTCCCATACCCAAAACACATACCCATCTCAAAGACTCATCCCAGTGATCGAGAGACACGTCTCTTGGTTACCATGAGTTATTTTCTGCATCAAATTCAGCTTCTCATTGTTGTGATATACAAGAAGTTTAAAAAGATATATTATATTTCCTTTTTACATAAAAAAACTTTAAAATTAACTTAAAGATTTCTGCATAATCAAGAGCAATTGCTCTAAAGGTAACCCTTCACAACATATGACCATATGTTTAAGCTCTTCTTGCACACAAAATATTCATTAATCACAATGAGGCTCTGTTGAGAATCTTGATATACATCCAACAATAAAAGTGATAAAAGGAGATGGGCAGGCAAAAACCATACATTACATATTCCACAGATGGCTAATGAACCTTCCAAACAATTTATGAGCTCATTCAGCTTTTCACTTGGCAATTTCTTTGCTGTTTCTGCAGACGATCTCCATGTGGAATCAGATGAGCAAGCTTTAACAAGAAGAGGATGATCACAAGCCTGACGAAGACGTAATAACATCAATAATATGTTCACATAATTCTGTTTCACAGTTCCCGCATCTTGATAGACCTGCAAAAATAAAACAGGTAAATACAAACAGGCATTCTTTCAAATAAATATATCAAGAATTACAGTAGGCATGCAGGAGAAATTTTCAAAAAAGCAATATACGGCAAACACCGGCAATTTCATTAGATCAAGCCAGCATTACGATTTTCCATCTATTTTAAATGTCATATTAAATATGTTCATGTTAATATCATAAAAAGTCAAGCCAGTTCATCTGCATCATAGTTTTAAAAACTTGTACTTAGCAATTGCTTGGCAGCCCAAAATTTTGACTCATAATCAGGACTCAATAATTACTCAGCAATTATTCAACAACTTTATCGATACTATAAAAAATATATAAATTCATAAAATAAACTGACACATAAAAAAATGAAATGAATGTAGAGATTGAAATGAATATTTACTACATTACGAAATGTGTTTGGATACAATACGGTGGGGGATACATGGGGAACCAGGCAAGTTACACCCCTGCCTGTTCGGGTACATTTATTTTCAATTTCGCTGCAGGAAAAGTCAAATATGGAAAAACAGATTCATTTATGCTCTAAACTTGCCAATTTAACGTGGTCTAGACTGCACACTTGACTCTTCGCCATCGATGTTTCTGTCATTGCAGTGGGCATTGGGCAGCAGCATCCTCACGTCAGGTCTCAGCAACATCCTGTTCAAGCAATCATCCAAGGGATCCAACCAAGCCGTCCGCCATCCGCCGTGCTGCCTCTGCCTTGTGGCGTCATAATGTAACATTGTAATCATAATGTAGTTTAGTATTAGAATTTAGAAATAGTTTAGTTTAATTATAGTATAGTTAGTTTAATAGTTATTAAATATTATTTAAGTGTTAGGTTTTTTAATTAGGTTTAAACTTTTAATAATAGTCTTTTTTTTAATTAGATTTCAATAACTAGTTTTTTAAGTGTTATTTCTTAAGGACCCAACCAATCTTGATTTTTAAGTTAGGGCTCAATAATTGCTATTTTCATCAAACTTTTTAGGTTTTCAATCCTCTACCACTTTGGGGTACATGCCTACAATTGGAAAAAGGGGAGGTGCAACAGCTACCCTCAAATTTAATATCCCAAGTGACCGTTGTACTCTACACTATTTAAGTAATGCACAGGCTGGCTGTTCAATCATTAATCCTTCGTTCCCCTGATGAAGGATCACGGTTGGTGATCCAAAATGTCGAGATAAATAAAATAGACAGTTTTTCCAAAAGCTATTTATTCACTATAAAAATATTCATATTTAAAAATATAAAATGACAAAAAAAATCTTTCTTGCCACCCACTTTTTAATCGGGTATGTATTATATTCTTATATTAATGAAAATATATTGCATGCTTGAATTAAAAAATAATAATAATAATAATTAAAACACTTTACAATAATATAATTTAAAACTAAATTACTCTTTACAAATATATCCACTTGACCATTAAAATACAACCCAACAGAAAATTTGGAATTACAAATTCCAATTCCAATCATAGTTATTATTATCATTAAAAATATGGAACATTTATTTGCCACGCAGACTTAAAAACATCCGCCGTAACCAATAAACACCAAAGCCTCTGACTTTGACAAACCACGTCACCAACAGGGTGCTGGAGCATTTTTAATCAAACAATTGAGCCGGCAGCTAAAATTGTTTTCACAACCTTCCCAAGTTATCATAGGCTCCCATGCCAATCTCCTTACACAACCGCGTGCTTCCTCTTTTTCTTCTACAAAACCCCTATTGCTCCATCCATATGTCCCATTCCCATGTGACCACATAAACTATGGTTCGAACCATAGTTACCAAGTTCGGAAATCCAAATCTGTTCGGGAGGGCGACAAAATCCGAAATCCATAATTCTTGAAAAAGTTCGTAAAAATCCGATCCAAAATATATATAGATATATATGTGAGCATAGTTTATAAATATGCAAAACGGATAAATACAATGAAAAGCATTAATAAAATAATATAAAAATGTTAATATTATATCATATTTATGGTTTCTGGGCTTTTTTTTGCACAGAAAACTTATATATATATATATATATATATATATATATATATATATATATATTCCTCAGTAGTGGCCCCCTGAATCTCGGAGTGAGCATATGACCGGCGGCCATGGCATTTGAAGCATAGTTACCACATCTGGCCGGATCTGGACAAAAACTGGTCGGATCTAAATTTTTTGGCCGGCCTGGATGAGTTTGTCCAGGTCGGCCCTGTCTTTACTCATCCGGGCTGGCCAAAAAATTTAGATCCGACCAGTTTTTGTCCAGATCCGGCCGGATGTGGTAACTATGCTTCAAACGCCATGGCCGCCGGTCATATGCTCACTCCAAGATTCAGCAGGCCACTACTGAGGAGATCTTACAACAGAATAATCCCCAAGGCAAGAACCATCACCCTTGCAGCCTGGAAGCGGGAGGTCCTGTGGGCGGAACCCCTATACTAGAAGCACACAGGGAGGCCGAGTCCCTATACAATGTAGAGCTGAATATAAGCGACAAGCTCATGGCCAGACATATGACCCCCAGCCAATTCATGCAGGTCTATGCAGGATTCACCAATGATATCATATGTTCAACGGCAACCTGATGTCTTCTTTAACAGCTATGCAGAGAAGTAAGGTAGCAGCAGATTTAGAGCAGTTTATAACAGCAATGATCAAACAGCTACGAATCCTGTATCAAAACCCACGGGCAGTAGCAGAGCCAAAAATCACGATGTAAAAATTTGCAAATGATGTTTTTCAAATTGCCAGGTCAGGGCCGAGTCAAGGCCTGATAACCGTGGTTATTGGCAAGTAACCACTGTTAGTACTCGTCGATAACCGCGGTTATCAGGCCTTGACCCGGCCCATGGTAAGTTCACCGAAAACCCATTTGTAAAAAAAATCCCAAATATTAGTGGTTACCCAGCGTTAACCTGCAGGTTTTGATACAGAGATCTGCATATTACATGTCCTCATTACAATTAGCTTTTTTAAATATAATACTAAATATGTTGATGTTAATATCATTGGCCTTCATTACATGCCACTAGTATAGACTAACAGAAGAAAAATAGTTAAGTCAGTTTTTCATCTGCATATTACATGTCCTCAGGAGAAATTGATGTTCCTTATGCTGACTCGCACTAATGCAAATAAATATAAAAGCTCTGTTGAAAAAACCAACATTATATTTGGAGATTTGAGGTTTCAACAATGTTCATGTCTATCAATGCAGGTTTCCAAAAACATTGAGTGAGAGCTTATATTGTAATTAAGAAAACCCAAACATATTTAAGGTCAACAAAACAAAATGATTGTTAACACAGACTTTGTTTTTAAAAACAATTTAGTAAAATACACTTTGACAATAATGCATTTTATTTCACATTTATATTGTTTTTAATTTATATTAATTCTATCATCTGGTCACAATCACCATAATTATAACTGGTGTTGGAAGGTGCAGGACCTGACAGGCAAGTTGAAATTTTGTATTCATGTATACATTCAATACAGATTTCTTGATTTTTTAAAGTTGCATTGATTAAAAAAGTATATCACGCTGTTAGGATTTACCATGGCAGCTGCAGGCGCTGCACTTGTGCCACTCCATGTCTGTGTGTTCTGCTTGGTTTTCTCTGTCAGATAGTGTAAGAGACATGAGCCCCTATCAAAGTTTTATCCCTCATTTTCCAAACAGTGCATCTTAAAAGGCAAAGGTGGGTGTTTAATGGCATACGGCCAACTTCTCTCACAGGGCATCCAACAGACAGGCATTTTGGGAGCAGCTTCCCATCCAGCCATTCAGTTTGAATCAGTTAAAATTAAATATCACATCCATTTTCTTATAGATCTAACATTGACCACCCAAACAGCTCATATTTCTGTAGTATCCCCTCATTCTGGTACGCTACCTCTGTTTCCAAGGGGTTTTCCTTTGTCGGAAGGCTTGACAAAAGATACTCCCATATGAGAGCCACATTGCACCTATTTATGTTCTTTAAAGGGGATGACTACAAATGCATTTCTCTCCGACGGGAAGCCCCGAGGGCCTTCTTGTTTATCTTCAAAACTGAAGCTATCTTACTTTTAACAATCAACAAAAACATTGAGACAAAAGAGTACAGAACCCAGCTTCTTGAAGGCCTCTTCATTGAGAATTCTCTTATGAATATCAGGCAACTCTGTGAATCCCAGTGTAAACTCTGCCCCAAACAAAGGATCTTCTGCTTTTGCCTGGAAAGTTGCCTCTAACGACTACAAACTCTTATGACACCTGCACCATGAAAGCTTCTTGCAGCCCATGCACTAATGCTAGACTAGTAAACACAGATTTCCTTCCCTTTTCTAATCTAGCTTTGATCTGCCAGGCGAATGGACATCGGAAGAATACTAAGGCTCTTTACAAATGGATTACATGCAATCTAGGCATGTATTTTCTTCCAAAAATCCAAAGAAATATTTATTGTACTTTATTTCAAAAGTGGAAAACAAGATGAAAGTCCTTGAGTGAGGTCCACAATTTTTGCACAGTGCTGAATTATCCATGTAAAAATGATCCCTGAGGTTTTACCAATCAAACCATGTGCTTACTTAACCCCTTAGTGGAAGAAACTCTCCAACTTCCTATTGCGTTCTTGAATAGCTAAAAAATTACAGATCCCTGTAAGATTCTGGGAAACATTACTTCCCTAGCTAAAATAAAGCACTTTCTAGTAACATCTCGAAATAAGCATGGATTTGTATAGAAATGAACATCATCAACGAACTTTTTGAGGAAATTATTTTGGACTTTCCAGGAAAAAAAATCAGTGGTACTTGGGGATATGTCCTTCATGTCCCCTACATATAACGTAAATATGATCGTCTCCGTAGAGATTCCTACGAATATGAAGCAATGAGATTGATAGGAAAGGTCATAGCAAAGCAGAGACCTGGCTATGATACAGCCAAGCAAAAGCTTATTTTAAGCAACCGCAAGCTTGTTTTGATTGGATCAAGCAAATCAAGGAAGCTTCAAAATTCTGTTTCTATGGTGTTTTCTCCTCTGAAAGACGATTGCACAGAATATTTGTTTGCTCGATTTTGCTGCCATGTCGCAAAGATATCGGCTTTAGAAATTTTAGAGCATTAGAAATTATGTTGAGGGTTGCAAAAAATATGATGCGTATTTTCTAGATTTGTCTTCACAATTGTTAAGCTGATCTCAAGAGCTTAACAAGTATTTGTTTGCAAAAAATCAACTTGGTATATTTCAAATAATATTTTACAGATTTTTTCAGCGGACCACCCACATATATGTCGTTTTCCATCTTCATCTGCCATCCTTGACATGAGATGTACTAATTTTGATGATTAAAAAACTAATATCGCCAGTCATCATTTTGAAATTGTATATCAGCCTTACAGCAGTCAATAGTTCTTAGTCAGGACCAATTTTAGAACCGACTGCTTCTTTATGTCTCATTGTAAAGAAATGGATGCACATATAACAACCAAGTTGCTTTTCATATATGAGCAGACGCATTGTTTAGCTTCCACTCATTTCTGACAAAATTGGAAGTTTTTAAGTCATTTTAGGCAATCTTTAAAAAAAAACTGTCAGGATGTCAAATTTGTTTCTCTACTTCTTGTCATCCTCAGCCAAACCAAAGTGGACGACAGAACCTCCACATGTGCTATTTTCATTTTTTATCAAGTCAATAACCACAGCAACAAATATTTCAGCTGCGTTCAATATAGTCAAAACAGATATCTGCATATTTCTGCAGGATATTCATCATTTGAAATTTGCTTGAATTTCAATCATTTTACATCATATTCAAATTCAAACAGCAAACAAAGAAAAATAAAGGTGCCATATTTGCAGAACATTTGGTAATGATTCATTCTAATGTTTGGAAGTGCTTTTCAAGATACGGGAAAAGTACAAAGCTTTGCATGACAAGGATCACAGCCAATAAGGGGCATGGTGTGGTGTACTTGGATAAGCAGTAGTTATGAGAAGAGCATCATAATAAAAAAAAAGTTATAGGTAATCGAGAGTTGGGGTGTCCCTCACCCGCTTATTATAACATAAAAAAGATATAAAGAGACCCAGAATGATATCAAAGAGACATGAAAAAACTAAGTGATCCAAGAGGTCCTAAGATAGCCTTTAAAACTTTAAAAACCCCAAGAAGATCCTTTTAACCAAATCACCAGAAAACGAAAAAACTGTATCTCCAACACCTCACATGGACTCAGCACTAAGTAGCAAGCGCCCTTCTTCCCCTGCACGAAAGAAGAGACTCCATGGTCCACCATGTGCCCTTATCAATATAATTCAAAGCATCCAGGCACAATCTTTCCACTTCCATGTTTTCTTTCCCTGCATTTGGGGTTCCACAATTTGCTTTGGATGACAAGGATCCTGACTGAGAGATGGTGAGAACTTCTGTGGACACCAAGTCACATCTTCATCCTTCTGAGAAGAATCTGACTCTAGTTCTAGAGAAAAATCGATGTTCTGCTGCTCCAAAGACTTGGCTGCGATTGTTTCAACTTTACTTACTGAAGCTGACTCCCCCATGATCTCAACCCTCAGTGTCTCGACACCATCCCTGTTGGTGGGCGGAGAGCCTTGTTCTGGGCTTGCAGCAGATGCCAATGCCTCCTTGGTTGCACTAAGCTCTGCAATGATTTCCTGGGGATTCGCAGGACAGTCATGAGAATGAGGAGATGAGACCAAACCACCATCTTTTGCTGTTGGAAACAATTTTTGAGACTGTAAAGATGGAGATCTGGCCTTTTTTAAGAGGGGCAAACTGGAATTTTATAACCAATTGTATTGCCCTGGAAGCATCTGAAAGGCTGCCCTTTGAAATCCACAAATTGCAACCAAAGCCCATGCTTAGGAGAAATCCAAACAATCTGAGCAACAGGTTTGGGGGCCTCGATATAGATACATACCCTAGCAAAAGAATAATGAGAACCATTTGCTTCTGAGTCGATCTTTACAAAATCCCTGACTTTTTCAGCCATCCGCTTGATCATGTCTGCATTTCTAAGACCCAATGGAAGATTATATAAACGGATCCAGATGGGAAGTTTTTTCAATGGCTTCCACTCTGGGTAAAAAAAGGTTTCCAAGGACATAAACACAACCCCACCCTGTCATGAATGATGAAACCAAGGACCCTTCTTCCACACAAAATCACGATCATCTAGAGAGTGAAATTTGATGAGAAAAAGGCCCTTTGGAAGCAGGGTCACATTAGGTACAAAATTGCTTTCCAAACTGTTCCCATCCATCGGCGAATCTCTGTTGCAGAAGGTCTCTTGCCTACAAATGTACCCCGCAAAGCACCGCTCCTCATGCCCTGCATGAACTGTTTCTCCTCCTCCAAGGGACACAAGTCAACAGCCTCCTCTGCCATGCGCACAGAGATATCCCCAAAAGGCGAGGGTCCTGGGGCGTTCGTCAGCCCTAAAATTGGGCAAAGAATTCAGCCGCCCCTTATCACTTAAATCTAATGCCCCTCCTTCCAGCACCACTGATCCTTCAATGTTCTTGCTGGGCACCCCAAAAGAAGCCAGAGGGTTTTTCTTTCCCCATCGCTGACACACAGGCCTGCAGAATGGCCATCTTTCAAACTATGGCTTCCATTAACAAGCAGAGGAACCCAGGCAGAGGGTGGATTTGATCTTTGAACAACAAAATTCACTGCATGAGTGATAGGGGTTGGCTGTGTTTATGCACCCTGGCAGAGGCATACGGCTGCTAACGGGAGTATGGAAATTCTCCTGCGCGCAGAGAATAGTCCCTTTTTGGTCGCTGCTTTTCTCTCTCTTCCTCTTGACCACCTCCTTCCCAATGTCCAGTCACTGCCGAGTTGTCTGTCACAGCCAATCCTCCCTCCATCACCAGACTGCTCTGCCTCCATCACGTCAATTCTATCTTCTTTTCAGCATCATAATAATTTTAAAACTATCTGGTATGGTCCATTATTAAGCATGCAGTTAAGCAGAGTGCAGTATATGTGATTTGCCAGCCCAGTTCAGTATCATAATGTTAACGTCAGTAATATCAAGCTTTATGAACAGCATCATTTGGAAGAAGAATAATCCTAGCATCTGAATGATGTTATTTCAAACCTTCAGCTTCCACTCTCTAAGGCTGTACTTCTCGATAGCAGAATGTGAAAGGACAAAACTACAATATACTTCACGAAGTGAATTTATCTTTACACATTCTAGAAGCAGTTTCCTCGTTTGCAACAGAAAATGGGGACAATTTACTCTATGCAGGGAGGAAATAATGACTAAAGAATATTACAGATGGCATCATTGCATGTTATATTAATCAACATGGACTTTGGGAACACATCAACTTTATATTATATTGTCATGTTAAGATCATTTTAAATTTATGCTGACCAGGAGGCAATACATGAACAAAGGCAGCGCCTCAAATTGGGTATCAACTGAATATGAAGCAGCCAGTCATGCATCCGACTGCCCAATATGTATAACTGAAAATTGATGAAGGTAACATGTCTTTAATTATCTTCTGATAAATAAATACTCAAATATCCCAGATTATTAAATGTATGTAAAATCCAACATCAATGGGCCAAAAGCAGATATTTGAAAATCGTTTTTTTTGTAAATCATCATTGCATAAGCTCCGCAACTTAATATAAGCTAAGAGTTTTTGTACAGACCATAACAAAATTACACAAATCCTAAATTATAGGATTTGATTGTTTGCACTCCATGCTACAAATACACAAGTTAAACTAGAAACAAGGAAATACACAGAGTAGGCAGGCTATTTGTTGAGGCCAAAAGTTTGAATTACATAATTCTTAACCTCTACTAAAAATCCATTATATCGACCTTACAATGGACATAATAAGACAATGAAAATTACAAGATTGATACCACAAAGTAATGTAATTAATAAGCAATCCAAGAACTCATCACATACCTTGAATCGAGCTTGAGAATCTATCTCAAGTTTATGATAGAATTCACGCTCTTCCAGAGAGAACTCAATCTTCTTCAAGGTGACAGTTTTCGGAGGTAACTTAATAATAGGCTCTCCATCAATGAAAGTACCTAGAAACAATAAAAGTATTGTAAGTGTGCTTGGCACTGAATAAGAGACAAATTTATTCGCTCTAGCTCTACTATATGTTGAAAGTTGCAGCATGTTTATAGCAATACATAAATCATATACACATTTAAAATATCAAGCATACCCAGAAAAATTTAGCAAACAATAGCTCGCAATAGATTTCATCAAACTTCTTTCAGAAGTGATATGGAACATACACAAGAACCATAAGGACAAGCAGAAGCATGCCGATAAACATCAGATGGCAAAACTGTTACTCTGTGGGCACTAGATTATATCATTTTGGTGCACTAAGACCATTTCTAAAGGTTGCAGACCAGCCAAATCCTATGAACAAAACTATACATTGAATATGAAATACTCTAAGCAATATACCAAAACTAACTTGAGAATGATCAAGGAATGAAAGCAAGATACCTATTAGCATAGAACCTAAACCTGTATAATACATCATCAGTAGATATGACAACATTTTCCAGCCAATACAGGAAATTATGTAGGGATTGTGGGAAGAGACTTTAATTCTAAAAGCAAAAAAGAAAATTATCTTAGGTAGACAGCCATGTCCCCTTTGAGTGGATCTTTGTTCTCTATGCGAAAAGTCAAACCATAACAGTCGAGCATAAAAAAAGATAGAACCTAAGCCAAAAAACAGCTAATAGAACTTAGAAGTAAAGAAGTTGATGTGCTTCAGATAGAACCTTGTGATAATGCCATTGTTTGGTATATCCAAACCTACTCTTAATCTGCGTCACAATATAAGTCTGCCATCAAGAAGTTTCTGTCAAGGGCAGTGCCTAGTATATCTACAACAGCCATCATCAGAGATAGCAATAGTGACAGGCACTTTGCTGCATCTGTCCTCCTAATTGGGTAGAAGGAGACCATCTGTATTACTTTAGTGGGGGAACACTAAAGTGAAAAAAAATCTACAAGTAACCACCTCTTTAAGGAACAAAGCTAGACATCTTTGACTAGGATCTGAAAGAAGAAAGAGATTTTCCGAAGTCCTGATAAAGGTAATAATATCTCTCTAATCTCATAATGAATTGTACAAAGCCTAATTATTACATCCCCTACAGGAATGTAACTACTTTTCTTTACTCTACAGTGTACACCTAAGTTACCAGTTCGTTTTTGGTTCTGGTGCGGGTTCAAAGAACCCAGTTTACCGGTATGGCGATTTTTTTCCCTTGAGTTCGTTTTGGGTTCGTCCGAAAAAAAAAATATAAAAAATTAAAAAAAATCTACCCTAATACATAGGAAATTAGTGCCATTGTCATTAACCACATAGTATGCATCTTGATAAGTTAATAACCATTAAATAGAAATGATACATATTAAAATATCAAATATCAATAATTATCATGTGGCTGTAATTAATTACATCAAACTTTAAAAGTTAATTTTCATAGTCGTATTGCTCTTCATCGAGAGCATCAACATCAACATCAACATCATGTTGTGGTTCATTAGAACCACATGGACTATCACCACTGCCACTCCCGCTAGCTAAGTTATGTATCGTCAAAGCCAAAGGCCTACCAATGACATCTAATGAGAAGCGGTAAATGGAAGCATCCAAGTCAACGACCTCTGGATCTATATCCCAATGCTTTGGCATCCCCTTTTTGTACTCTGGGTACTTGTGCGATAGAAGATGCAAATTGGAGTGTATGTATACCAACTCCTCGACCTTTTTAGCTATGAACTTGTGCTTTTGTGAGTGGATGAAGCTATATATGTTCTCCAAATCCGCTCACAAGAAGATGAACTTGCAACCTATATTCAAATTTAAACATAAATTTTAAAATTTTAAAAGAAAAAGAAACACTTAAAAACTTAAATTTAAAAACTTGAAAAATACAAAACTTACCTGTGACAAGATCTTGACTGCAAGAGGTTGTAGGTTCGGTGATCCTTGGCCATGATGGTACCACAACATAGGACCATCCTCCTTGTATTTGTCCCAAAGAGCACCAAGACTATGACCTCAGGAGGTAATGAAAGTCCCAAACTCATAACCAAGTCTTTTATCTCGGGATCGGGGAATATCTTAGAGAATGCCAATTCGTACCCTTCAACCACTTCAACATCCCTATATGGTAGCACCCTCCTCGACAAAGAAAGGATCTTCGTGCTATAGAACCGAGGAGTCAATGCAAAGGCAAGGAAATGTAGCAGGGTGGTCATTTTGTTCCACCATTCAACAAGGATTGAATGCACTTGTTTGAAAAATGTCTCCTCAGGGTCTTGCTCTTTTTCATTAATGATGAACTTTATCTTCTCAATCATTGAGTCAATGCCATCATATGTTTCTCCCAAACATGGTTGATCTTGTCATCAAAATGGATCATACTCATAATGGGCTCAATGAAACTCAATAAATAATCCACACGGACCCACCAATCATCATCTAGGATCAAGCTTTTCACTCTTTGGGCCCCTTTTTGCTCAACTCCCTCCATGCACCCCACAAGTTGTTGATGACCATACTACTAAGTGCTTGTCGCATCTTCATAAGTCGTGTGAGAGGTGAATCTAGTCGAAACAATCCATTACAAAATTAAAAACTTATGAAAATAATAATATTTAAATATACAAGTATTAGATTAAAAAATAAAAAAGTTAAAATTTTAAAACAAAAATAAAAATACCTTCAACGGTTCCAATGTCGAGAAGGATCTAAAAATGGCTTGAAAGAGGTGATGGTTGGTGACAAAGATTTGAATATGCTCAGCTTCATCATACACTTGTTTGATCCACTCAATTTTCTTCCCCATCTTTTGCAACATGAGGTTGACTGAGTGGACAACATAAGGTGTCCAAAAAATGTGTCCATACTTTGCCTCCATCAACATCCTCATGGCCTTGCAATTTATGGCATTATCCATTACAACTTGGATAACATATTCAGGTCCAACCGCCTCAATGAATTCAATGAGAATGTTGGCAATGAGCTCGGCATCCTTCACACACCCCACACAATCAATGGCCTTCAAAAACATTGCCCCTTTAGGGCACACTACAACCACATTGATCAAAAGCCTATTTATTGCATCTTTCCATCCATCAAAAACGATGGAGACCATTATTTCAGCCCAGAAATCTTTGATTGGATTCAAAGAATCTTCAACATGTTTTCTCTCCTTTGTCAATAAAATGGCCTCCCTGATCCCTTGTCTTTCTTTGCTAAGGGGTGACTGAGTCTCATGGCATATGCGGCATCTGCATCTTGCTCCATGATGAATTCAAGGATTTTTTACTATGGCAACAGAGAGTTAGTCATCCCCATGTAGAATTTCATGTCGTGATCAAGAATGGGACCTAAATGGGCTTCCAGGAGAAAGTATGAGCTTGTGAACTGAGAATCACAAATATTGCATTTCCAAACATAGGCCCCACCACCTGAAACTTGGTCTATCAGTGTCGTATATTTGCATAGCGGAAAGTGTGTCAAGTCCATTTTGTGTTGCCTTTGGCCAGCGGAGGAAGAACTACAAGACATTGTAGTAATAGCATATATAATTACAAGTTTAAAAACAAACACAAAATTTAAAAAAAAAATCAAAACAAACCCTAGGGAAGCAACTTGTAAAAATTTTAAAAATGACAAAAATAAATAAATAAACCAATACAAAACTTACCTTGACAGCAAATGAGCTCCTCAATCACCATAGGGAGTGGGCAAATTATTAGAATGACGTTTGATGAAGATTCAAACCTACAGCAGCAATGGAGGGCAAGTATGCAATGAGAAAATTAGATAAATAAGAGGCAAGTGGTTTTCCTTTTGTCAATTTGTTTTTATCATTTGTGTTGTTGTTAGCTTTTGCTTTTGTTTATACTCGGCTTTTAAGGTTTAGGAATGTCCTTTTTATTATTAACTTGCATTGGTTTTGGCAAAAAAAATTAAAAAATCATGTTTTTGACTGTTTTTAACCATTGTGGACTGCAGGTTCATCGTCCCAACGCCCAAGGTTCGTCCCTCGGCACCCAGGTGCGTCTGGGTTTCTTCCCCAGAAGAAACCTAGACACACCCTGGTGCCCACGGACGAACCCTGGGCATTGGGACAGCAAACTGCTCCCGAATCAGAACCTAGTTCAAACATGGATCCCCAATGCAGGTAAAAAATGACGAACCGATAACATTGCTCTACACAAGTAAGGACACATGGAAAGCTGAACAAGGGGTAACCAAAGCACATATGAACAATAGGACCATCTAAAACACAGAGAAGATACTCCAAATAAATGGGCAAGTTGGTACCATACTACAAATGGCATAGGTGGTGCAGCCTGAAATATTGATGTTGAGCTCCTACAAATGCCATCCATAATAATAAAATTGATTATCCTCTTACACAGGAGAAGATGGTGAGCAGTGTTTAGAAAAAGACAAGTGAAAAAAAGTAATCAATAAATATACCCACTATTTGCAAAATAAAGTGAAACTTATAATGCTTACAAGGTCCCCAACTTGGTCAACCTATTGTTTTAGTCTCTTAGAAGATCAAAGTGACAAAAAGGGACACCTCAGCTGGAAGCAATTTATGAGTCTAAAGCTGTCATATGTACCTTATGATCAGTCTAAAAAGTGTCTTAACACAAGGGTATGCCTCAAAATCTAAATACAAAAATACTCCGCAAAACAGCCTGTTTGCAGCTAAATCCACTAATGAATAATAATTCAGACTCAAGTAGATCCCGCTCCACAAGTCCAGCGTAAGTCCCCAAACCTCTAAACCATACACTACCTTACCGTACAAACTATCAAATAGATTGAGGCAAGGCATTGACTAAGACAATAAAATCTTGTGCTTAACGGACAAGAATTCCAACATTAGGTCCCCATATCAATACCGGCAAGCTTTCTCATGCAAACAAGGGTACAAGTCATTCCCCCACTAAAACACTTCTAAAGAATACCCACAGCATCTAGAAAATATATTTGCCCTGCATTACCATGAAAGCCCCCTCTAAAATTCAACAAGCCTCAATCTTAAAAAACAATCAAATTCAGCAAAATTTTGAAAAATGTGATTGCAAAAAAATTCGAGAAACTTTAGTAGCTTCTTTGGGGAGATAGATGGTTAGGAAAATTTTCTAGATGGATAGGAAAATGTTCATAGACCTCAAATGTGTTTAAACCATAAGAAACTCTACAAACAAATTGTAAATCAAGCATCCTTTTTCGTTTCGAACCTGTAACCACTACTGCAGGGAGATACGACTCTGGTATGGGAGACGCGTATGGAGACGACTCCTATACCCGGAGATGCCCATGGAAACTTGCAATGTCTCCCACCTTAACTCCTCCAATAAAAACATGTCTCCTGAAAACATTAAAAAAACTACATTGAAATTTGAAAAGTGGCTCTTACCAACTCAGCCAAACTGTAAACAGAGTACGACTCCTTTTATAACATATTTTATAACACTCGTAAATAGTGGACTCAAGCAAGAGATGGCGGCTTCAAATAAAATTATCAGAAGTTTTTACCCTTTCAGAGAGCGTCAAATCTGTTCAGTGTTTGTAGAGGCTTTTAATCTGTTTGCAAGGGTGTTGATTCTGCCTGTTCGGTGTTTGCAGGTGCCTCAAATCGTTAGGGCTTCAACAGACACACAAAAACCCCAAGTATGGAGTCCAGACAAATTGAACTTCGTAAATTTGTAATGAATCGACACTATTCATGCACCCCATTTGTAATTCATACATCAACACCATTCATGCACATTCATTCTGATTCATTTTCGTAACAAATCAAGCTCTGTCTAAAAAATGACATTTATTTAACATTGCCATTCAAATGCTAGTACAGTTCACGGTTAAAGCAGCAAACATTTTAATTTGACATTTGTACACCTAAATTCCAATTTTAGATATATAATATTTAAATTTGATTTTTTTATTTTAAACATATCTTATTGTTAAAATATTTATCTTTAATTATTACTTTATTTAATTTTTTCTTTTTAAATTGCTAATTTTAATTTGACATTTTTTTCTTCTCCTTTTATGCTTTCTATTTTCTGTAGGCTTCAATTTTCTCCCATGATGTCTTGCATTAATGGGTCTCACGAATCCCTTTCCTATCGCAGTGTTTGCAGTACAAGTGTTGTTTATCATTCTAATTTTCTTGATGTTGACTATTAGTTTTACCGGATTTGTCGCCTCACCCTTTGTTCTTCCTTTTGCATTTTTCATTTCCTGCACTCTTGGAAGACTTGCCCTTTTGATTAACATAACAAATGCTTTCTTTTGTGGACTCCATTTTTCTTCAGAAGGCTTTTTCTCTTTCATCTATCTTCTCGAACAATTGATCAAATGTGAGTCTCATCAGCAGATTGCTGCTTCCTTGCAATGAATCCAAGAAAGTTGAGTATGTAAAAAGAAGAGCCCTTATGAAGGCGGTCATGTACACATTAATTTTTATACCAGCCACATCAACATCATGTTTGATTGCACAGATTTTAGAAGATAAACTCGTGACATCTCCATTTTTCAAACTCAACATTGAAAAGTTTCAATTGTAGTTGTAAGAACTCCAATTCTGAGTGGGAATCATATAAGTCCTTCAATTTGTAGAATGCTTCCCAAAGAGTGTTACACCCCTAAATGTGACAAAACACCTCTACATCTACAGAGGCCCTCATTAAGGCCAATTTTTTCAATTTTTTATGCTTCCAAGACGGTACCTCCTTTGCTTCTTTAGGTTCAACGGGTTGATCATCTCCGTCACAAATATTGAACCACATGTCATTGAAGAGAAGTGTGTTATCCACCTGTCTAGGCCATTCTAACCAGATATCTTTTCTGGTTAAGGTTGTGCCAACAATAGTTTTGAATGAATGCATATTTATTGTATTGGGAGATGGAATGGTTCCTTATCACTCCAAAAAGGTTCCCTTTTCTATAAACCACCCAACCGATATACCAAACCTCTGTATATGTTTGCCTTTATTATATATTAATCGATACATGCAATAAGCTTGTCATTTCCATATACCTAACAGTACGTGAAAGAAAGGTTGAAGCACGTGAAAATAGAATGGTAAGTGGTACCTAGGTAGTACATGAAAAGGAGTTGCAATATCTAGGACACCTGTTTAACAAGAAGTCCTTGTACATGGGCATGATAACCCTATATACTCGGAATGTTCTTGCTCATTTTCAGGATTTTCGTCTAGCGATAGTCCCAAATGGATAAGTCAGGGAATGGGAAAATTAAAAAATCCTTTATTTCTCCCATATGGTTTATAGGGACTATGCCACAGATGTCATTACAACTATATTTGGCTATAAGTGCAGTAGTTCGATCACGACAAATTGACTTGTAAACACAAACCAAAGGCACTATTGATACCAAACATTGCGAATTGGTTTTGTTTTGCACAATTTGAATTGTTTTTCAAATTTTGCTTAATTTTGAAAACAAAAATTAAATTTAGTTTGCAAACAACTTATTTATTTGTTTTGAATAAGTCAAAAAAATTTAAAAAATGTTTTTTATTCCGTTGAGGGAATATTCTCCACTCGATGATTATGCTTTCAAATGTTAAAAAAGCTTAAAATTCCTCGATTAAATGCTTTTAATTGAAAAAAGCAAAAAATAAATGAGACTTATCTGAGCCTTTAAAGGCTTTTTTTTGTCTTTGGCGCCACTTGGGAGTTTGAATGCAATACCTTATTCACCAATGCTAGGCCAGCTCAAATAAAAAAGTACCTTTGCAAATTTAATGCCACATAGTAGCTCCAAAAGTCTTCAGTGCAGATGCCTTCTCATATGCAGCTACTGACAGGAAAATGCAGTCCAATGTAGCCAATGACAGCCAGTAACAATAAAACACAACCTTAGATCGTTAATGCGCAGTCCACAATTGGTCAAAATAGGCTAAAACAGCCACATGCCTTTCCAAACGCTGTTGAATCAGCAGATATATTGCCACACAAGCTGTCACGTCAGACAAAACTGCCAACATGCCAAGCTAACTAGCTAAGACACCTTACCACAAAGGAAAAACGCCTTCCTTTACAGCTGAACACAGTCAACATAGCTCTGATATGCCACCAATTTGACTGAAACGCCTTGACAAAAATCAGAATTTGATAAATACACCTTCCTACTTCTGCCAAAACACATTCAAACAGCTAACAAACTGATTTATATGCCCTAGTACAGCAGTAAGGCTAAAAGAAATGCCTTCGAACAGCCAATACGCAGTCTTTGTCATTTGAAAAAGACTGATTTGAAAGATTTGATTGGCTTAGAATGAAAATGCAAAGAGGAAGAAGAGAATGAATAAGAGAAAGCCTGCACTCTGACACCAATGTCAGGGCAAGATGGATGACATATAAAACGAGATTTGGTATAAACCAAAGTTATTGCATGTTGCATTAATGAAGAATGAGAGATTGCAATATTATATAGCCAAGCATGTGACTTCATTTCACATTCCATGAAGACTCTTCACCTTCCTACGACGACTATCTATCTGGGACTACAAGACAAATGCTCTCCTACAATTACTACTAGGATTAACATTATTATAATACAATAATATTACATTGTAACGCTGGGATCTCCTAAAGTAAAAAATTGTACCTACAGGATTTTCAGTGGCTGCAGATCATGTTGTACCTTTCCCACATTATCTCTCTTTTCTTTGTAAGCATTTAACAAGCTTTATATTTTCATGGACATGCACAAAAGGAAGCAAGGTAAAAACTTAGTATGCATTCTGGCATAGATATCTACTTATATTTCAATGGAAGGAAGATGTCACGAGGCTAGACTTTTGCTAAGCCCGTGCACCGTTGAGTCATTCCTCTACTGAACCCGCCTAGGGGGACCATGCTACTCAAGAAGACCTAGACTATACCTTCCACCAATTCGGCCATACAAACTAGTCTCCGACTTCGTTCGCATCAAGGTCGCGTTTCCACCCCAAGCCAGATTTCCCACTCAAGTTAGTTTTCCAACTCGTGTCATTTTCCAATTCGGGCCATCTCATCTCACGCCAAGTTCTAATGTGAGAACCCCTTAACTGCGCAGGTCGACCATCTGCCTCAACCAAGAGCCCCATCTCGCTCCCTAGGAAGTGCCTCATGCTACTTCCCTACTCGAAGGATCTCCATCCCCCTACATTCTCCCCCACTTAAACTCAATGATGCCCTTGATGTCGATGCAGCCTTTCAGCCTCACATGAGATCTCTAGCATCACACACCAAGACCGAGTTGAGCACGACACTCACACTGAACCCACTGACACTACCTTCGCCATTCAACCACGCTTGCAGAAGTACATTGTCTCAGCGCCTAATAAGTTGTCACACTACTCAATGCATCCACATGTACCGAGTTTTCAAGATGCTTAGCATCTCGTTGCCCTCTGAGCTCTACCACATGTCTCTCTTCCAATCCCTATGCCCCAAAGTTAGTTCCACATCACCCTACCAAATTACTCGCCTCTTGCACTTTACTCAATCCATACCACGTGCATCCCTCTCCACTCCTTGCATCTTTGAATTTTGTTCCAACGTCGGCCTTCTCCGTCCACAGAGCCTCGAGTCCCCTGTTCTAACTTTGTAAAAGTGCCACTTGATTCAGGCAAGGTCTCATACCCTCATCTCCGATTCACCATGTCCACTCCTCCGTGAACCACGACTTTCACTCCTCATTAGCATTCACTTGACAAGGCCCCATACCCTTATCTTGCTTGTTGAGGGAGATTATCAAATCGATTCCAGACTCTGATCCCAACTATCACGAGGCTAGACTTTTGCTAAGCACATGCCACATTGAGTCACTCCTCTACCGAACCCACCTAGGAGGATCAAGCTACTCAAGAAGACCCAAACTATGTCTTACACCAATTCGGCCATACAAACTAGTCTTTGACTTCCTTCGCATCAAGCCCATGTTTCCACCCTAGGGCAGATTTCCCACTCCAGTTAGTTTTCCAACTCCAATTGTCTCAACTCGAGCCATGTTCCAATGTGCGAACCCCTTAACTGCTCAGGTCGACCATCTGCCTTGACCAAGAGCGCTACTTCTCTACTCAGAGGATCTCCATCTCCTACAGAGGATTACAAGTATGTTTTCTAACATTTTCAAGCCTAAACTGCATTATAGGTTGTGATTTTGACAATTCAAAAAGAATCTGCGAAATAACCTTTGAGGTTCTCAAGTTGTTATGAAGACTTCGATAATGGACAAGTGGATTTCAGTTTATGTGCAAAAGATTTTGATATTTCAATAAACTTGTAAGGAGACATGCCAATGAGCATGCTAGGCACAAGCAATTCAAGCAAATGCCTATTGCACATGAAAATCGCAAGGTATTAAACACTTACTAGCCACATACACAATAGATATGTAATATCTACATATTTTATATAAAATGAATATATAATTTGATAGGTGAGTATGAAAGATAAGGGTGATAGAATATATATATATATATATATATATATATATATATAACACTTACTAGCCATATACACAATAGATATGTAATATCTACATATTTTATATAAAATGAATATATAACTTGATAGGTGAGTATGAAAGATAAGGGTGATTAGAATATGTATATATATATATATATATATATATATATATATCTGTGTGTGTGTGTGTGAGTGAGTGAGTGAGTGAAGGGACATAGACAACAAATAACGTCCCTAAAAGCCAATAGGTGGCAAATCTTAGTGGCAACACTCAATAACTTATAGTGCTAAATTAGATGCACAACACAAGTTATCTCATCCCACGTCCCCATAATGGGGGCATTCTCCTACCCCTAGTTGACACATTCCCCTTCAAAAAGTACTCATAATAGCTTGGATAACACTTCATTGTAATCCGGTTGATTGTGTACTCTCAAAGTAATATGTCTATCACATGGATCAAGGTAGATTTAGAAAATGTTGGATTTGTCTCCCATATATGGATTTGTATTTTAATAAAGGTAAAACTGCACAAAGATGGACAAACCACCCTTAAGGGAGACATAACATATGTTTGATTGTAGAAAAAAATGCATATTGTTTCAATATATATCACTCTAGCTACAATGTAAGAAAAGCACTTTCTAATTTCATAAGGTGCGGATCAATGGGACCTTGCACTCTCCATAGATTTATATGTCAATAATGCAACATGTTATCATAAGATACAAGCCAAAGGAGCTACATTGCCCTTCTCTTAAATGAATTAAAAATACCTGTGAAAGATAAGAGGTATAAATTAATATGAAAACTTTAGTCTAAGACAATGGGAGCAAACCAAAGACATATTCAACATGGAAACACAAAAATAAATTTGTAAATCAGTAAAAAATAGTCTCAATGAAACCAGTGCTGTAAAATACGCAGAATTTGCGAGACATTCTGAATAAGTGAAAACTAATATGGTGTTAAATATGCAGCAGAGATTGAAAGTTCCAAATTTTATTGTAATATGAGTCTCACCTTTTGTTCGCCGGAGCATTATTGTTTTTAGGACAGCTTGCAGCTTTTTGTATCCTGACAATGGATTTCTGGAAATTGGAACTTTTATCGTCGAACAAAATGACCTATAAACAGCATATGGATCATACTTGAGAAACCTAAAGTAGCTATAAAGATCATCAATCGAATTTTGGATCGGTGTCCCAGACAGACACCACCTTCTTTTAGCTCGTAAACCCCAACATGCTCTAGCAACTTGAGTCCTATGATTTTTTATGCTCTGCGCTTCATCCAGCACCACCCTAAACCATCCCACTTTTGCAAGAGGACGAGGAATAAGTTCACTTGAGGAATCATTCCCTCCTTTTCTATTTTTTTTCTTAACCGTCTCCGAGTTGGTCTTCTTCTTCTTCTTCTTGTCAGCAAAAGCATCAATTAAGCCACAATCATCTCGACTTCTTTCACTTTCTTCGTGATCATCACCAAGTTCCTGTTTTGGAACCTCCATACTTACAATAGCATAAGTAGTTAGAACAACATCATATTTTGCCACCTCGTTAGGATCCTTTGTCCTGTTGCTGCCATGATACACTAGAACAGAAATATTGGCTTTTGCTGTCACCTTCTCATGGATTTCCTGTGCCCATTGTCTTAGAACACTTGTTGGACACACAACCAAAGTACCAGCAGATGGCCGGCCTTTCTTTACAGAATGTGTGCTTTCCTTCACACCCAAATCATTTGAATTGTGTTTTGCTAGCTTTCTTTCAAAATCTTTAGCCACTAGATCATCTTCATCTAGATTTACAGCAGATGTTTCAAGTTTTACTTTATTTGTATCTTCCTTAAGAGATTGATAAGCCGGCCTCTCCTTCAAAATGAGAGCAATTGTTGACACCGTCTTCCCAAGTCCCTGTACCCAGAAAAAATAAGAGTCTTAGAAGGAAATGTACGCTAGATGGTTTATCCCGCCGAGGAGATCACAAATATTAAACTGCCAAAGTTTTGGCAAAAAAAAATATAGTGAAAACTTATTAAAAATAATGAAAAACTAACCTGATCATCTGCAAGAATTCCTCCAGAACAATGCATATTGTTTGTCTCCTTTTGAACCATCCAAGCCAAGGCAATCCTCTGCAAAATGTGTTCCAGTTTATTGCCTTCAGCAACAAAACAAACACTTCAAATTGTATAAAAGGCTTATACAAAGCAAACCTGGTGTCTGAGCAAAGGAACAGCCAAAAGGCCATTGTCAGGGCTTGCTTCCAACGTTGGCTGAGCCAAGTCCTAAAAACCCAGAAAACATCAATCATGAGATGATATCAAGTAGTTTACTTAAGCCTATGGAAAAAGAAAAACAAGCAACGGAAGAGAGAACTTCAACATGCCAAAAGAGTTCAGAACGCTTATGATATATTCAGATGCTCCAGTAAGTATACACATTAATTAGACAGAATTAAAAAAATTCCACTCCAATACTGATCACAGGTTATACAAACATGTTTTCCGAAATTTAAAGTGCTAAAGTAATCATAGGTCTAAAGTTGTTTTGCTGATCTCATCTCTACCATAAAGATAGGGAACACAGGGAAGTCAAAGGAAAAGACAAGCAATTTCACGTCCACACATGAATCAGAGGCTTTAGCATAGACACCTTGATCATTCATGATGAATATAGTCAAGTTATTTTATGCTTCACCTTGACATTTTCAGTTAATAGAGCTGTCATTGGCATCATTCCTTCTCAATTCCTTATTGATTGCACTGCTACAAATTTTCTTATCTGCTAAAACCTATAAAAACAAGACTAATATGCGAAGGAGAAGAGAATCAGGTATATTTTTGAGAAGTTATGCAGAACCTAAAAACAATAGAGGCAAGCAGCATTAAATATCTAACCTACCACCTCACTTATCCATTTATAATAACTTAAAAAGGCCATTTAACTATTTTTCTTGAAAGTCCTGAAAGACTTTCACAAACCACTCAGAAGCTAAATATGTAGATCAAACATGCACCTCGAACAAAGACATTTAAGTTGTAGGGAGCCCTGTCTGGATCCTATAACCCTTTTACAAGATTGACTTGATGTCTATGAATAGGTGCCATGAATAGATAAGATCCCAACACCAGATTAACTATGTATATAATACTAGCATATCTGTCTTTGAATAGACAAGCAACATCTATCTTTCTAGGATTTGCATTTACAACATAATTACAAGGACCCAGCTTGTTGCTGAGGAAACTTCTACAGACTGCATTCGGATGGCACATCTGCCAATTTCCATGCTGGGCTCTTCCTGCTTCGCTTGCCATGACTAGGCAAATCCTTGTAAGTTTCTTTTCCTCTGATTAGTGATGTACATAGACTTAAATTTCTTGCAAGTAGTCACACCTGACTTGGGACACAGGGGTGTTGATGGGCCCACACATAGACGAGCCGCTGACCCCAAGATAAAGGTCCATACAGAGCCAGGCCTGGCAACCATCTTGGGGAGTGCAACAGCCAAGCAGGTGTGCCCTCAGACGAGACCTCGGGCAAAACATGCATCTGAAGACAAGTATATCTGTCTTTGACCAGACAAGCAACACCTATCATTCTAGGATTTGCATTTACTCTAATTATGACAAGGGTGCAGCCAGCTATAAATATTAAATACACACCAAAAAAATTCAGATTCCATTTTTAATATTCTTGGTTTCAATTTGTCAAAGCTCGCTTGGATGCACAATAGACAATGCCAAATGTCATCTTTGTAACTGAAGAGAAGCCAAATTCCAGCCGTCATTAGATTGGCTAATTAAAAATATAAAAATAGATTTCCAAGAAGTATCTTCAAACCCTAGGCATTGAAAAGTTTTGGAAAATTATATTTTATCCCAATTAGTTACTGTTGTTACCAGAGACTACAGCTTCCTACTAGGGCAGACAAACCAAAAAAACCATGACTGGTTAAGGAAAGGTTGCCTCATTTCATTGTTCCCGCAGTGACTGTTATCATATCAACCATTGCATAGTTTTGAGTTGCCATGAATAACAAGGGTAAAAGAGAGGAGTTAAAATTAAAGAGTTCCCATCCTTGGCTGCCTGAACATCAGCAATCATTGAAGGGAGAGCTTGGGTACCATTCCAAGCAACCTACCACAGAAATTGGAAAGAATTATGTTCTAGGAATTAATTTATTTATAATAGAATAAATGGAACAGCCTCTTGCAGCAACCATTTAATCAAAATTTCATGTAGATGGCAACAGGGATGTATGCAATCAAATCCGCTTAAATTGTTCAATATGCAGACAAAAACAAATGTCCTGAGAGAATATTTGATTATTTTGCATGTGTTGTCTAAAGATAAAAAGTGCAATTAAAACTTCAAAAGGGATAACTGTTAAAAACCAAAAAGGCTCCAAGATTTACAGGAGTTGGGTCCACAGCCACAAGACTCATACTCAGCATCGACTTGGAGAGGCTGATCAGTAAGAGTATTAAGGAATAACTTGGAGCAAACTTGGGAAAATCCAAGCAATTAAAGAATATATAAAATATTTTAAAAATTCAGCAAAAGAACAGATAATATTCATTGCATGCCAAAAATAGTTTATACACTTCCCCAGTAGAGGGCTCACAGAAAGAGGAACGAAATTGCTAAGTGTATAAGGAGAAAAATACATGAAGGATGTATTAAACTGAACCTTTATGGCATAGCTAAAAATTTTTGGGCGAAGCTGGAAGTGATGGGGTGTTCAGAAGTCCTCAAGTTCAACCTATAACCATTTATGCCCATCTACTTATGTAAGGATACAAGTAATCACGCAAAAGCTTTAGCCATATGGAAAGGACTTGAGATCGCCAAAGAGAAAGGTTGGACATGAATCTGGGTGGAAGGGGATTCAATGATATCAATCAATGCACTACAAAAGTCTAAATGTCCAGCATGGAGATTGAATGAGATTATTGAGTAAGCTGTATTCAGAAGATTCTATTCCAAAGATCAGATTCACGCATATCAAGAATGAAGGCAATCAAGTAGCAGATAGAGGCACTAATCTTTTGGTGTAATTGCCAGGTTTATATAACTCCAGTCAGAAAATCGGGTACCCTCCTTTTCAGATGAGCTTCTACACCTGGTGGTTTACAACAGCCAGGCTATTGTGCTGTAGGAGTAGACATAGCTGTGAGAGGGAACATTGGTTAATTGGGATTTTGCCTATGCACCTACCAAATGAATTTCTAAGGGAAGCCTTAAAAATGAGAGGAAATTAAAAGAGAGAGACATAGGATTAAACAATTAAGAAAGAGGGATTAAAATTTTGAATGTTGCCTTTCAAGGGCCTATGGGGCAATCAATTAAGAAAAAAAGGAGGTATTTAGATAGTAGGCAGTTGTTATTCTCTCCCTTTAGAGGGCAACAAAACATGGATCGCGCAGCAGGAGGAATGAAGGAGGTGAATTTGGCTGTGTCAGTCTACAAACGGAAGGCTTCTGCTGCTCTCCTAAGAGGTATGTGTCTCCCATCAAGGATTTTATCTGTCTTCATAGTTTTTCAGCATACCTTGAGTGGTTTAAGAGAATAAGATCTATGTGAGAGATGTTTAGAGACAAAATTGTTTTCTCAGTTCCAGTGCAGGTTAAGGCAGTACTTTACTTCTCATGTGTTGTTTGTGAGCATCCGACAGAGGCCTCCTGTGTAGCTTTGCCTAGCTTTTTGAGTTTTGACTATGAATGCCCTTTGAGTTGAGGCGTGGTGCTGCACATTTAGTAAGGGCTTGATCTCAGATTTTTTTTCACCCATGGCTGAGGGTTTTCTTTGATATTGTCTGCACTTGGCTCGGAGGGTTTCAAAAGGGAAGATGGAAGGCTCAGTGTGTCCAGATTTTGCTAGGAAGCTGAGGGTCTGATTTAGGCCTCTGGTCTGCTTTTTTCCTGGTGGGAAGGGCTCTCACTATTGAAAAAGAGGAGAGGAAAGCTTGCATGCTTGGAGCTATATGCCTATGTTTTTCTTCTTGGCATGGCTTGGTAGTTTTTAATTTTTCTATCTGGCTCATAGAAGATTATTTTTTGAGGAGGGAATTTTAGCCTCTCCACGGTTGAGGATGACCAAGGCCAGGGACACATATTGAATCCTTCCTCTAGCTCTAGGGATCCAGTTTTTTAATTGACTGTGCAAAGTCTGCCTGCCTGCCTGCACACCCTCAGATGGCAGGAGGCGTAAGGAGATAACCAAGGAGGGAAAGATAATGACAAAGAGAAGATGCAAGCGGTATTCCACTTTCATCCTTCTTTGGCTAGGAAACAATGGGCAGGCAGGGTCTATGGTGAAGATATGGACCTGGATATCTCATCCTACGTCACTGAAAAAAATTGAAATTCAAACCTTTGTCCACCATATTTTTCAGGAGTCCAGAGACATGAAAACCTTTAAGGCCCTCTTAAAGTAAAGATAACACTCAAAATAGAGTTTAAGAAAAGACAAAAGTTTTCTGTCACAAATGAAACCAGTATTTAGTAAATAAGAAGAATGATTTTTTAGGGTCTTAACACCAAAACATTTCTTTCCTTAATCAAATATTTAGTGTTTTCACAAATTTCTTCTAAGGCTGTATTTTTATCTTAGAGGGAAGCGGTTTGTTTTCAATAACTATAGAAGAAGCATTAATTGGTGGACATTTAATATGCCAAATAGGTGAAACTATATTGATATGCATCCATTAAAATTGGCCCAGTACAAACCATGAGGGAGCCATTATTTCATAGTCAGAGATGACTATAACAAAGTTCTAGCAATAAACAGCTTGAGATAAGCTGGTAATCAAAATTAAATGGATTGATTAGGGAAGCATAAAAGTTAATCAAGATCATTTAAAAACTGGAAAACCTCTCTCTTCCCCCCACCATTAAGACAACATGGTAGTCGTCTCGACAAACATCCTTGCTATAGAAAGGATTATCAAGTGTCCAAGGATTTTGGAAAGTCAGAACAAGGTCTAAATCCACATGAAACTTGACTAAATCACGGACAGCGAAAAGAGACATTTGAATCAAATATAGAGTCCATTACTTTTTTTAGTTTCAAAAAAGTCTCGTGCAATATAAATCCACAAACAATCATTGTCAATTTTAGAACAAGCCAATAAGTTGCAACTTTGTCAGCAAATGCAGGACCATAAACACAAACTTAAAAACAACAGTTTTCAAGACGAAAAGCTACACAATATCACAGACTTAAAAGGGCGGCTTCAAAAGAATCAGTACATTATCGACTAACTACAGCTACACATGAACCAATATACTACGAAGTAGCACAATGAATGACAATACACAAATTAGCAGTGATGTCATATGTTCTGTTGATAAAGAAGTTGAAAAAGTTGCCATAACTACTATCAAAAATAAGTTTTTTGTTGAAAAAAACTGTTTCAACGACTGTTGAGACAATTGATTTTACATCACTCAATTCCTCTACAAAGACTAACGAAACAACCTCTCTCTCCACAAATTGCATGACGCAATAAGCACTAGAATTGTTCTTATTGTAAGAATAAGAATCAACAACCTGTTGATTTTTCAATAAGAATTTTCAGTTATAACCATAAACCACCAACCAATTTAAATGAAAGCCTGCTTCTCATAAAAAGACATTAAAAATAAATAAAGAAAAAAAATTATTAACAACCAAAGTAGATTAATGGGACTCAAGAATACAACATACAACAAAAAATTAGGAGTGCTACAGAGAACAACCACCAAAAATAAAGAACCTAAAACAAAAACTATCAAGCAAAATAACCTACAAGAAAGGGGCAAACCAAAACTGTAACACCTTGTATAAGTCACTATCACACTCATATAACACAAAACAGTCATATGAGAAGGTCCCTTGATAGATGAAGCCATTGATATATTGATATAGCCGAAGAGAAGGAAACCGATGGAGAACAAGGCTCTATTGAAAGGAGCCAGCATCCTTGCTAATCACCATGAAAGATCCAATACAAAGTTTAACGCTATCTTCAGGATTATGGCTTGTGCCAAGAGGATCCAGCAAACAATCCTCAGGGGAAGCAAGATACTCCTAGCATCCACAATCGATAAATCTTCCAAACATAGAAAAACATTGCCCATGCACATTTGCTCCCATAATCTGGATTGTGCATGGGGGGAAGCAGTATAACCGTCTACATCAGAAACAAGAACAAGAGGTCTAAGTGGCACTAATGGACCCTCGCAAAGGGATATGTCACCATCTATGCTAGTAATTCTAATATCTATGGATGCTTAATAATACTAGTGGCTGAAATATGCTAAAAGAAGTATCCACCCAAGTAGTATGGTGCACCCCTTGTAGACACCTATGCTTGCCAAAGGATCTAACTGAGTTTTCCAAAGGGCTTCATCTTGGTGAAAAAAAACCAACAATGTCTGCACATTGACCATGTAACCATCCCAAGACTTGTCATAGACCTTGATGTTGTCTAGATAAACAATAAATTTGCGAAGATAGGGTCAACAAACATCAATGATGATAACAAAACAATTTTTGGAAGAAACTGTGTAGATATTTTTGAATCGACATTTCGAATCAGACCACCTGATCCGTCATTGGGATGAAATGATGTGCTAGAATTGCAGGCTTGAGCTTATTATATAGATAACTCCAGTGAAGTACATGATGTTGTTTGGGTTCATCATTGGAGAAAATAATAATTAACTAGCCATTACCCACATTCATTAGGTGAAACCACTAATTTAAAACATTAAATACGCAGTTCCTATGATGAGGGATGCCTTTTTAATTTGCTTATAATGGGTCTCCACAAGTGGCTTAATCCCAAGCCCTCATCCCTAGTCAAATTACATTCATGCTTTCCAATCTTCACTGCCTCTCTTAACCTAAAATCCCTGGTAAAAATATTTTTTAGAACTGCTTGGGTTTCTAAGTGATGATGTGAAGAGGGATGTACATAAAGACGTGAGTAACCTTCCTAAAACCTAACAATCAAGGGAACCATCAACCTTCCCTGTGAGGACATCTAGGAAAGGTAAACAGCCCTTTGTCTCCAACTTCTTCATTAACTTTATGCTGTCACCAGTGTCATTGAGGTGGGCATCAAGCTCCTCTAATTTACCTAAGCCATGCTGCCAACACAAATTTGTATCACCAACATATCAATCATGATGAGCATCAACGTAGTAACTGCATTAGTGAATACATAAGACATGAGCAAACAATCATAGAATCCAAAGTGGCCTTGAAATCTCTCTTCCAAACCTCACAAGGCTCCATGCAGACCTGGTGATTCCTAGAAAGTCAAGCCAAGATCAGGAAGTACTTGATACCCTAGAGTTGGTCCAGAAGATCGCCAATCCTAGGAAGCGGGTGGTGATTCTTCATAATAGTTTTGTTAAGCACACAATAAACTGATACTAGCTGCCACTCATTCTGTTCCTTCTTTGGCACTAGGGAGAAATTCTGAGTTGTATCTTGCCCTTTTCGAGCAACTGCTTGATTTTGATGTTCTATCCCAACACTGAATTGGTGTAGTGCAATAAGGTGGCCAATTGGACAATTGAAAACCTTGCCCAAAATTGATAGAATGCTGAAAGGATACGAGGGAGTTCTCTAAGCTCCTCAAAAACATCAAAATACGAATACATTAGACTTTTGATTTCTTCAGGTTGGAGCTTATTAGCATCATCTGCCTTTCCTTCCCAAATGATTCAAAGACTCAAATAATTACGCAGATTGACTTGTTTACGTGCTGGCCTACCAAAGAGCAAGGGGCTAATAGAAGAAGTGAGTTTATACACAATACCATCTTTATGCAGTTGGTAGGTCTTGTGGAAGCCATCAGAGACAGCCTTTCGGTCATACTAGTAAGTACTCCACGTATCAGACTGCAACAATCAAATGGAGTGACAACACAATCAGCTGTATCTTGGATGGCTCATTGGCAGATGTGACTAAACATTTGCAAGTCAAAAAAGTGTGCAATGTCCTACATTTGAGTCCTAGTTGCGCCATGTCATACAACAGAACAATCAGTCTTAAAAGGGAATGATTGGTGTTTAACCTCCATCGCAGAGATCTTCATACTCATCCACAAATCGCTCATACAAGAATGACACACTTTTACCTTGGTACTGTTCACTTAGATATTTATCATGTTTTTGTGTATTTGTTTGTAGGTAAGTGCCCCTGGAAGAGACCGATAAACATAGCCATATGCATGCCAAATAGATTATAGGGTCATCTTACCAACTACTTCACTGCCATTGAGCACTCACTAGCCACAGATTATTGGAAGTAGACCTGTCTCCTGCCCCTTCAAGAGATGCCATGCAACCTTCTTGGATTCTTCAGCACAGCCCTGAAAATGTATAAGTATTTACCAACTCGCACCTTTAGGAAGGTTCTTGAGGGCATTGTACCTGTTATGGACAGATCTCTTATCCTTTAGTTTTCACAAATGCAAAAATAGTTGTTTTGCACTTTCCAGACGTTGTAGACTTCAATAATTATAGTACAAGCCGACATACACCTTTCATTGTTATACAGATCTAATATCCTTGACAATATTAAGCCATCGCCATTTACATCTTTTCATTACATGTGGACATGAAATAGTTTATATCTCCAAAAGCATATTGGCACTGTAAGGGCAACCATAAAGAAGAGTTATAAAAGCAATATGCATGAACAGGAAAGATCACATGTCATGTGCTAATCATAAGCTGAGGCAAATAAACAAATAACCCCCAAAATGGTGTATTGCTACCCTACCCACTTCGATCAAAAGCTAAAACTGTAGGCTTATTGTAATTGGTAGGTTGCATGGAATAAAGATCTGACAACCTATATGCTGTTTTTGTAAACATGAGAAACTAAAAACATGAGAAAAGTTATAAGAATTATCACCAGCAGCGCTTGTCTGTAAGTTTGCCTTTCATCCTCTGCTTTTGTCCAGGAGCTTCCAGGAGCTAAAGTTGGAGGAAGATGTCGCCTAAAGTTGGTATCAGGCATACCATCCGTATCTGAATCATCATTCCAATATGAGATATCCTTCAGGATAGGCTTTTGATTGACTTCCACATCAAGATTCACTGAACCTGATTTCCAATTAGAGGAAGAAGCTCCACCCATCCATTCGTCCTTGACCTGCTGTGTTTGTTCAAATATAAATTCACTATGCTGATAAGAATTCCCTGTAACTGGTTTCTTTTCTCTAAATATACCATTAGATATTCCGTTAGATACAGCAGCTCCTGAAACCCCCTGAGATTGTAACCCAACTATTCTTCTTTCTTGTGCATTGATAGGCGGTTTTCTACTATTCCAATCTGAAGTATCTGTAAGGATTGAGTTCCTCCAGGAACTTTCTTTAGATTCTGCATGCACACAATCAGCTCAAACCATTATTAAGCAAGAACCCCCTCAAACCGACAAAATAATAAATTAATCTGTCAGGTAATAAATATTTTTACCTTTTTTCACTAAGCTTTTCCCTGATGCCTGACCCCAGGAGGGAAGTTTTCTACGACCATCACCATTAACCCCATTCTGAACCCAGGAGGAAAGTTTTCTATGAACATCGGCATTAACCCCATTCTGACCCCAGGAAGGAAGTTTTCTACGTACATCGGCATTATCCCCATTATATCTGGAACTGTTCCCAAATTGTCCCATTCTTATTTCAACGTCATCATCACTACTGTCTGTCTGAGTAAGGTCAACCAGCTCCCTCTTTGCTGGATCCTGGCAAATCCTTTCTGAAAAAGATTTGTCAATATTGTTTAGGTTTGATTTAAAATTTTGAAATTGGTAATTTCCATCAAAGTTACCAAATGTCTTAGCTTCTCTCCCAGTATTCAAAGAATTCACAGCAGGAACATCTGTCAAAGTGTTACTATCTGCAATTGACAGGGACATCCAGTTAGATGTCGAAACTGAGCCATTTCTCTGCTGGTTTCTTTCAGAATCAGCAAGAGACATAACTCCCATCTCCTTCATATCCTGAAAATCTTGAAACAGATCCGACTGTGAGCTACCAGGAGATCCACACTGATCATCTGGTTGGGAGCTGTCACCTGCACTTAAATTAAAGCAATCTGATAACGATGCATCTGGCAATTCAGAAAAAGAAGACTCGCCAGTCCCTCGGAGGCCTGCAGTGCGCAATCTATTAGAAAATCATAAATATAAATTAAATAAACAAGAACATTAAACATGTCAGTTTGCATGTGCCACCAACATGCCTAGAAATTTTTCATGTAAATAAATTTCCATAATGCTAGCAAACATAAAAAATTGACAGATATGGTGAGTCAAATAAGCAGGGACATTTAAATCCGTCATACCATCAGCTTTGCCTGAATCAGCTTCCTTTAAAAGTTGGGAATTCAGTGAAGCTTCATCATGCAGTAGGAAGTTAGTCTGATTTAAGCACTCCGAACCCACTGGAGGCATGTAATTAGTAGATCGATGCTCATCATCACTCTCTCCCGGTGAAGATTTTGCCTGGTTCTGTGCACCCAGCATTTAATAAGTTGATATTGAAAAGTTAAAGCAGCATGAATACAGGCTACAAATGGCAGCAAAATGATTTGATAAGAACACTACTAAATTTTGGAATTGCAATATCAATATGTATAAGGAGTGTTTTAAAAGAGAAAAAGATTAAAACTAAAATGCTGCTTACAAGACAACTATTGGTGGTTTAGTGATTGTACCAATAACCAGTTTTTTTGGGTGGGGAAGGGGGAACAAAAGTTTTTTCCATCTTCCCCCATCCAAGGAAACTGTTGAAGATTAAACCATAAGCCACTTTATTTTGGGTGGAGAGATGGAGGCACATGTTTTCTATTTTCTCCTGCCCCTTGTTTGTAAAGTGGCCAGTCATTCTTTAGCTCTGATGAATTGCAGGCAACTGTTTTTTATTATAAAAACACATAAAAAAACAAAATTGATTTAAATTAATGTTTTAGTTTGTGAATAACTAAGATGAATCAGTTGTTCAGAATTGTGATTTGCCTTCAAATTCTGACATAGTTTCACATTAACTTGTTTTCTATCTGAACAAGATCGGGTGCAATTCACTGGCAAGTCGACCATGCAAATGGCATGCAGTCATGTCTGCCTGGGTTGGTCTCCATTGTTCTTTGTTTTTTTGGCAAAAACTCTTTCTTTCACATGGTTACTTGCATAATAGCAATGTTTGTAAATAACAAGATACGAGAGGTTAAAAAACATGTGATATATGTTCAACCAAATGATTAGGGGAAAAAAATATAAAAAGACCTATGTTGTTTGGAAACGGAAATGGAAATGATAACGTTTCCCAAATGCCGAAACACGGATTTTCAAAAACCCTTGATTTGGAAACGTCATAGGAACGTCTATGCAATATATGTATATGTATATGTATATGTATATGTATATATAAACAATGCATAATATTCTTTTTTAGTCTATAAAAGATTAAACATTTAAAATTATATAGTATTCATTCATTACTTCATAGACAAAAAGTACATTCAAATCGAGAGTAAATCATCTAGATTGCCCTCAGAACGATGAATGCCACTCCCACCATATTTCAACTTTATCATTTGCTGATGCTTTCTCTCACAGGGGCTCGCTCGTGCATTGAATCTCCCTAACTGCATGCCTTAAGGGGTGCACAAGGAATGGGGTGGGATTGGCTTGTGGCACTTTGTGAGAGATTTTATCATACCATTCTATCATCCTACATCCCTTCATGCAACCTTCATATCTCCTATGATGTCTCCTTGGAATCTTGAAACGCTGAAATATGGCTAAGTCTGAAACACTGAAATCTGACTAAGTCTGAAACCCTGAAACCCTGAAATCTGACTAAGTCTGAAATATGATAGGATACTCCAAAACCTAGAATTTGCATTATAGCTCCTAGAGGTCCGAAACCAGTCTCAAACATCCTGAAAGTATATATATAAAATATAACTTAAATCATAAGTTTACATTTAGATAGGGATATCTAAATGTAAACTTATACTTGAATGTTTATCAACTTTCTTCAAAGAAACACGCGTTTAATACGTACAAGTTACAACCAAGAAAAGCAAAAAGAAATGTTTTTATTCAATATAAAGGTTTTTAACTGCTAAATTTGCAGTATATGGCTGTCTTTTCTGACATGAATAGGATTTAATCCATAGTTGTGTAGAGAAGTGGGTATATGGGTACAGGGACATCATTTCAAATAAGTCTACGGGAGTAAATAAATAAGGAAATGACTGTATGATATATATATATATATATATCTCACCAGGATGTAGTTTCCTGGTGACTATGGTTTACTTGTGTCAGTTCACTGCCTTTGTTAAAATAATTTTTCGCTATGCTATTAACTTTTTGACTTTGGTTTTTTAAGACAACGGACTTCATTTCTGAATCCTTATTCATATTGTAACTAGCTGTAATTCGGTTACCTACTTTGGTCATTGCATGAAGATTACAATAATTTATTTCTTAATTTGTGTGTTTAACAGAACTATATCCCAGTGTCAGTTTTTATAGTTATTTTTTATTAATCAATGGCACATTGACCACAAAATCAAAATTGTGGACCCAAGAAAGGCCATCCAACAGGATTTACTTAGTTACTAACAGCTTGGCAGTAACAAACAAACAAAATGACACCTATTCTACCTGAACAACAAGACCATTTCCATTATCAACTGTGTCACTCATATTGATCCCAGAGGTGATCTCGACATGTATAGCCCCATTAGGGTAAGTCCATTCTCAGCAAGGGTATCCATAGGATAACAAAGGGTGTTGGCTCAATGCTTTGATTTGTCAAGCTCTTGATTAGAATTTTCCCACCTTGCCAAAAAAACCTTTCATGGCAGAGAGCTCTATATGCCCATATTAAGTTTGGCAGTGTTCAGTGTTCTCCTAGCAAAGAAACCCATTCATAGGGTCCTGTGAATAATGGTCAATTCTGTGCACCAAAAAACAAAAATAGCAAGAAACCCAAATAAATAGTATTTTCTTTTCCTTTGGGTCTCTTTTTTAATTTTTTATTCCCACGTTTAGTGGATGTAACATGGCTACAGGCTTCAAACGTCACATACCAAAAGTCAAAATCCTAAAAGAGAACCAAGGGAATTGTCAGCACTGCAAGTGTATGCTCCCAAGCGTTCTTCTTCCAGCCCGGCAATAGGAAGATATCCAAGATTTGCATCAAGAAAGTCTACAATATTTAACATTTGCACAAGACAGTCTTCATTACACTGATTTTCCTAATCAAAATTCTATTCATTTGGATCTCTCTGTTTCGTTTCTTTTTGGACGATACTACGAAGAGCAGTTGGAAAAATCACCTGCTGAACTTTAAAACCAGCAGAAAATTGACCTAAACTATACATAGCAGTTTACGCACTGCCCTCGTAGGGTTTAACATTTTTCATAACTCGCAACATAGCATGACCCGTCTGCATAATTTTTATTTTTTAGACTCGTAAAACCCTAATTTTCAAAAAAAAGAAAAAATCGTACTAAAGTCAAATGTTGCCCTAAACAGGGTTAAATTTGAACATACCTCAAAAAAGTCATATGTCGGAATAGAAAGGGGATCCTCTTGTAAAATACTCATAAACTCGTCGTAATTGATCCGATCATCGGGGACTTCCGCATCTGCAAGAGGGCGTGTCACTCCGTTGTCGCCCATCTCCGAATCCAAGTTTTTTCTGCTCCGCACTGCCAATTTACGTATCAAAAAATCGGCCCGAAATAAATCCCATCGGCTGCCTCGGTCCCGCCAAAATTGACAGCATAAATTCAACCCGGGCAAATCATAAGCAAGTTACAAATCGCAAAAGCGCCATATAAATTTAATAATGAATGAATTGCAGGAAAAAGTTCGGTCCCGAGGGCATAACTGCCCTTGAAAACCCTCGAATTGTTTCTGCCTTGACACGGCTCATAATGAAACGTATCCGTCTTTGCTTTTGTTGTTTCTACCGACTATACTTTTTTCCGATGATTTAATTTTTGGCTCCGCTAAATCGCCGAAGTTGGCGGTGGCTTTTTACATGAAACATCGCTTTGTTCTTTCCTATTTTTGAATTGATTTCAACGATCCTTCGCTCTTTGAAAAATACGCATTGTAGGAGGAATGTATGGATTTTTATGATTCCAATTCCGCTTGGATTTTTTTAGACTTTTTGTCAGTCGTTCTTATAAACGCGTTCACATTGGTCACCCGTATGCTAAATTGCCTTAATTTGTGTCACGATCACATGGTTTTATATTCACCTCAGCATGATCCGCTCTAACTTCCTGTAAATATAGAGTTTTTTTTTTTTTTTTTTTTTAATTTATTAGTTAAAGAAATCTCGTCTTATTTTCTCTGTAAATTTATGTTAATTGGTAATTTAATTATAATGATAAATAAATTGAAAATTATGAATTGTATTTTAATTAATTATACTATTGATTAAAAATGGTTTCAAAACGTAATTTTTATGAACATTATTATGAACATTGACTCATATTATATTTGTCATAGTTTCTTGAACTTTTACTATAATAAGTGCAATTTTCCGCTTACGACACTCTTTGATTTTTTTTTTAAATTATATCCTTCTTACTATAATAAGTGCACTTTTTTGCTTATGACAATCTTTGATATTTTTAAAATATAGATATCCTTTCTTATAATCAAAACTAATTTATGTAATTTTAGACACTTTAAAATGACTCGTTAACAATTATTTAACATAATTTTATATGTTTTATGTATATTTATTTATATATGTGTGATTGGTTCAAATGAGATGTTATTGAATCATTGTGGAAACTTTTAAAGTTCGATCCTTCTTGTGCGCATCCTACTGCAATCCCCATATTGGCCTCATGTTTATATTGACATATTTGGTTAGGTCTCCTTTAAATATGGGTGCACATGTCTAACCCCTTTACCTATTTAGCTTTGCCATTGGAGGTTACCTTGCATGCCAATTTCACCAAAAATTGAATTCAAGTCACTTATATATAGACAAGTGATTAAGTGTATGCGATCATCAAGTACAATCAACCATGCATCAATTCTTAGCTAGCATTCCATTGGGAATAGATTTGGAGCACTTAATGGAGTTGTTTATGTTTAACGATATCTCTATGTGCTCTAATGGATCTGGAAATTGAAAAGGGGATGTTATTGGCTAACCACTACATTCTCTTCAATTTTAATAAATTCTTAAAACTTTATTTTGTTGAAAAAGTGTATTGTGGCAATTGCACTATGCACAACTATGTAAAATTATAACATAAGTTACATCTTGTCTAATATGGTAAATAGTGTTTCACTTTTTTTCGTGTTTATTTTCTTTTAGAAGAAAGTAAAACTTAAAGAAGGGTGAGGTAAGAAGACCCTGGATGTAGTGTGCTCTGTAACCCAGTCGATTATAGATACTCCTCTTTGGCTCGGGAGGATGACCTGCAGATAAGAAAACAACTAGAAAAGGGTGGATTAGTAATATATATGGGTGGATTGCCTAGCATGAGCTAGATCCAAGAAGCACTAGACTTCTTTGGAGGTTGACAATACACTCTTTAAGATAATTAAGTTCTGATAAATAGAAATAGGTGCTTGCATGAAACAATAGAAAATACTAAAACTTAATGCAAGAGATGCTTTTGAAGAGAAACAAGTGATTTTGATTAAAATATCAATAACTTCAAAAAATAGTTTAGACCTTTGTGATGTAATAGAAACTCAAAAACCATAATTTGGGTACGGGCTAATAGGTGGAAATTGCTTGTTGTTTTTGATAAAATGAAACATATAGTGACCCGTGTCAGTCACTATGCAACCAGTGCTAGCTAAGGTAATTGTCACTAGTTGAGGTATGACCAATGTCGATTAAAGTTGACCGGTGCCAGTTCTTGTAAGTCCTAGTTTGGATAAAAATGGTTGTTGGGTTGGTTGCAAGAAGGCTTGTGCGAATGGTTTTAGGTTGAATGTTGGTCATGAGAGTAAAGTGGATTCTCAGAAGTGTCAAACTTAGGAGTTGGATGGTCAGGTGATTGGGAATGGTCTGAGAGTGATTAGGTGGGAGGTGAAGTGGTTAGAGTTACAGAACTCCAACACAAGGAATGGAATGATGGGAGATTGGAAATAGATACAAGCAAATAAAACTACTAAAACTAACAACTCAACTTGATAAAAGTGTAGATACTTAGCTCTAGAGTTTGCTACCTCAAAGAGTGTTGAGGTTGGGTGCAAGCTGCTTGGGATCCTAAAGCAATACAAGCAGAGCAACAGTACTTTGGCTCTTCGTGATGAGTTGTTGAAGCACTTGAATGTCTTTGGTCTAGTTGTTAGTTCACCTAAGAGCTTTGATTCACCAGAGAGTATGAGTTTCTCATGCAAAAGATAAATTCCATCCCCCCCCAGGAAAGGTCTTTGGGTTATATTAAGTAACTGTCGTTGGTCCTAGTCAATTGGCACCAATCGAGGGGTGACCAGTATCGGTTAGGGAGAAATAGTCAAAATTTGTTAATTTTGGCTATTTGCACTTATGATTGGTTGTTAAAACTAATATAAATGGTATGAGGTTAATAAAGGCCTCATTAGGATGCATGATGAATAAGTCAAGGGGATTAGGGCATTAAATGCCTAGGTGGGAATTAGTCCTAAGGCTAGGTGTCAATCAATTGGCCATGGGTTTGGGTGAGGAGGTGTAAATAGGCCTTATTTAATTAATTAATTTAATTTAATTAGCCAAAAGGGGGTGAATGGGTGTGTTAAAGGATTTTAATAATTAATCCTAACCTAAGGGGGCCAAATGGTGCTTTATGACAACTAGAAACATGTGGTTTTTTAGTGTCTACATTTTACCTCTTTTTGTTGTGTAGGTTGCATCCTCAAGCTGCAAAATAAAAACAACAAGTGTAGTGGCAAGTTAGATGCCTCGAGTATAAGAGGAGGTGTTCCCCCAAAATTGGGAGGTGATGAGGTAAAAATGAAGTCAGGTGTGGGTTTGAAAAGTTTAATGAGTGGTAAAAAATGGGTAAGATGGTATGAAGTGGCAAATAAGGTTGCATTAAGGAGGACAAGTGACAAGTAAACCAGGCCACTACATTAGGCATAGCGGATATGGGTGTACGTGTAAATGCAAGTCTCCAAATGAAGGTGTTCATATTTATAAGGGCCAAAAGTTGGGTAATCTTGAGAAGGTGAAAGTAGGCATAGGTGCTATAATCGCCAGTGGGCATATTCATAGGTAGTTAAATGTTTTGTGCACTAAAGGGTACAGTCGTATGTAAGGTCATATATCATGGCAAGGCGAGGATGTAAAGTGTGGTAATATTGTCAAGGTGTGGTTGTTAAAAAAGTCTATGCAAGTAAGTTTATTGGAGGGACGAAAGGGGAATGAGGTCTTAGGGTGGGTCTAAGTGTGAAAAAAGGGTCTTATTGGGTGAAAAGGGAGGGTAGGGTGTTGAAATCCTAATGTGGGTCGACTGATGTCAGTCAGGGCTAACTATCATTGGTCAGTTGAACCCTAATTAGCAATTGACAATGGTCACCATCAAACCCTAAAAAAGGGAACAACGATCGTAAAACATCAAAAGCAATTCTATTTTGGCATATTGCATTTTATTTGTTGTATGTCCTTGGTACTATATAAAAATGATGAAAATGGACTTTGTTATGAGTTGAGTGGTTGAGTTGACTAAGAGGTTGCGTAGAGTGTGAGAGGAGTAGGCACCCAAGTGGTAGGTGTGGACTTGTTTGGATAGAGGGTGATAGGATGTGCTGAGCAGGTAGACAGGCTAAGGGTGAAGGGTAAACATCCAAACAGTGGGCTCTACCATGGTAATTTACATGCAACGAGGTAGGTACATGGTTAACTATTATTTTCTATAAATTTTAATTTAGGTGGGCATTTTTGTGCAATATGGGTGGGAGTGGAAATGTACATGGTTGGGGGATAGAGAGAAGGTGGGGTAAAACACTATGTTATTTGTGTTTAAGTTGGAAAATTAGTAAGGGGTAGATAATAAATTAGGCTAATGTGGGTGGTTTAGGATAATTGAGGGGAAATTTAGGGTTTAGGGGTTATCGATCATGCCCATAGTGATTGACTATCGATCAAGTCAGGACCGACATCGATCCCACCACTCAACTATCTATGGTTGAGGTTCAACTAACATCAATTCCAAATGAACTAATGTCAAACGAGATTCGATGATCGATAAGGAAAGTTTAAAGGGGAAAAGGTGTTAAAGAAGGTAGAGGGAATTATTTTTAAGTTTGATTAGAGGTTGTGTAGGCTTAGCTTAGAGGGAAAGGCCTAGACTTAGTAGCTATTTAAATGTTGGCTTGGGATAGGCAAAGTTGTAAGTGAAGAGGTTGGTAGGGATAGGTTAGGCAGGTTGAATGTTTGTGTTGCATATGAAAGTATAGTGTGAACTAAGGGTGTGATATAACTTTACAGGCGAGGGAGTTATTGGCGATGTGAGACCAAGTACCACCACTCCTAAATGACGTATGTAAGGGCATGACTTGAGCAGAGTGGGATCACATGGTAGAAATGAGCTTTGGGGGCATGCAGTATTATCAGTGCATGCCACAAGATGCAACAACAATGGTAGCCTTCATTGAGAGATGGGACCCAGCTACCAACACTTTCATGTTATCGATCAAAGAGATCACAATTCTCCTAGAGGACATTCATAGGATTTAAAGATTTTGTATTCAGGGTCAGGTGATAGAGCACATTTAGAGCGATGAATAGGACACCTACATGGATTGGATATTTGGAGAGGATTTTGTACAGGTAAAATGACATACAGGGGGCTTCTATTTTAGAGATATGTATTGTATGGATAGGGTAGGTAAATAACTCGTGATGATGATAGCATGACTTGTTATGCACTCCTCGATTCACGTAGAGGCAGATTCCCCTGGGTACTTTTAGGTGTTTTGGTATATATGCTAGAGGACCAAACAATGTTTGCATAGGCCCCAATACTGCTAGTTTAGATCTATCAAGAGTTCTGGGGTTATCATGTGCACAAACATTATGGGTTGAGTATAGGCTTCATATTATATTGTTGGGCATACAAGTATATCACTATTTTGAGACTAGTTGGGTTATCGAGGCACACATGGGTGTAGGAGTATAGAGTCAACTTCATGAGATGGAGGGTAGATCATACACTACTATCATCAGGGACAAAGGGGCAATATTTAGATTGGTTTAGAGATTGATTGGATGCATTGGTTGATGAGGAGGTGATCTAAAAACCTTATACAACATTCCCTTCATGGTTGGGTCTTGACAGACACACATTTTCATTGTAAAGCTATAGACGGATACATAAGAGGCGATAATGGGAGGTAGAGTTGATCCCATTTGATCAAGTGAGGAGACAGTTTGGATTGGTGCAGGGTGTCCTATGGGCATTTCCTATGTATAGGATAAAGGATTCAGAGGCATCTTTGGCCTCCACCACAGCTAGTTGAGGAAGAGTTTGAGTATGAGGAGCTACCAGTTACAATAGGTGTTGACGATGTGGGGGTCATATAGGATTATATTGTATGGTGGTAGGGACACTATGTCGCTATAGATTTTGGGGGAAAAGGGGAAAAGGAGCAGGCTAGAGGTGCAAGTAGACAGTAATAGGTTAGAGATGTAGAGATGTAGGATCTAGGTGATTAGATGGATGTTTTAGCCCTAGATAGACAAGCCTTGATCACTGAGAGGGACTAGGTGAGATTGACATTGGTCATAGCACAAGAAGCTCTAGCAGTCATGACTTTAAAGAGAGATATGACACAAGGACAGTTGGCAAGGAGGACTTAGGAGAGAGATACTCTCTAAAGACAAGTAGCGAGCATCACCTAGGAGATGGATTAGGCACGAGGATAGGTGGCAACCCTCACATAGGAGAGGGTTCACACATGAGTTCAACTATCCTCAGTTACTTAGGAGAGGGATCAGGCACAGGGATAGGTGACCCTGATATCAATGGAGAGAGATGCCCTAAGGTATGTGGCCACTGCAAAGGAGCTGAGGTATTTCAAGGAACTTATCTTCACACAATTGCCAAATGTACCTTGATATGTTGAGTATGTAGTGTATCAAATTATGGAAGGGAGAGTTAGCAAAGTGACTCCCAGCGAGTGGGCAACATCTGTAGGTGCACAGATAGGTCTGAGTGATGGACAGGCTTTAAGGGGTAGTGGTGCCCCTGCACCCTAGACCCTATTATACTCCTTTTGTAATATTATTATTTTGATACTGGCTTGTGAGCCAATGTAGCGAGATGCACATATCATTTTGAGAGACATGAATGCTTTATATATACATAAACAAACATACATCGTGGTCATAACATCATAATTCAAAATCAAATACCACACACACACACATATGTATATATGCATTTACATATATATATATAT